>JANVCC010010204.1:7023634-7256503 GCA_025345505.1 Todiramphus chloris collaris
AGGAAAAAAAAAAGCCAGTTATGGCTTATTATCTCGTTCTTTTCATTTCTAGCCTGTTTGTTTTTTTCTTAGGACAATGGAGCTTTTCCTTCTATGCATTATTGTAAAAAATAAAAATATTCAAGCTGTTCAGTAGCATTGGTTTCTCCTATAAGCAATGCAGAGGCTGTAGTCCAAGTGCAGAGCACTTGTTGACATGTCTGAACTAGGGTTAAGATAAACAGTCTGAGTTTTGGGTAAGATTGGGATACTGCTTTCTGTCAGGAGGAGGCATTTATCACCCTATGCTTTTATGAAGAAACTATCATTGTGCAGGAAGAATGTGATGTGTGTGAAAACACTGTTCAGGCACAGTGGGACTGCTTACCACATCAAATCCTGCTGGAATGGCACCTTCCTCCAAGGCAGAGGTTATCCAGAATCTGAGATCTGCCAGATACTTCATCACTTCCTAGATTTTCCTTCTGTTGACAAAATCACATGGTGCTATATTAAATACAACTTTAAAAATCCCCTGTAGTGTCTCAGAAAGCAGAAAGATATAAAAAAAATAGCAGATGCTAATTATAGTATTCAATTTGTATTGAATGTGTGTGCCCTGAACATCATCTGATAGTACGTTCTACAAAGATAGCAGTACTTACTCCATGCTGAGATTTGTATTTATTTTTTTTATCTCTCTCAGGTGAGGAAGATTGAATAGCTGTATATATCTGTTAAAATGCTTTTTTCTACTCATATGTGTCTTCAGTCTGTGGACACATCCCACAACAGAGCTAAAAGTCTCAGTCAGTTGTTGAGGTACTGTTTGATACCAAGTTGCAACCACCCTGCTCACTTGTGCCTGTGTGCTTACATTTTGGAAGTTTAAAATTTTGTTTTGGAATTTGTTATGGGATTTTTCTTTTTTAAAGTACTTTGTTTCATTCCACATCACATCAGTAATTACACCTTAATAGGCACTGCCCTTAGTGATGTATCACATTATCATCAAACTACTACATATTTTTCAAAGTCATCACATACTGCTTACCAGTTCTCAAAGCCCAGCAGCCTTTCCCCTGAGGTGCTGTGTTGCCTCTTCAGGACAGTAAGTTATTTAGCCTAAAAGACACATTTCTTTGCAATTTATATTGACATAAAATACATTTTCAAAACCTTCTCAATTTAATGAGGATGTCAATTGCTGCCAATTTTTTTTTTTCTTTTTTTAACCAAAATGCTGCTATTGTTACAGCTCCATCTTTTCAGTGCCAGCACCAATGCTAACAATTGAGTTCTTTGCCCAGCTTTTGCTTCCACTGACTGCATGTCCTACAGTTTGCCTTTTCCCTGCTTGGAGAAGCAGCTCTGGCTTCTGTCTTTTAGGCCTTTTAAATTTGTCAGTCAAATTCTCTTGCCATAATTTCTATAGTTTTTGAAGTTTTGAGTCCTTTGTTCAAAAGATGAAAGTGTTAGATTGTGGTAAGTGTTCTACATGTGCAGAGAAACATCTCTGGGAGTCAAGTTTTCTGGTCTTCATATCTATTCATCACTTCCTGTAATTCTGGGGAAAAGGGCCAGATGATATAAGAGGTCCTTTCTACTTTCATTTTCTTATTTCCTATTAGCCATCTTTGTGTTGTTTGGTTGGTTTTTTGGTTTGGTTTTTTTTTTTAAAAAAAAAGGCAATAAAGAGAAAAAAAAAAAGAAACCAGCAAACATAAAACATGCTCTGACAGCAGCTGGAAATTCAGCCCTTCACCCTGAATTCTGATTTTGTTTTCTATTACATCACACTTTGCCAGTTACTAGCTTTGTCATGGTGTAATTTCCCAGAAATAATTTCTGTTGCACTTTGATGTGCCACTCCTGCAGTCTGTGTGGTGTGTCGTAGCTGCTGAACTTTATTTGACTTCATACAGCTCCATTGCTGATTCCTAATACAGATCAAGGCTAATATTGATCTTAAGTAAGGCTTAGGATATGATAGAAATAATAAGTTCTTTCATAGGACCTTTAAGGTTGACATTTAAAAGTAGAGGGCTAGGCTTGGCAGAAGTTTATCCATAACATTTTCTCAGAAGCTAATTGATGGCAGATTAGACTAGTTAAGTCAAATGAGGGAAGGGGTTTAATAGCTTTGTTTGTTTCTGAAAATCACAGTGTCAGTCCATTCTGTGTTAAATTCTGTGTATGAGTTGGCATTTTTTGGACTACAGCACTGAGATTCACGGACCCAACAAATCTACAAGGAAGGCAAAAGGGCAGGTAGTATAATAACTTACAGTAAAGTATGAGGAGTGCTAAATGAAAGACAAAATTAAGTTTGCTCTGGACATATTTGGCATAGATTTAGGGTTAAATTAGAAGTGATTGTCTTGTCTGGATTACGTTTTTCTGTTTGGACCATGCAATAACTAAAATTAGTTTTAGGGCTAGCAAAAGTGAAATACAGTTGTGAACATTAAGTTCTATAAGTGGATTAGGTATAAAGAGTGATGGTTCCTAGGAGTAAATAGGTGTCTAGGTTGGAATTAATATTATGGCTGGGGAAAATGGAAGTTTCATAGCCCACATGACTGCTAATCAGTGTAACACTCATGAAGTGAGTGCAAATATGTGTGCTAAAAGGAAGAGAATTGCTTTTTCTAAACTGTGGATGGCATTTGTCTCTATGCCAATAGCAAGAGTGAGGGTTGGACTTAGGCTTTGTCCTGGTTTGAGTGAGAACAGAACTAATTCTCTTCTGTAATTTTACTTTTCAGCTCAGTTCTTCTAACTCACTGCACTGTCTGGAGTCAGCAGTCTGTTCTTACAGACAGTGTCTGCTGCTAGCAGTGATAACACCCCATGTTTAGAGTTACTACCAAGGATTGGTGTGCAGACCCAGGCCACTGCTGGATCTTGTGTATCACACTGGGGGGTGCAGAAAAGTGAAAGGCTGCACCTGCAAGGAGGAGTGGACAGGACAGGTGACCCTGAACTGACCAATGAGGTATTCCAGCCCATACACATCATATTCTATATGATATCCTATAAATGCATTGCTACTACAAAGACTGTTCTATATGAAAGGAAAGTCATATTGCTGCTGGAGCAAATATCCACAGTCTCTGCTTTCTAATAGTCTGTTTCTTTTTTTTTTCATATCCCTTGAGATCATCATCCTCTGGTCGTATTTTACCTTACCCTTATTTATTTCACTGTATGTTAAGCTGTATAAAGAATTGTCCTTCTCTTCCAGCCCTGCATGACGCTATAGTGTTGTCACGGTTTAGGGTCAGGGCAGCCCCTTAGGCCTATAACAGATGCTCTCTGTTAACCCCCCTCCCTCCCCAAAGCGGGAGGAAAGGGAATAAGGGAGAGAGACTTAGCGATCAGAAAAGGAAACTAGAACAGCTTTAATGAAATTAATAATAATAACAATAATAACAATGGAATATATACAAATATATACAAAACCAGTATGGAACACAACCCTCCTGATGGTAATTCCATCACCATCACCACTGATGCTGTGGAGAAGGCACCGGGGGAGTCCCAGCCTGGGCCCCGCAGCAGACGGGAGCTGTGTTCAGGAGCTGGATTCTGGTACTGGGTTCAGGAACACACAGACCGGGATCGAAGGCAGAACGGACAGAGGCCTCCTTGGGTGCTCCAGGGAAGGAACTGAAAGAAGATCCAAGCCAAGCCAATCAAAGCTGGCAAAGCAGTCCAAGAGGAGAGAAGAGCCCAGAGACCCTTTGGATCCCTCAGCTCTAAGCCGAATATGATGTGTATGGGCAGGAATCCCTCGTTGGTCAGTTTAGGCTCACCTGTCCTGTCAGCTCCTCCCTGAAGGTGCAGCCTTTCACTTTTCTGCACCCCCCAGTGTGGTACACAAGATCCAGCAGTGGCCTGGGTCTGCACACCAATCCTTGGCAGTAACTCTAAACATGGGGTGTTATCACTGCTAGCAGCAGACACTGTCTGTAAGAACAGGCTGCTGACTCCAGACAGTGCAGTTAGTTAGAAGAACTGAGCTGAAAAGTAAAATCACTGAACAGAATTAGTTCTGTTCCCACTCAAACCAGGATAACTGTCTAATGGTTTCACTTTCTGAGAGTTGTGCTAAAAAAAGAAGTGTTTTCAAGCAGTATTGCCAGGGAGTTAATTAACTCCTTTTGTGTAGGCTTTCAGTTAGAGGTCTTGTGGAGCAGATAAGGGAGGGGAAACCTTACAGCAGAGAAGGAATGAGTTGGGAGAAAATGAATCTGTTAATATTGCAGGCACAAATTGTCTTAAGTCTTAACTTTCTTGTTCAGTATTAAATACTTAAAGAAGCAGAGTGCTGTTATCACCTGCAGTATTTTCTTTCTGACTCATTGTTGTCCAGGTGTGATAGTGTTCAAGCTCAGACATAAGCATTTGACTGTTGCTGAGCAGATCCCATAGGAAATACATTATCAGTTAAAAGAATAACTTAAAAGGAATCAGTTAACTGATAAGTCAGTACATTTTTTTTATCTCTCAATCCAGATTGTGTTTCTAAATTTGTATGCATCTGTATATATTAATATTTCTGACTTGTTTATTCTGACACTGTGACATAATATCACAGACACAACAGTACATATGTGAGGCAGCCTAATCCCCAGAGGCTTTTCCACCAAAGTTGCCCCTGGTGTATGCAGTGTATTAACATACAAGTAAAGCTTCTGAATAGCTCCAGAGAAAATTCCCAAGTGCTTTAGGTGCTGTATCTGGTTAAAGCCTCTTTGTGTTACTTACAGTGTGCTATGTAGTAATGCTGCTGGACATTTCTAGTATCATTAAAGGCCTAACAAAGTTCCTGTTACTTTAGGTTGTTGGTTGGTTCACCTTGGAGTGGCTATCCCACTAACCGAACTGGAGATATCTATGCGTGTCCTGTCAGTACATCCCAAACCACATGTAAAAAATTGAATTTACAAGGTAAGTTGTAATGAATGTCTTGCTGCAATTGTTTAGTTTTTCCTTGTTTTTGTAAACAAACAATCTATTTCATTAAGTCTTTACTGTATCTCTGCATAATCTCCCTCGCTGTTGTATGTGTCTCTGTGTGCATGTGTGTGTGCTGTAAGGACTCAGCTACTGGAGTAATTGGTGTCTTTAACCTCCAGTTAAGAGGTGGGAACAGTGTGTGTCCCAAATCCAGCTGCTGAGGGAGACCAGGGCTCCAGGTCAGTGCAGGCCTCTGTGCTGGCAACTGGAGTGTCACCGGGTATTACAGTTGAATGGACTTGGTGTAGGCTGCTGAGAAGCAGGTGTCTGTATCTTCCCCAAACCAGGGTGTGGGTGTCGGGGTGTGTATGTTCACCAGCAGGTTGCTGGATCCCAGGTTAGAGGGGCCTCAGGTGCAGGTATCTGGTGGGCATGGGGTCTGTGCTGCTATGGCCCCGGGGACTTGCGAATGTGAAGTGAATAAGGGACAAGTGCGTGAGTGGATACGAAGCTTTTCTGCCTCTGTGTGTTTGTAAAGGAAGTATAAATGGGATTCATTTTTGGATAGAGTGAAAATGGAGGGCAACTGAGTGTGCTGAGATGCCTTCTTTATTTGGGGCGCTGAGCATTTCTGTCCTCTGCTGCTCCTTTCGGTTTTTTGTCTAAAGCGTGATACTGGATCAGAGGAGAGTGGTGTCCTGAGGAATGTAACAGTAGCTCCTCAGCTGCAGCTACTCAGCCAGCCAAAAATAGGTAGACAGTTTCTTCCTCTCTTTTGCCTTCAGCTCTCTTGAGGGCAGGTACTCCAAATGGTCATACTTAATTCATGCCTATAGTTAATGATTAGGAAATTTTTGACAAAGATTAGCTTTCATTTCATCTGAGAATTGTATGCAGTCATTTGGAAAAAGCATCTTGGATTCTGAGAAATCAAGCTTTCAGAAAGGAATTCTAACTTACTAAATTGCTTCTACATCTTATTTGCTATTCTGTCATTAGATAATCTGATTTTATTTTAGCTTTAATAAACATCCCAAATGTGACTGAGATAAAGGAAGACATGAACCTTGGCTTGACTCTGATTCAGAACTCAAAAACGGGAGGATTTTTGGTACGTATCAAGGACTTACACAGTGTACACAGAAAATCCTGAGGAGAATGAAGAAACTAGAATTCTTCATATTTTTTGATAAGTCCAAGTTGAATGTATGTTCTTATGCACCATAGATTAATATATATTTTTCAAATTTAAAAATACTACATCGCACTATCATTACCTAGGGTCCAGAATCAGGAAAAAGATAAATTCTTTCCCTTGTCATTTTTCTAAATATCCTGTGGAAGGGCAGATAAGTAAACATTCTGTAATTTTAAGTCTGACAGCATAGGCAAGAATATTTCTACCACAGACATCTTTAAGGCAGCCTTGTATAGCTCTGGTCATGCTTTCAAAAGACAGTATGGGATCTCTCCTCCACTATACACACTTGCACAGTGAGTGTTCACCTGAGATGTTGGGATTTCTAGTCCCATAGATCTGCAATATGTTTTAAGTGGTTAGTGAGCCGAAGGAGCATGTATCTTCTATTTGTATATTCTGCAAACCCCTCTCCTTGGAGTCTGTAAAACAGATTTCATAACTGAAAGGATGTTAATGCCCGTTTAATATGTTTTTGTATGGTCTTAAGTGTAAGCATGAAATCTGTCACAATTTTAGGTGTGTACTACTTTGGATACATTGTATGCATGTGCAGTAATTAACTAACTACAGAGAAAAGAGCTTTAAGGATCACTTAAATCTTTGTATCTTCCAAGTAATTGCAAAAGTATTCAAATTTTTATTATATTCATTACCATACAGCCAAGTTCAATAAAGTACTGAGAAGTAGGTCACATTCCAACCTTTTCATCTCTCTAGGAGTTGGTAAATTTAATAATCATAACTTCAAAATACAGTGCTCTTCTTAATTGTTGTTTTGAGAAGATACTGCTTTTAAAAAAAAATCTTATTCTGTCTCTTGTATAATACATTTTATTATGTTAATACTATCCCATCCACACACACTTTTAATCAGTATCAGTAATTATAGTGATTTAAAAACCTCTCATGCAGGAAAATTTGTATTTTCTAATAATACTTGAACTTTGTTCAGTTAACATATAAATCTGGAAATACTTTTTATTCATTGACGCTCCTCAAATTGCGGAAACCAAAACACCTGCTAAGAGATGAACGGATAGACAGAGGAGTTCTTTTTGACATAAGGATAATTAGGTAGTGGAGACAGATGCTTATCTATGACTCAGCCTACACAAATATCTGACTTAGCTGTGGCAAAAACTGGACAAGAAGCAGAGACCATCTGCTCGTAATTGCAAGCTGCTGCCAGCCAGCACTTTGCTCCGAGACCCTGTCTCTGGCACTGGCCTCTGTGATGGGCTCCTTAGTTTATGGGCTCTAGGGGTTTCCTCCTCTCAGCTAGATCACTGTGATCCTTCCTCCTGTGGCTGCTGCTCTCTCACCCTCTATCTGCTTGCAGGAGTCCATGTTGCATCCCTGGGTTGCTTGGCTGGAGCATGACCCAGCCTAGCATGTCTGTGCTGTAATTCCTGAGTCCTGCTGTTTCAGCTGTTTGATGCCATGTGATTGCTTCCCACAGGTATCCTAAGTACAAGGCAATCATTTTGACACAGTCATTACGTTTTTTGAGGAATGATTAATCCTGTTGGAAAGATGCTTAAGAATTTCACTGATGGTTAATAACTTTTTTTTTTCTGGATTTCTGATCCAAATTTCTATCAGTTTATTCCTGGGGCAGGGATCTGCATTTCCTTAAAAGGAACACCTCACATCTCCCCATACATTGAATCTCCCTTCTGTATTTAACACCTCACAATCGCCTCTTTCCTTTCCTTTCTTTTGCTCTGTTGAACAAACACAGAGTTTTTTCTCTGAAATGCACTTTTTAAAATACATCTCTATGGAACCTGAATGACCATATCTATGCTGTATTCCACTGGAGTCTTTCCAGGCCTCTATACAGTATATTTGGCATTTCCCTGTCTCAAATGCAAGTGCTTCTTGACCCATATCTTAAGGACATATTTGCATGCTTATGGTCACCCTGCATCAGTCAGTGAACAAACCATCTGCTCCTCTCTTCCACTCAATGATCTCCTACTTTCTGTCCACATGCCTTAACTGTAGTCCTTAAGGGCAAGTCTGTGCCCCTTTCTAATATTCCCCTTCTCAAACTCATCCATTCTTGGTACATGATCTTCCAGTTTTTCCCTGCAGTAATGATGTATCTTAAATTTCCGATTGTAACAATTAGAACATTAGAGCTTTTCCCCGCTTTTTACCAGTGAAGATCAGCAACGCTCATTGAAGCACTTCTATTTTTTGCTCCAAGATTAACAGCAAAAGTTTGAGCTACCACCACGACAGAAGAAAATTAGAAAATGGGCAAATGAGAATGATCTAAAAAGAATTTTAAATTAAAAATAACATTAAATTTAAGAATACTAACTCTCCTCCAGATTCATAGTTAGAGATACTGATGATTTATTTTGTATCTTTCACATCTGTAAATATCCATCTTTTCCAGTAAAATTAATCATGTCCCATGTAGTGGCAAAAAATAACACTGAAAAAAACACATTCAGGTAACATAGATGTACTTCTTTTCTCTTGTCTAGAAAATCTGCCATCTTGTCAAATATGTTATGATAGTTTAATTACCCCTTTTTTCCTTCATATTCTTGAGAAAAAGGTAGTAGTGATGTTCACGCTTCTCAAATAGAGATGGTGCATTTCTGTTTTCTAGACTCTCCTGACAGGCTAGGGCAATCAGGAAGTATATGTAATGAAGCTATCATTTCCTTCAGAAGTGTTCGACACAAGGCTATGTAGAGGTTATGTTTTTTTCTTGAGTTCTGAAATGGTTTTGTTTGCAGGTGAATAGGACAGTGCATACTGTGAGGCTGCATCCTCCCTGAAGATGATGAAGATATTTGTAAATACTTTAGTGAAATGAATTTCCTTCTCAAATTAGTGAATGTGTGTGCACACACTGATTGTAAAACTCTTCAGTCTGGTCACACTGCTGGTGGTAATCGGACATACCACAAGAAAATCTCTCCTATGTTTTTGCAGAGACCTGTATCCTTATGGCTCTGATGCCATCTCCTGGTTAATGGAAGTACTTCTCTGCACGCTTACATGCGATGTGCAAATATGAACCCTAGACTTAAACCAGTAGTTTGTAGAGCAGGTGGCTTAAAGCAGCACAGATTCCTTGCATACCAAGCCACACTCCCTAAAAGTTATAACTGCACATAGTCGGGAGAGATCAACTTGTAGGAGTCACTAGGATGATCATGAATAGAAAATCCTTTCAATGAGAAAGTCTATGAAAGGGGTTCACTGTCACTGTGCTTGCAAGAGATTTGGCCTGATAACCCAAGAGGACTGATCCTGTAGTCCCACTTATTGTGCTTTTGAATATGGATGCAGTGAGATAAGTATTTCCTATTTTTATACTTGCTTTTTGTTGTTACTTTTAAGACTTGTGGTCCCTTGTGGGCACAGCAGTGTGGAAGCCAATACTATGCAACAGGAGTCTGTTCAGAAATCAGTCCAAGTTTCCAGATCCTAAGAAGCTTTTCTCCTGCTGTTCAAAGTAAGGCAACATGTGCTAAACAGTTTCAATTAAAAAAAAACCATATCAAATAAAATCAAGATATGTTGTGTTGGGGACTCTTAATTTGGGATTTTTTTTAAATGTATGTGCAAAAAACAAAGTCCTGTGATTCACATGGAAGGACTGACAAATCACGATTTTACGCTGATACGAATACAGACTCCTCTGAATTCAGAGGGATTGTGCCAGTGCAGGCTCAAAATCTGCATATGCATATTGAGTTCTCATTCTGGCAGAACCTTCCTGATCTGAAGTGTTGCCTGCTTGAGACCTAAATATGTACCTCCAAATTTAGCCAAACAGTTGTAAGTATACCGAAACTTGAAGTGCATTTAATGCTCACTTTTTATTTTTGTTTTAGAGTGTTCTTCTGTCATAGATGTTGTGGTGGTTTGTGATGAGTCAAATAGCATTTATCCCTGGGACGCAGTGCGGGCATTTTTGAAAAAATTTGTGCAAGGCTTAGACATAGGCCTTAACAAAACCCAGGTAAGTCAAACACATCTTTGAGAAAGACACCAAAAAAAAAAAAAAAAAAAGGCAATTCTTAGCAATTGTAAAAGAAACCAAGTATGTTTTAGCGTAACTACAGTAGCTCCCCCAAGCCACGGGTTACACAGTTGTCCTGTATCTTTCAGTGCTAGGTTTTTATCTCACAGATTATTTCAGAAAGAATTAATAATTTGATTCTAGATGTAAACAAAGTTAAATAGAAGTATAGGTTATGTCTAGTGGAGTTAGATATCTTAGGTGTGAAAGTTATTAAAATATAATCTTTGGGGATGTGGTAAAAGTAGAACAGATTTTTTTTACTATTTTTTTTCTATGATAGAAAAATAGGGCTTTTCATAAGGCTGTTATTTTCCAACTGATGCATCTTAAAAATAGGTGTTTTTCCTGCTTTGTTACTATCTGATTGTGGGTTCTTTTTTCTTTTTCATTTGATGATGATAAGGAAAATATGATTGCCTTTTTAAAACATTTTCTGTCTTTACAGTTGTCCATTTTCCATAAATAGTTCTGGGAACAAAGACTGAGGCACTGGAAATCTCTCTCCCAAAGGCTGCCTTCTTCCTTGGGCTACTTTGGAAGTGAGGTGCTCAAACACTCAGTCCTTTCTGAACCTCACCTTTAGCATCTTCTCTTTTTTTTCTTTCATACTAAACTTGCATCTTAGCATATGTCTTTAGCTTCACCTGTATTGAAAATAAATGGGGTTTGCAGTGCTTTCAAGTAACTAACCTTTAGAATTTCTTTAGAAAAGATCAGATTGAGATGCTTGTAGAATTTTTGCTATTTTCTTATTTTTCCCAGAGCTCCCTGGATTATAACTGTCCCTCAGTTCTTCCAGAAGTAACCAAGCAAATATTTAATGCACAGTATTTCAGATTGTTTGCATTAACATATTGTAGCCAATATTAAATGACATAAGGTGCAAGAGCATTTTAGCTTTCTTTGCTTTCCAAACATGTTAATATTAATTGGTTTTATATGTGTTGAAAGAAAATTATAATTCCATGTGCATCTGCGGATCTTTTACTTCAACCTGATAAATAAATGCTGTGATTCTGTGTAAATGATTGTAATGTGTAATAATCTAACATAATCTCTTTATTTGCACAGGTGGGTTTAATTCAGTATGCTAATGATCCCCGTGTAGTGTTCAACTTGAATACATATCAAACAAAGGATGAGGTTGTTAAAGCAATGGAGGGAACACATCAGAAGGGTGGAGATCTCACTAATACTTTCAAAGCTATTGACAATGCAAGGTAAAACACATCAGTGATTACTGTGCAACTAGTGTAATTTACCTTACAAAGCAAGGAGCTCATCCCGAACTTCATTCCCAATGACTGTGCATATGCTCAGAGCTTCTGAGTTGGTTCCCTGTCCCAGGCAGAATCCTTCAGGTACATTGAAAGAGCCCCACGGAGAACAATACAGGGATATGTAAACTAGACTTGCCGAAAAACATGTCTTTAACCATTAAGTGTGGGTTAAACCCTACACTAAAGTACTTCTGGTACCCAACAGAATTGTTTGGTCTGTCACAGGTGTCTAAACATGACAGTACATCAGACACCATAAGGCTTTGGTTGACTACAGAGAAAATACATTTTCACGTCTGTTGTCAGTTTGTGACTGTAGCACCAGCAGCATGGAAAATATGAAAAACTTCAAACAATGTGCCATGTCTCTGAATAGGTATACAGACCAGGTCTGTTTCTCAATAGGAAGATACTATTTTGCAATTGATTCGAGCACAGGACTCTAGACCAAAATATATGCCGAATCAAATGGTCCTGAAAATTTTGTTTAGAAACAGACTCAGCCTTCAATGGAGTTGATATCTGTGGTAGTACTGAGGAACCTATTATTAATACTGTTCCCTTTTTGCTTGAACTTGGTGGAGACAATTTGTGACTACTCTGGTGTTACTAAACGTTTTTAATTCTGACAAAACCACCTTTTCATTTGTAAAGATTTGTACAAAAACATATTGGTTTTTCTGGAATGTACATTTCAGAAATACCATCCAGTCCTATCCAGGTTTCTTTTCTACTTCCATGATTAAATTTCTTGTAGCTCTTGGTCAGTGCTTTGAGGAGAAGCTATCAGGAGCATAACTAAAAATTCTTAATGCAGATTGTTAATTTACAAGTAAAAACCACTACAGATACACCTTGTTCTATGTCAGTGATGAACATATTCATTACAGTACATATGCCAAATTCCATCCATTATATATTGACACGTGATACGTCCCATATTTTATAACAGACAGTATGCCTTCTCACCTGAATCAGGAGGACGTCCAACAGCCACAAAAGTAATGGTGGTTGTGACGGATGGTGAATCACACGACGGCTCCAACTTGAAAACAGTGATAGGTAAATGCAATGAAGACAATATAACCAGATTTGGCATTGCTGTAAGTAATACTATAATTATATATATCCTTGCAAATTTTGAAAGATCATTTGTTGTGCGTGAAAATGAAATGTGAACATGAAAATGTATTTTCTATACATAAGCTGAATATAATGCATGCATTGTTACACTGGTGAGACTGAATCTAGGTGAAATTAATCTTTATGATGTAGTGAAATATTCTTTAACTGGTTGAAAAAGCAAAACCAATATTACTTGAGCAACTTCCATAGGTTTCTCCTTTGCCTTTGTTTATGTATATTTCCTATCTGAATGGTCCCTTGTATAGGAATAATTCTGATAAATAATTCAGTAATGTGAATGAAGGTATTTTCAAATCTTTTTTTTTTTAATTAATTTGTAGAATACTTGAATACTTACTCAAGTAATACAGAAGAAAATAGAGTAACACCATGATTTTCTTCACCCTTCTTACTTTGTTCGTTTTTTGCCTAAGGTTTTGGGATACTTAATCAGGCATGAACTTGATACTAAAAACTTAATTAAAGAAATCAAAGGAATTGCCAGTCATCCAACAGACAAGTATTTCTTTAATGTGTCATCCGAGGCTGCACTACTGGAAGAAGCAGGAACACTTGGAGAGCGCATTTTTAGTATAGAAGGTAAAACTCTCTGACAAAATTAGATCAGATTCTCTCTGCTGATGAGTTAAGGATTTTACTTAGCTTTACCTTAGTTTTACTGTGAAAATGAGGGGCAGCTGGAGCTACAGGCTGCTCCCAGGAGGGCTCTGGTTTTCACAGGTGTTCCCCAAGCTACCCTACCCTTAATAAGCCTGAGCTTCAAATTAGTTTCTGCAGGTTGTGGGAAATATTCCTTGGATGCTGAAAATCTCAGCCAAGTTGTGGGCTTCAGGCATCCAATGGGGGCTTGTCTATATGCATCCAAATGTATTTGGAGCTATTACCACCAAGGAATAAAGGTATCTTTATGCTAGTCAGATTCACCTGTATGAATGGTAAGCAAATCTAAATCTAAAGAGCAAACTAGAAAACTAGGTTACTGAATAAAGAACTGAAAAACTACAGTAATGCAATCTGTGTGGTCCATCCCTAGCATTGACCACAGCTCTCTGTGTACTGTGTGGAGGAAAGTGCTGTGGAGGCAACTCAGAGGCACTTTGTCCCTCCAAAAGTCAGCTTTTTAAAGTAAAACTTAGACCCTATGTTGAAGACTTGTAACCTGTCCTCAGCCCTCACTTAAGGGACTTTTAATGGCTGCAACCTTCCTGTGCTCAGGATGAAATCTTCCCTTCTCTTTCACCTCCATCTCTTCTGTACCAGGCCCGTGCTGCTAATCATTTGGTTGAGCTCCACATCTTGGGTTTACTCCCACTGAATTCCCACTACGTGAGACCCATCTGTCATTTTTCAAGACAATTACAACAGTTTTTATAATTCCTATTTGACAATAAACATTCTACTCTGAAGTATTCTCTTTGGAAGTTGTGAATATAGTGTTATTACAGTTGCTAATTTCACTGTATTATTATTAGTTCTTCCTAGGAAACAAAAATTGATTAACCACAGAAACAAGACTGTGCAGACTGATTCAAGCTATATTTATCATCTTCTGCTTTTTCTTTGGTTTGCCATTAAATTCTCCAAATATTCTACAGTTTATCAGCTCTCAGATTTCTGTTTTTTCGCAAATATTGGAAATGCTGTAGCAGAATTGGAGGATTTAGAAAAAAAAAGATACAATCCCTGTATAGTTGCACTCAGAGGCAGCAAGATTGTCCCTCCTGTGTGGGTTAACCATAGGTGAATATATGTTTTACCAGGTACAGATCAAGGTGATACATTCCAAATGGAAATGTCACAAGTTGGCTTCAGTGTGGGATACTCACAAAAAAAGGTACGTGAATGTAGTTAGTTAATGATAAAAATAATTATGCACACACAAATACGTAGCAGTGCAACAAAATAAGACTAATAAAACAATTAACAATATTGAGATTTTTTTGTTTTGTTTTTTACAAGCAGGAGAATATCAAATAATCCACTTTGGGGTTTTTGGGGTTTTTTTTGGTTTGGTTTTTTTTTTGTTTTTTTTTTTTTTTGTTGTTTGTTTGTTTTTGGTGGTTTTTTACTTGAATGCCACATAAACTACTTTTAATAGATGATGTGTATCTCTAAAATGGAAAAAAAAAAAGCATTAATAGGTGATTCTATGAAATAATATGTGAGGGTGAGTAAGAGTTTCTTTCATGTAATACTTTTGAGATGTGTTAATCCAATTATCTCAGTGATTTCTGAGTTCACATAGCATGAAAAATTCAATTATTCTAAGTTAATATTTTGCAGTTGAATAACTCATAAGAATTGAAACCCTATTGTAAAGCTGGTTTATATTTACAGGCAGTCACAAAGATGTAAATAAATCAAGTCTGAAAATAATATTTGTAACTATAATATTTATCAAGTTAATAATATTTGTTTAAAGCATATTCACTTAGAAATTAGAATAATAAATTAGACACATTTTTCATGACAATCAGTTTTAAGATTATATTGATCAAATAGGTCCTCCATGTAAAATTCAAGTGTGGTTCAAGCAGCTATAGAACAATATAGGAAAGTTGTTTCTCATAGCCCGTAAAGGTGAATGAAATAATTTCTTTTTAAATTCTTCTGTATTTGCACAAATTACAGTTTTAATTTGCCAAACACTTGAATTCTAGGAAATGGCTAAAATAAAGATTTGGGGGTTTCTTCAGGAAACTTACACATTCTATTTTTATTGCAGTTTTCTATAATGATATCTTGGTTCAGTAAAGAATTTTAATAATGTGAATCATCTAAACTATCTTTCATTTCTATGTACAAGTCTAAGACTAAGTTTTTCTGTATTACGTATTCTGTGTAATAAACCTTATTAATTTGGATTTTAGGTTTAACTGTTCTCTCAAGGCCATCTCCTTATTTAATGAAACTTTATATCGTTTTTTTCCACCAGCTTTTGTCTGCTGTCAGTAGCAATTTTGTTGTCAAAAAGGGAGCTTTAGCTTTTTCTTGAAGTTCTGTTTGTCTTCTGAGGATCATGAATGAATAAAAGCATAGACTTGGGAAGTGCAACCTCAGGATGGACAGGCTTCAGAAATTATCATGGTGTTTAAATAAACACATTTTATCTTGAGTTGCAGTGCCCTGGGAGCTAAAGCTGTCACTTAACCTCTTGCAGTAGAGGGGAGACAATCCCTTTTAATAGGACAGTAAAGTCCTACCTGTAAGTGGTATCTAGCAGCAGCTCCAGTCAGCTACTTTCACTGATTAGACTGCACATCACTGCAGTGATGTAGGAAATTACATATGGTAACTTCAGCTTCACTAACTTTTTCTAAAATAAATAGTTTCAAAATGTTGATTTTTGTTGTTGTTGTTGTTGTTGTTTTCTTTTGGTTGGTTGGTTGGTTTTTTTAGGATGTTCTGCTGCTTGGTGCTGTTGGGGCCTATGACTGGAGTGGAACAGTAGTTCAGCAGTCTTCCAACAGATTCACCACCTTTCCAAGCGATGTGTTTGAGAAGATTCTACAGGACAGAAATCATAGCTCTTATCTTGGTAATGGTCTGAAATACAAATCTGTAAATGTATCAAACCTTTATTAAGATATTAAAGAACTTGTAAAATTCTGCTATAGCCAGATGTCTGTTGGTTTGAGAATATGAAAAGAATTTTGCATTCAGTAAGATACTATTTACTGGTCAACAGCTCACTGAATGAAGTTTTTATTGTCTCTTTAAAGTTCTACTCATATCAATGTGGTAAGCTGAAAAAAACAAAATCAGGCTTTGTCACAGAGACATAGAAGTCATGGGATTTGAAAAGGCTGCTTAGTGTATCATACTGGGTACCTTTTATTGAAGTGTTTGTACTTCCCCATTTATATGTGGATGACAAGTTTATTGAGTTCCTGTCATCTGTGCTTGCTCTTTACTTGGCCTTTCCAAGTTCAGTTAATAGTTTCAGCAATATTGCTGCAGTTTAACAGAGGTCTTAATTTATAACCCCCATATATTTTCTGGTGCATGATTTTGTGACACAATAAAGCCAGTCAGTTTGTCTTCTCAGTTCACTGAAATGTTTTCTGCAAACACAACAAGCCTGCTCTGGTGATTCATTCAATGCAATGCTATTTTTTCAACTGACGTGTTCTCTTCCCTATAGCTTAGCACTAGTTGCATCCAACACAACAAATAAATCTAAACCTGACCTAATCAGCAGTAGCTCTTTTTCCATGTTTGACCTCTTCAGACTTTCCATTCCTCTCTTTTCTAGCATACTTCTTAAAAATGTCGGGTCATTTCCTTTCAGCACTTCTCCACAAGGCCCTTTTAGAGTATTGGCCTTAATCTTTTTGCAGCAAACAGTGCTGTTGCCTTTTCTGTCCCTTCATTTCCTTTCCACCTTCTCCTGTCCCCAGTTAAGAGCTCTCTGTACCAACTCTCTCACCAGCTTGTGGGGGAGCCCAAGCTAAAGGGCTGCTAGTACATCAGAGCTGGATAGATTGGACCCCGCTGTGCACTGCACCCTCTTACTTCAAATGGACATGTGCTGCATTAATTAGGAATGTGTGGCCTTAACTTGTAGAATAAAATCTTGTTTTGTTGTTGCTTTTTGAACTTCAGGTCCTCAATGATGTTGTCTTACTAGAAAAATGTCTGAATACAAATTTTAATAAGACTGATATATCTAATGACCAAGGCATAATCCTTTTAGACTGTGTTCCTCATGTTGTCCTATGCAGAGTCACTGGGATTTTGTTATTCAATGTAACTACAGTCTTTATAAAGAACATTAAAAAAAAAAATTGCTGTAATTAAACCACAGAAATGTAAAATATGTAGTAAGGGTAGATTTATAGTGCTAATACATATTTAAAATATTTGCAGGTATTAAAAGACATTTCCTGAAACTAAATAATGTTAGAATAATGGGAATGAGGATTAAAATGGGCAAAGAAGTTCAATCAACCTAAGCCCTTCATCTGACAATCTATTAATTTAGTCTGTTCTATTCAGCCAAAGCACTGGGCTGTGTTTTGGTGAGCTGTGGGAAAATGCACTGCAAGCTTTGCAGAAGCTAGGTGCTCCTTCCTAGTTTGAAGGCTGACCCAAACATTCATCTCCTGTTTCTCTTTTTCTTCATTCCAAGGATACTCTTTGCACTCTTTTTCTTATCTTCACCATAAGCATGACCTTTTGTTGTTTTTCTCTCCAGAAGAATAAAGTCATGCATATGTGAACATTTAACTTTACCATCTGGAAGCCTCATTCTCTGTGATTAACATACCAGAGTGACTCGTCCTCTGTCCATTTATGGATAACCAACTGACAAGACTGACTAGTTAATAGTCTCTCACACACGTTAAGTGTTGGCTTCTCTCCCCAGGTTATTCTGTGGCTGTTCTCTCAACTCAGAGCTCTGTTTATTTTGTTGCTGGTGCACCAAGATCCAATTACACTGGCAGAGTAGTGGTTTATAATGTTGACACCAATGGTAATATTGCAATCATGCAGTCCCAGAGAGGCGAGCAGGCAAGTATACTTTGGTCATCGTTGCAGACTTTGCAGGTATCTGTTTTTATTGACACAGCATTAAATTGCAGTGTGTTTGTTTTGAAATTTCCTCTTTCCTGTGATGCATTTAGAATCCACTTGAACTTTTCTTTGACACTAGACGTTTTAGTGAGGTTAAATGTAACTCTTAAAACAGCATTTTAGGAAGTAATCCAATTAGTGGTAAAAGATAATATACAGAGCTACTTAATGTATCATTCTGTCAGCACTTATAATTGGGAAGGACTAGGTGAGCTCCACTCTGCCTGAGAAGTTGTGAAGTAGCTGACATTTAAAGAGATTTGGAAGCTCATTTTCTTTTTCTCCATTTGGAAAAGAGCAGTGAGTCCAAGTGGTTTTGGTTTTGTCTGTAAGATAAATCTGAGAGTAAATCAGAAATTGGGTAGATTCATGTGCAGTTTAATATTAAAAAAAAATGTATATATACCTCTCATTGCTTATTCTGTTTGCTTTCTTATTGCTGAGTGGTAAAGCCATAGCAGGAGCTACTGGTCAGAATTGATGGACACATGGTAAGGATATGATTCTTCAGACACTGGAGTATGTTATATAGCAACTTCCAATGGGTGACTTCATTGATTAGTATTTCTAGGTGTAAGTTTTAAGAACCAGATGCTACTACATTATGCTTTACAAAATCCACACACAAACATGACTCTCTTACTACTGATTTCAGATTGGCTCCTACTTTGGCAGTGTGGTGTGTTCAGTGGATGTTAACAGGGATTCTGTAACAGATGTGCTGCTTGTGGGTGCACCAATGTATATGAATGACCTAAAGAAAGAGGAAGGGAGAGTATATATGTTTTCCATCACAAAGGTAAGAATGGCACTGTAGCAAAGCTGTAATCAGTTTCCTGTCTCTGTCCATAATAAGTGCTCATATTTTAATTTGCAGCTGGAAAGATTTGCTGTTTACCAAGGAAAAAGCAGTCCAAACAGTAAGAGTACTTAGTGTCAGTGTCTGTTTCGTTGACTCAGAGAGTGGTCAGAAGAGTCGCCTGTGGCCCCACAGCCACCTGGTGCAGTAGACTCACCCAAGCTAGCATTGCTTAGAGATAGCTGCTTTCAGAGCAGACTGGCCATATGCATGCTAAAAAGTCTTTGTCCCTGGATCTCTTCAAGGCCTCTAAGTCACTACTCAGTGTATCTTTTTCAAAGTGTTAGAAATACTGTAAATGGTGTTTTTGTAATGAGCAACAGAGCAGGTGCTTTTCCCAGAGTGTGACGTAAGGGCAGGGGTAAATGGTGCCAAGCCTGCCTGGTTAGAGGACTGCAGATGGAGCACTTCCCAGCCCTTCCCAGTCTCTCCCATTCTGCTTTTTAGGACCAGCTGCAAACGTCCCACTGCACTGCTTGTGCATGTAATTTGTGAACAAGCCAGTTGGAACAGACCAAAATGAAATCGATAAGCAAGTTAGTAGCCAGGGGTCTGCTGCTTTAGGTGGCTCCCTGGTCCTGGTTTTAGGCACTGTACACAAATGTAACACAAAATTAGCCATTTCTCTGAAAAACTTAGATCAAGGCTTTTGCCAATTAATTGTTTGCCGTTTCATTTTGGCAAATTTGTTCAGCACCTGATGGCATTCCCAAAACAGTTCTAATAAATGTTCTTCTGCCAGTTTTTTGTGTTGTTTTGTAGACTTTCCCACTGGGTGGTTGCTATTATTCATTTTGTCTCCTTTGTTCAGTGAAGCTGTGTTATTTGCCTGATGCTTGACTGTTTTTTATTGTGACCTGTAGTAAGTGTTTTCAGAATATTTGTATTAACAGTCCTGAAGATGCTGTCACTTTTGAACAGTCTCTTAACCAATCATTGGACATCTGAATATGAAAAGTCAGTATCACCATCCATCTGAGAAAACAAAACATAGCCGTTTTACTAGGTAAATTTGCAATCACATAAGTAGAGAGGAGGAACATCCTTTTCAGTAGCAATCATCCTGGAGCAACAGGAAACTGTACCCTAAGGCAATTTCAAGGTAGATGGAGGTGCTGGACATGGTACTGCTGGCAGCTGACATTGGTCTTCGTGACTATCGAACAAGACATGAGCTATGGAAGAAAAGGAAAAAGAATATTTTTTTTGTGCATGTTTTAAAAATTAATAGATTGGAAGACTATCTTTCAGATTTCTGGTCTTTGTCAAATGTAATGTGTAAAAGTACTTGGAAATTTAGAATAATGAAAGAATGATTTTATTTTCTACTTTTTTTTTTTTTTTTTTTTTGGCTACTAGTTCTCAAATTTTAAGCATAGTGTGATAACTGAGGTTGAAGATGAGAACTGTATTTGCCAGAGAGCTGAATTTAAGCTAGTGTAAATGTGATTATTTAACTACAAAGATTTCCATTTTTTCTTTCTCCATTGGCAATAGAGAGGTCAGGAGTTTAGCATTTGGACACATGTTTTTTACATTAGTTTCATCAGGAAATTCCAGCTCTGTTTCAAAGAATTATGTCCAGTTACATAATTTCCATTCCCTCTGCATAAAAACTCGTAATCCAGAGCTGGAAACTGTGTTTTTCAATGTATTGTGAAACTTTCAGAACAGTCAGATGAGGACAGTGAAAGCATTTAAGGTTCATACATATGGTTATATTTGCTGTTAGTGCTTTGCATAGCATGCTTTGATTTTGCTGTGTAATGCTTGCCAAGACTCTGAGACATAATGCAAACTGAATGGGCAATACAATGGGGAAAGAATTCAGGATTGAGGAGTCCAAGGGGAATGTACTGGAAAACAGAAACAAAAAACAATGCACGTAGATAATGCTCCTGCATCTAATCTGGTGGATTGATAGCTCTGTTTTTGCTTCTTATTATTTTTGTTTTTTAAAGGGAATTTTGGATCAACAAAAACTCTTGGAAGGTCCACAGGGCTCAGAAAATGCTCGCTTTGGATCAGCGATCACAACACTTGCAGACATTGATTTGGATGGCTTTAATGATGTTGTAATAGGTGCACCACTGGAAAATCTAAACTCTGGAGCAATTTACATTTACAATGGATTTCAAAAGACTATACGTACGAGATATTCTCAGGTAAATAACTTTGTTGCATAATGCTGTACTCAGTGCCTGCTAGATCTGCTAGAAGGAAAGAGAGGGATTTTCTATCTTTTAATTGGCTACTGTTTCATCATCTTAAAGGAGTACTGTTACTCTCATGGCTTATTTCAAGTTTTGTTCCCCTCCTTACTTCAGCTGTCAGCATGCCCTGGTCGATGTTGTGGTGCTTAGACATGAAGCATATAGAGGAAAAGGACTTGAAAGGTGCACTGTCTGCTGATCTTGCAGTTTTTGGTGCCTGTGCACTAAGTCAACAAATTTCCTATGTGTTTTTTGACACTGTTTTGATAGGTTTTTTAGTGTTGGTGTACAGCAATGAAGATTAGATAAATCCCAGCTCTGTAAATTATAAATATATTGTATTAAAGGAAAAGACTTTCTTTGCATACCCTATGTGCTAATATAATAGAAATTTTAATGCCAATTTCCAAGATGACTTTCTGGTTGCAGAAAGTATTTGTTAGAAGTCCTGTTAAGCTTCCTATTCTTAAGTTGCTCACCGTGTGAGATGGGAAAAGTTTCCAATAAGTACTAGCTGGCATAGGGCAGCCCGTTAGCTGATCTGCTCCCAAGGCAGAAAAATCTAGTCTGTCATCTGCTACAACAGGAGAGGAAAAAGTGCTTAAAACCATCTGAGAAAATATTCACAAAAGCATTTTGTTTTAACAATAGATTGCATATGCAGGGAGTATCAGTGAAAATCTATTGCTTAGACTGCTGTCTACAGATTGAAGCACGCTTGTGGCAAATTCAGTAATCAACTCTCTTTCCCAGAAAATTTTAGGATCGGATGCTGCTTTTGGACAACGGCTCCAATTCTTTGGAAGATCAGTAGATGGACATAAAGACTTAGATGATGATGACATTACTGACGTATCAGTTGGTGCTGATGGAAATGTGGTTCTGCTATGGTTGGTAAACTCTTAGAAAGGAAGTGCTTAATGATTCAGATACAAGTTGAGCATTTAGTTAATTAAACAGCAAACCAAACAAACCAAAAAGCTCTTTGATTCCATGTGTTCAGAGGTAACACACTTGCCTCATCGCTGCTACTGTAGCTAGCTGAAAAACGGCATTAGACTGAGCCCTTTTTAACCAGGTATAATCAAATCATTAATAGCCAAAGCAGCATGGCAGGCAGAGCCAGGGCATGCCAGGGGAAGCCAGTGGTAGGTGCTGCTGGGAAGAACCTGAGCAGGGATGGGGAGGGTCAGGAGATGCCCACGTGCAAACATGTGGTCCAGAGGGAAAGGGCAGCTTCAGGGGATGGAGCTTGCTTCGGAGAATTTTAACAGTCAGTTGTACTTCAGAAGCCACAGTCTAATTATGGTAGCTGAGCCTGAGATGAATGAAACCACTTCCCACACAACCTGCATGAACTTTACTGCTTGGTGGGCTGATATGGGGGAGAGAGTTGTCCTTCAGGACAGAGAGCTGTGAAAGAGAGTTGGGACTTATTTCTGGCAAGAAACCCATCTTTTCTGGCCTGTGGCCTTGCCAGAACAATATGAGTAGTTTCACAATATAAAGGCTTCACACAACCCAGATCTTCTTCCTCTCTTTGTGTATTTCCCACTTCTTGCTTGAGGAGCTACATTAAAATGCAGCTTGCTTTCCCATCTGTCGCCTGTCTTCTTACCTGAAGGTCTCCATTCTAAAAAGAAAAAGATCACTGAATTGTCACTTATTTTATAATGAAACCAGATTAATAAAAATCAGTGGTCAGTTTGGATATCTGACCCACAACAGAACTAAAGAAAACTGCTCCTTGGAGTACTAGCATTTATTTAGATTTGATTAATGATAGATGCTACTTTTTATTTGGCTCTGGCATTTGGTCTGAATAATGAGTTTCACTTTTGATTAAAGTGTTTGTTTTTATATGCAGGGGTCCTTTGAAATCATTCTTCAAAAACTTGATTAATCACATTAAAGTTGTTGTTCTAAAAAATAAGATTATTAATTAAAATGAAGAATTGCCCTTTTTTGCCTTCCCAGAAGAGCTCAGTAACTTCCCTAAAGGAGCAGAAGAAGGTTACCTGTTGGAAAAACAGAATAAGTGCTTTGTTCTCTATTATCTTAAGGGAAGGATTAAAGCATTAGGATGAAGACATTGATTATCCATTAAATCGACACGATAAATTATTTATTGTCATTACGGAAATCTCCTGTATCAACAAATTCACTGGTGCACAAAGAAAAATAATTTTATAGGTGCCATTAAAAAACATTTACATTGGGAACCAAAAAAAATCAATGTTAAATTACAGATAGTATTAGACAACAGCTTCTACATTACCCAGATCTCATGAAAATCACATGTAATGTTTTAAAAATATTTTTCAGGTCACGAAGCATTGCAAATGTGTCCATAAGTGCCTCATTTAAACCTGAGAAAATCAGTCTGCTGAACAAGAACACAGAAATAACTGTTAATATATGTTTTCAGGCTACATTTAGACCTACTAAGAGAAATAATCAAGTGGGTAAGAGTATTTCAATGACTTGTCTTACATTAATTTCTTCGAAAGTCCATTATTCAAATGAATAGTGGAAATTCTAAAGATACATTAGACTGAATGTCAAGAAAGGCAAAATCAGTATAAAACTTAAGTGCTTGAGAAAGCGTTTTTAAGGTCTACTTTCATGACTGGGTCCAGAATTTTTGTAAAGTGAGGAATTAACAGTATAAAAGAGGTTTGTATCCTTGCTGATCAGCAAAGTACAGAAAATTTAATTACCAAGAGGGTGACTTTTTTTCAACCTGCTGGTTTCAACAACAGACTGCAGATCTTCTATCTTCAGAAAACAAACAAACAAAAACCAAAACACCACACCAAAAATTCCATAGGTTCGGTGCAAATGTCAGCGGGGAAAAGCTCTTTTTTTTTCCAGAGGAATGGACAGCGTCAAATATTTCTGAGGCTAGCACTGGTGTTTCATCAAGTTTTTTAGTTAAACATCATGGATAACATCAGCTGAACTGCTTCTGTGCTAGGTATAGGGCCTTTTGGAACTCATGATAAAATAATGGTGAACTTCCACAGGATATTAGTCATAATATGAAGAGAAGATGACAGAAATGACAAGTGTGATTGAAGAGAAGTCGCAGATCTGTTATGACCTCTGAATTCAGAATTTGGGTATATTGTTGCAAGGGCCTTTTATCTAGCATAATCCTGGCCCTGATGACTATTTTCTTGCATGAGCTGCAGACTCAGACATTTGCAATTGAGCCTGGATTGATTGCCATTTAATGTGCTCTCTGTGGATAAGAAAAATCAGGTTTTAAACCAGTTTGACTGCTATGTAAGAGAATTTTTTTTCATTTTGAGAATGCTCTGTGTTTAGCAAGATATGAAAAAGTGAAATATTTAGTGTGGTTTGGAAATCTTGGTCACTCTGTAATGTTGAGTGTAGTAATGAGATCATGGGCAGTCATACTCAGCAAAAAACACACTGTTGTTACTTTTGTAGCTATAAAGTACAATGCAACATTAGATGCAGATCTCCAGTCCTTTAGGGTGACTTCTAGAGGATTGTTCAAAGAAAATAATGAAAGATACATGCAGAGAGAACTTACGGTACATGGACATGAAGACAATTGCGTTCATGACATCTTCAGTGTACAGGTAAGTGCAATTGCAAGCAGTCTTACGTGACAAAAGTAATCAGAGGAAGATAATGAATTTTATGCCTGTAAAATGAATTTCATTAATTTTGTACTCAATGATTTATGGTTCTTAAAGCCCTCACAACTGAAAAATATTTAGTAAGGTTCTGATTTCAAAGAAACTAATAACTGTCAAATTGACCACAGCTTCTTAGGATGGAAGAGGCAGTTCTTAATGATGCAATTCAGCTTTGACATAACACAGAGCCCATAGTCCATAGTTTCAATGTATTTCAATTGTTCTCTAAGTAGACTCTTCTGCAGACATACATGCAAAAATTTTCTCTCAAACTAACAATTCAGGCAGACTTTTGGTGCATGCTAGCCCTAGATAGACACCTAGGAAAATAAAAACAAGCATGTCTCCATCCTTCTTTAGGACCAAAGATTGAACAGCACCCTGAGAGGTGCCTTAATCTCCTTGTATGATACTAGGCCAGGTAGAGGACTTTGATTCCTACTTTGCTTTGCAATGCAAATATCTCTGACTTGTTGATCACATTTATGGCCATTGTGGAGCCATAGGACTAGGAGAGTACTCATCCTGAGGAAACATGAGATATACTGTGTTTCAGTGTCACTCAGGCTCCCCTGTTGCTCTCTGTGATGGTGAGAGAGAGTGGAATAGGAATTTCACTCTGTAGACATGTGAGAATGAAAGTCACCTGGTGTTGGCTTTTGAGGACCAGCTTCTGCAGCTGTAGAGAATCTGCATGCTCCTTATCCCTAAAAGTGGCTGTCATGAAGAGTCTCCAGGAATCCTAGGAAAATTAGTTTCATTACAGAAATGACATTAAAAGCTGTTTAGCAGAGAAGTGCATATGAAGCAATCTCACAAAATTATTTCAGTCAAGAAATTAAGCTTTTTATTCTTATTTCTTGTTTAGATCAAGCATTATTTTCCTATGCATTCTCAATTTACAATAGAATTACCCCATCTGTTGTGCTGATAGCTATCATGTGAACCATGTGTTTTACAGGAACCTTCTGATGCCATAAATTCACTTAGTTTGCGTATTGATGTAGGCCTTGCAAATCCTGGCTCCAGCCCTGTCCTTGATATATATTCTCCTGTGTCTGTGGCTTATAGTGTAAGTATGCAGACTTACCTTCAAAAAATGCATGACTACACACATGTCCATGTATGGGCCCCACAAACACCAAAAAGGTACATGCAAGTGAAAGCTGGTGTTGTAGTTTAGTCACTGTCCTGAAAGCAGGCATCTGGGTGAGTGTCCCCTTGTTCCTTTCATGCTTTTGTCTGTACTACATGTACTTGCTCACACACGCAACAGCCATGGCATAACAAGCATGTTGTTTGAGCCATGTCTCTGTTCATGTGAACTTGTAGTTGATGGCAAAGATGAACTACTCAGGCTAGTTTATCCTACAATAAAAGTGTACATAAAAGAGAGATGGAACCCCTTGGAATCATAGAATCATAGAATAGTTTTGGCTGGAAGAGACCTTCAAGATCATCAAGTACAACATTATTCCTAGCCGTATGGAAAACCACTAAACCATGTCCCTAAGCACCATGTCTACCCAGCTCTTTAACAGTTCCAGGGATGGTGACTCTACCACCTCCCTGGGCAGGCCATTCCAATGCCTGACAACCCTTTCTGTAAAGAAATGCTTCCTATTATCCAGCCTGAACCTCCCCTGGTTCAACTTCAGGCCATTTCCTCTTGTTCTGTCACTTGTCACCATGGAGAACAGACCAACTCCTGCCTCACTACAACTTCCCTTCAGGTAGCTGTAGAGGGCAATAAGGTCTCCCCTCAGCCTTCTTTTCTCAAGCTAAACAGCCCCAGATCCCTCAGCCTCTCCTCATAAGACACATGATCCAAACTCTTTACTAGCTTTGTAGCCCGCCTCTGTACCCTCTCTAGCACCTCAATGTTCTTCGTGTAGAGAGGGGCCCTTGAATTACGTCATATTTTTTGTGGGTTAACAATAACCTGTCTCCACTGTTCTTAGGGGTCAGTTGATATGCAGTGACATGTTACTCACTGTTAACTTGCTAATGTGTCAGTTTTTAATGACCTTCAGAGTGATTTTTCTTATCTGCAAACTAAGAATTCCCTTCACCTCAAAGCACTTTACTATCCATACAGAATTTTAAAGTTGAGCCTTGTCATTCAGGAAACAATTTTTGTTTTCACAGATTCCTTTTATTAAAGACTGTGGTGAAGATGAGCTTTGTATCTGTGATCTTGTTATGAATGTTCAGCGGAAGGCAGATGATGGGTAAGAGCTGAATCAGTGTAATTGTTGGGATTGGGTGTTAAGTTTTCACAAATTTGGTTTGTCTGTAGGCTTTGAATGAATTTCTAGATTAGAATGCCTTTCTAGTTCAACATCTACTTAGAAACAGCAGGTATAAAAATATCAATGGCAGTTCAGAAGAATCATGTCTGCTTGTCTGCTGTGAGGAAAGGGAGCACACTGGGAGAGAAGCAGTGGCTGCAGCAACCGTCTTGATCCCTCACATGGGAAGCAGTGAGGATCCTGCAGCTGGCTGTGCCCCTGTGGAGCTGAGGTCAGCCATCTGGGCCGTTCATATTCCAAGTCCATATGAAGATACATGCATACATGTACAGTATACAGAGAGACAAGTCTGCCTCTTCTGAAGCTGCCACCCAGGTCTTCCGTGTGCTCTCTGCCCATCTTCCCACCAGGTCACAGCCGTTGAAAATTGACAAAATGGCTCTCACCATACACAATCGCTTTGAGAAGGCGCTAATTCCATTCAGTTTTAAGAAACACCATTGCAGTTTCTTATGTCAAAGGGTTTAGAAAGCAGAGTGTTTAAGTGCATAGAGTGTAGGAAATGTCTTGCTGTGCTTGTTATTTGTTGTTGGCTACAGGCAACACATTTCCATGATTCACAGCTGTTCTAGTACCTCTGTTTACAACAATGGACTTTATTTTCCAACAGCAAACAGCAGTTTGTTGTCAGCAGCAAAAACAGAAGACTAACGTTCAATGTGAAATTGAGAAATAAAAAGGAAAATGCATATAATACAAGAATCCAGGCTACATTTTCAGACAACTTGTTCTTTGCTTCATCATCTTTACCGGTGCGTGAAACCCAGCCTCACTATTTCTGTTACTGACATTGATTTTCAAGGTTCTCAGAGAAATTTAATTTTTTCTTTCTAGTAGTGCCTATCCCAGGAAAGAATGTGTGTGCAAACCTCTCTCCCAATCTATTTTCTTGGATACCAGAATTATTCCCTTCGGCATATCAGTTTATTTAGGTCAAGGAGAGATACTGCCAACTCCATCTAAAAGTTGGCGAACTCTTGTGTTTGACCTCACCTCAATATTTCAGTCAACTTTTCCTCACTTTAGGCCTTGGCATGCACATCTTCTGCTTCACTCCCAACAACATGCCTGAATGAAGTTGCTGTGCCACAGGGAATTTGTATTTGATAAATTAAGCATGCAGCATCACCAATGCAGCCTAAAAGCACAGACTTCAGATCTAGAAATAAAGTTCTGGCCAAGGCCACATGTTCCAGCTAGACAGTTAATCAGATTGAAATGTTTGCTATACCAGAAGTTCTTCTTCCAATGAATTCTGGTCTCCTTGGTTTATGTGGTCAGGCTGCTACTGGAGAGGTGCAGGACAATCCTAGGGGTGAAATTCAGAACAGTCCCTATACTGTAGGGAGAAAAGGGCCAGGAACATTCATCACTACCCAAAAGCAGCATTTTCCTGAACAATGAACTGGCAGAAGTACTTCACACAGCATGATGGGTGCCCCTCTACCTCCCCATCCTGTTGTGCAGCAAAATTGTCTCATTTTACTCATGCCAAAAGACCACACTGGAACTAGGATTTTCTTTTTCTTTAAAAGCCTATTTGCTTAGAACTGTACTTCAGCCTGAAAGTGAAGCTTTTGACCAAAAACATGCCTGCTTTAAAGCAGAAAGAAAAGCATAAGCTGAAAATATATAGATGGTGGGTTTTGGGGTTTGTTTGGGGGGGGAGGGGAAGGAGGAGGTGTAGCATTCAGAAATAGTAAATGGTAAATAATGGATGCCTGTATCAAAAGACAGTACATTTTAGTAAATTCTTGTCATAGTATTATATTATAACTGGAACACCTGCCTTACGAGGAAAGGCTGAGAGACCTGGGGCTTTTTAGTCTGGAGAGGAGAAGACCAAGAGGGGACATAATTAATGTCTATAAATACATAAGGGCTGGGCATCAAGAAGGCAAGGACAACCTCTTTTTCCTTGTGCCTTGTGATACGACGAGGGGCAATGGATTCAAGCTCAAGTACAGGAAGTTCCACCTCAACATGAGGGAGAACTTCTTTACTGTAGGAGTTGTAGAGCATTGGAATAGACTCTCCAGAGAGGCTGTGGAGTCCCCATCTCTGGCGACTTTCAAGACCTGTCTGGATGCATTTCTGTGTGATCTGCTCTAGTTTTGTCCTGCCCTGGCAGGGGGTTTGGACTCGATGCTTCGGAGGTCCCTTCCAACACGTAACATTCTGTGATTCTGTCAGCTGGCTATGGTCTAAAGAGTTTGTTTTTGATGTAGGACTGACATGCAAAATGTTCTGCAAGAATAAATAAACGCTTACGTATTGTAAATTTCCCTACAAAAAGTACAATAGAGTTCCTCTCTGCACAATAACTTCTACAGTGAGAGTACTTAACTAGTTCTCAGGTCATGTAAATATGCCTGCAAAAGTTCTGTAAAAATGCTGAAAAAAGCAGTGTAGGAGTTAATGCTGGTGACCTGTACTATCTAGTCTGTATACCTTCTTCCAAGTCCATCACAAAATTCTAGCAAGATCATTACTGCTCATAAGTAATCTTGTTGGACTGGCCCTTGTCCAACCTTTCTCCCGCCTCTCTCGTAGCCCTGCCTGTGCCCCACCGGTCTGCTGCATGTCTAGCAATTACTGCCGGAACACCTATTTGCATTACTGCTTAGCATAATACGTGTCTTGGTGAAGATACAGACTGTGAACTTCCTGTCTGCTTTATCAAAACCTGATATTAAGATTTTTTCTGTCTTGTTTTCTCTGCAGAGTGATGGGACTGAAGTCTCGTGTCAGACAGGAACAGCACAAAGTACAGTTATTTGTCAAATAAGCTATCCTGTTTTCAGAACAGGACAACAGGTACAGCTAGCATGTTTAAATAACCTTGAACAATATCCAAAAGCTTTTTGTTGTTTTCCCTTAAATTTGCATTTACTGCTGGTGATGATTCCTGAGTTTTGACAACAGTTAACTTCCTGTTGGGTTTCAGAGGCATTAAAAGAAGCAAACTAAGGGCTAAGCTTTTGTGACTGCTTGCCATATTAAAGGAAAAAAGACTCTTGAAGCACATTTGTCCCTGGCCACAGCTTTCAATGCTACTGTAGCTTTATAACTCTTGGAGGGTGAGGGCTGGGGACAGAAACAGATAGCATCATGTGTAGTCTCCTGGCAACTGTGCAGTTACTGTTAAACACCCACTGCAGTGTGAACCTGGGGTAGCTTCCTCTCCTGCTTTATGAATCTCATCTCTCAAAGAAAGCAGTGCTGCTTTGAGATGAGATGTGTGGCTTACACAGCCCTAGGATAGGCTGTAAGGCCGCCTTCTCATATATACCATACATCTCAGGATGTCCATGGTTTTAAGGAAGTTAATCTCTTATTCCTCAAAGACAGAACAGAATTAGGCTTCCAGCCTCTAATGCAATCAACTGGAACAATAAGAAACTTGCTAGAAAGAATAGAAACATGATGTTCTGTCACAGGGGGAGCAAAGTAAAAAATGTAATTACATATAAAAAGTTCTTTGTTCTGAATATTTAATGGCATTTCTCAAAGCAGACCTGTTGGAACAAATGGAAGAAAAGAGTGAATTCAAAGCTTGTGTTAATACTAGTGTGTAAAAGCATGTAAGTAAAGCAATCCTGAACACCTTTTGGTGAAGCCTGTAACTAGTTATACAACGTTTGAAAATGCAGATAGTTCAAATTTGTGTAACAATGCAAATTTGTAGGGGAAAGTGGGAACAAAGCCATTCTAGAGTATCAGGAATCAGTGAAATATTACACAGCAATCAGTGGAGAATTTGGATACAGAAGGCAATTCTAGACTTGTACATATGCATAATTATCCTGCTATTGAGAAGTTATTTGGATCTTGTACCATCAAAACATGTATGTTTCTTATCTCCTCCATAGGTATCCTTTGATATTAGTTTTGATTTTAACTTGAGAAATCTTCAGAATGTGGCAGTTATAAGTTTTCTTGCATTAAGGTAAAGTATGTAATAGTATGGAAGCAAGTTAGGTATCAGTACCTTATATGTATAAAACAGTATTATAACACCTGACTTAAATGTCTTTTGATGAGCAGCGAAAGTAAGGAAGAGGAAGAACTGGACAACCAGGTCAGATTATCAATTCCTTTGCGATACGATGCAGAAATTCACTTCACAAGGTATGCTCAATAATGTAAAGAGTCACTGTCATTTTACAAAGGCATTTGAATATAGTAACAGTCTAGAAAGGCCATGGAAAAGATAGTGAAACTTTGTTTTCACTTGGAAACCATAAGAAATTCCAATTCCATCAACAGTAGCAGAATTTAATGTTCTTCCAGTAACCTTATATGTAAAAAATTTGGGAATGTGTAATAAGAATTGTGGGACTATGTTTACCTCTGCATAATTGTTACAGATGCTCACATGAATGGAAGTGTCATAAAAAAAACCAACAGTGCTTATGGTTTTGATAATATGATTAGTAGATACTATGTAGTAAGGCTGGGCCTCTGGGCTCAAATGTGTTGACATTGGATCAAATGTGAAATTAAAGTGATCAGAACTAAACAGAAAACAACAACAAAAAGAAAAAAATGTCCTAGCTCAATCTCTTATCAAAGTGTGTGTGTGTCTGGGGTATTTATGGACATATCTGCTGAACCTGGACCAAAAATATAAGCTCTTGTTAGCAGTTTGAGATAAACTTGAGTTTGATGTGAACTAAAACCTGAGGTGGCACATGGCAGATTCCTTCATTCTACAGCTACATGGGCATCTGGAGCAGCACACTCTGCTTTCCCACACATCCACCCAGAGAATCTGGCTCACACATGCTCCTTTCCTCCTAGCATCAGCCATGTCCCCTCCCTGCAGAAGGCAGGTTGGGGCTGTTGCAAGAGGAATGGCAGTTTGTAAGGAAACACAGGTGGGTGGGCAGGGACAGATATATAGACAAAAATCCCTTTAAGACTGATCTTTATACCATACCCTTGAAGCCTCTATCTTCAGCCCTGGAAAATCCATATGATTTGGGATGCACCAAAACAGTAATTAGTCTGTTAATGTTCCAAACAAGAATTATTTCAGTTACAGTTTAACTTAATTAGAACTGAAACTAAAATACACTGGTTTGACTCCTGGGTCCAGATAGAATATTTTACTTTTCATCAAAGAGAAGATTTGTTTATCTTTCCCAATTACTGAATTTCTATGATAAATTACATGCAATGACAGGGTCACGAGGATGATCAGAGGGCTGGAGCACCTCTCAGGCAGACTGAGAGAATTTGGGTTGTTCAGTCTAGAAAAAAGAAGGCTCCAGGGAGACCGTATTGTGGCCTTCCAGTATCTGAAAGGGACCTACAAGAAAGCTGGGGAGGGACATTCTAGGCTGTCAGGCAGTGATAGGACTAGAGGGAATGGATTAAAACTAGAGATAGGTTGATTCAGGTTGGACATTAGGAAGAATTTCTTCACCATGAGGGTGGTGAGACACTGGAACAGGTTGCCCAGAGAGGCGATGGAAGCCCCAGCCTTGGAAGTTTTTAAGGCCAGGCTGGATGGGGCTCTGAGCAACCTGCTCTAGTGGGAGGTGTCCCTGCCCATGGCAGGGGGCTTGGAACTGGATGATCTTTAAGGTCCCTTCCAACCCTGACAATTCTATGATTCTATGATGCACTTGGTCACCGATTCTTGATGGAAAAATGCTTTTGCATCCCAAGGCATTTCAAAATATGTAAACATAAGCAGATAGAAAATAAATAGTAATTATTCAAGGAATGACAGAAATTTGAAGAAGAGAGAGCTGCTTAAAAATGCACAGCAACACAGAATTCAGGAAATGAATATTCAGAGACCACCATAACTACAAGAACTATTGACTGCATAGCATGACTTGAGCTGGAATAGGGACCATAGTACAGAAGACTAGTAACCTGATTTGCAGCAGCAAGTTCCAAATATTTGGAGTCTCTGCATTCATTGCGGCTTGAATAATCAGATATATCTGAATAATCGGATAATCAGAATTCAGAAACTGACAATTATTTTGATCACAGAGAAGCATTTGAGTCATCAGTATGAGTTCTTTCAGCTCCCTGAGAAAGTTGCTTGCAATTTCAGCAGAAGCAGACGGCTTGATACTGAGGTTAGCAGTCGCACAGAGACTACCTGAGCATCTGACTAGGGGGCTAGCACAGCAACTTATGTGGCCTTCTAGGAAATGGAGATAGTGCAGACTTGAATCAGCAAATTTAATTGTCCAAGAAATATGAACAGAAACTCAATGCTTCAGAAGAGGCCAGGCATGGAGTCTATAACACTTACTCAAGGGAAAAACAAGGTTTGAATCCAGGTGCACCTCCTGAGTATTGGGAAGTGCAATTCCATATGCAAGGCATGAAGGAATCCCTACTGCCCAAAAAGGATTTGTTATTCTTGCAGATTAATCTATTTAAAAGAACTAAAGGAAACACATATTAAGCCAAGGTAAAATTTTAATACTTCCCTTGGAGTTAGCTCATTTTTACACTACCCCACTTAAGAAGTACCTATCTGGAGATAGTTCCTTCCTGAGGCAGGTAATGTAGCCAAGGAGCAACCTCTTAAAATATGTGGGTTGAGACAAAAATGTTGTCTTGCTGAAGTGAAGGCTTTCTAGAGAAAATCTCCTAATTGTGAGTTTCCTGGAAATTCAGTCTTACCAGTAACTCCTGCAAGGACAAAGAAGCTGACACTGTGCATCCTGGAAGGACTGGAGATTTGAGCTATAATAAGGAAGCAGAAAATGTATCACACAGGTTTTCCTAGGAGTCCTTGTGAGGAGGTCTTTCAAGGAAAGGGCCCATAGGAGGAAGTATGGAGTATAGAAAAGGATTCACGATGAAGTATGGAGGAACATAACTGATCAGGAAGCACCTCTCTGAGGTGCTAATTTAGGATTGTACACACAGATGTTACCCAGATTAAACAGGGAGAGCAGCACTGGTAAAGAAGATGAATTTGCACCTTGTGCAAGCATTCTAATGAAAGCTGATGATGAAGAGATCAAGTTCTGAGGTCATTCAGCAGAAAAGCTGCTTACAGGGCAGCATGTGGTTCCATTTGGTTAAGCCTGTTGAGCATCCACAGGCCTTCACATCATGTCATTCCATCACACACCTGTAACTTCATGCTGCGATGGGCTGTGACCACCCTCATGTTACTTAGGAAATTTTGCATTTTGAAACCTGTAAGTATTAAAGAAAATGGCCCAGAGGAGACCAAGGGTTATGCACACAAGCAGGGTGCTCTGTTCCCACAACCATGAAGTATGGAAACAAGCCTGCCTGTGGTCTACGGCACTGGGGCACAGGATCTCCCTTGGAGTCTGTTGGTATTTGCTGTTAGAGGTGTACCAAAGGGGACCATCACAGGGTCCTTTCTGAGGAGGGAGACCACTGCAATGATGAAACTCACTGTTTGTGTCCAGGACAGGAGCTTGCAGTATGGCACTGAAAGACCATGGGGTGCAGGCGGCTGAGTGGAGCCTGCATCTCACACAACCTTCCTGTCTTGCCTTCACATGCTTGCTCTGGCTCCAGGCTTTAGTACACCATGTATTTTCTTAACCAGCCTTGTAAAATTCAAACGGCAGTACAAGTGACTGCATTTTTGACCTGTTTCACGAAGGCACATCTAGTAACGTATGTCTTCAAAGCAGCTGCCAAATTGAAATGTATTGTTTTATGGTTGTTAACTAGGCTTGCCAACATCAACTTTTATGAAGTCTACTCTGATCATAACATTCCTTCCACTGTGAATAATTTTGAAGATATTGGCCCCACATTCAACTTCTCAGTTAAGGTTAGTAAATGGTTCTGGTTCAAGAAGCTGCCTTACCTCCTTCTGCAGCCTGGTCCCAAAACAGTTGAAAAAACATTCCTGATTTCACTGTCTGATTTTGATGCTTTTAGTCAAGTAAGATAAAAATATGCAAATAGCTGGGGGACAAACGCTTATAGTCTTTATGAGGTTAAAGACGAAATTTACACTTACTGCACAAATAGAATGGGGGAGGGATTGGTCCTGCACTGTTTACATATTTAGAGAATGGTTAATGCTTAACTTTAGGCCAATTTAGACTTTTTTCACAGAGCATATTTGTCTTCTGCTGACCTGATAAAGAGAAACAAGTCTTTGCAGTCTTGGACTTTGAAACTTCAAGCTTGGCAAGGGTTAGGTGCTCGAACCAGATGCCAGAACTAGCCAGATCACAGCATATATTACAGAACTCAGAAAAACTTAGGTCTAGATATGCAACGTGGAAAAAGAATTATGTTCCATTTCCACTCCTGCAACTGTTAGTCTAAAGGAGTAAATAATAGGCCTATTGGCTGTGGCAGAATATTTGTTATTCAAAACATATTCATGCAGTTAACAGGAGCTTTGCTAAGGAAACAGACAGAGACCTGAAGCTATACAGTACACTTTCTGCTTTACTATTGACATAATGTAATTACTGCCCTAGTAAGTGTCATAGTACAAAAAACATTGATGAAAAAGAAGTCCAGTTCTTCTTACATACTCATCCATGATTTCTGACTTTCTTGCTATAGAAAATAATTTATGTATATAACTACCTGAATTAATTTTGAGTTACTTGCTTTCCAGGTAACAACAGGAAGTATGCCAGTAAAGATGGCATCTGTAAAAATCTATCTTCCAGAATTAACCAGCAAAGATAACCCACTGATGTACATAACTGCAGTCACCACAGATCAGGTGAAGAACTGAATTACATAAATATTGTATTATGGAATTTTTAGATCAGGATGCTTCAGGTCAATTGGGGTGGGGGGAAAGGGAAATTACCATAAGAGATGTTTTAATTCTGACTAAAGCCACATATCGTCTCTTAGTTTCCTAAAGTATCCAGTGTTACATAATTCACAATCTAGCCTTTCACAGCCACCATCTCATCACAGAAATATATATTATTAAGATGACTATAAACTCCTGAGTATGAAGTCATCCAGATTAATTCCTTCCATCTTTCCTAGGCCAGAGGTGTTACTTGTCAAGCTCAGATAAATCCATTGCAAATAGGGAAAATACCTTATTCTGCATCTTTCATGAAAGAGAACTTCAGAGATTCCAAAGAACTGGTGAGTAACACTCAGGGCTGCAGTACAGGGGTGCAGAGATGATCCTTAGGAGCCCACTGCGGTACCTGTGGGCACAGCTGTGGTAGGAGTGCTATTCCTCACTCACAGTACTGGAGTGCAGCCTATGGATGTTATGAAATATGAAATGGGTAACAGCACTTGTCTTAGAAGACAAGGGGCACATTCACAGCTGCAAGCATGTAATTTGTTTGCAGAGAATGGCAAAGACAAGGGAAAAAAAATGGATGTTAAAACATTTGTTAAGTTGTATTTTTAATGCATGCTGTTGCCTCTTCTTGCTGGTTTCCCTGGAAGAACTGTAAGAACGTGAAGTGCAGTACCATCACATGCAAACTGGAAGATGTCATGCTGAAGGGAGAGTATTTTGTGAATGTGTCCACTCGAATCTGGAATGGAACCTTTGCTGCTGTGAGTATCAGCTATTTCTTCATGAAGGATCTAATAGTCAAATATTTCCTAACTCCTGACATTATTCAAAGTTCAGTGAACAGACCTTCTAATCAAGAAAGGCCTTCCTTTATTTTACATTGTTGTCTGTGTTTTTCCAAACTAAAAACTTGGATCTAAAATTAAAGTAAATAGTGAGACTGCACAATGGATCTGATAACCTTCAGTTCAGGACAAAACCTAAGAAAATGCTGTGATAATGCAATCTTTACAGCTGAAAAAACCACATTTTTCTGCATCTGTTAAATTAATTCAAGGAGAACTACAGTTTCCACAAAACTCAACAGGAAAGCAGAGTACAGTATCATCATAGCCTGGAAAATAATGTTGCTTTTAGCTTTTGAACATCACAGCATACATAGTCATCATTTTAAGTCACACCAAAATACCAAAAGTCTGTAAGTGCTGCCAGTTACATTTATTAGAAAAGGTGAGGACAATATTTTAACTGCGTTGGGGTTTTTTTTTGTTTTTATTAGCATTTGTGTCAAGGAAACAGCCCTTGCTTAAAGCCCTCCAGGATGCTTAAAAATATCAATAATATTTTGACTTTCACATTTTAAATCACTATATACCCTCCAGGATATGTATCATAATGAATTAACCAGACTTTTAAAAAGAGACCATGTTTGCTTCTTAGCTAGGCAACCAACTGAACTGTCCTAGAGTCCTGGGTTTGCCTAGAGCATCAGGAACATGATGCAGTCTCCTTAGTTTTGTCTTGCAAGCCTTACAGCAGGTATTGACATTTAACAGCAGGGCTGTTGTCAGCTTTAGCATTCAACTCTTAAAAGGTCAGGCTGATAATGTAACACACTTATACAAACATGTGAAGGAAAGCATCTGTCTGTCAAGTTTGTATTTTTTAAATCAGCTGCGTCAAGACTACTTCTTAGTGCTGTCAGATAGGCAGAAGGTGGAGACCTGAAAAAAAGGCTGCTACCCTTGCAGGAAAGTGAGTACAAATAATTTGTTTACCACTGGCAATGGTAAGGAAAGATTGCATGTCACAGTTTTCCTCTAATTTGCCATTTTGTTATTTTCTATTCGATTGTACATGTTTGGTGCAAATAGTCTTGCAAGCACTCACTGATGCATATAATTAACTTTTTTATTTACTGGCAATCAGTTATTGTCCAAGAAAGGGACCGCAGCCTTGCAGGTACTTGCTAAGCAAAACAAAGAAAGAGTTGTTTAAGAATTAACAAGCTGCTTTGAGTACTGTTCAGGCAGGTTTCCATACATTTAGGAGAACGTGATAGACCACCTGGGCAGATGGCCACAGTGCAGTAACTGTATGCTGTAGGGAGAGTCAATTTGTTGTGCATTAGCTGCTGCAGACCCATGGTTGCTCATGTTCCCTGTGTCAAGCCCACTGTATCTGGTCCAGACACAGACAAATGGCCAAGGAAGCAAAATGAAAGAGCAGGTATTGCATTTGGTACGACTGGCAAGTGCTCTTGTGCTCCCGCAAATCTGAGGTTGTTCCCAGTGGTGCCACAGGAAATGAGGCTCCCAGTGCCTGCTGCAAGGGGGAGAAGAGCAGCGGTTAGCTGGCAGTGTCTGCACAGCCATGCTCCTCTGCTCCTCTGGACACATGCAGAGAGGGAGCATGTGGGATCTGAAACAAGGTCCCTTTCAAATGGGAATTGCTTATGATCTTTGTAGTCTTTGTAAGCTGAAGGAGTGATGTCAGAATTTGAGCTGTGGAGAGGAACAGATAGCGATAGGAAAAATTAAATGGGGAAAAACCAGAAGCATTGGATAGAGGTGGGGGGTGGGGAAGGAAAGAGCATCCAGTTTCCATTTCTTTCGAAGGCCAGAGATATATCCCCATCTGTCTTTCATTGCAAAGTTATTTCTTCCTTTATCACTGCTATTTTTCCTCTGTCTATTCCCTGCTAGCAGCAGTGACAGCTTTGAAATAAGTGTAAAAAATGGATACATAATCAACTCCTTCTGTTTTGCTCCAACTATATATTGAAGAAAAAAAGGCCATTTTCCATTTTCATTGCTAATAAGAACAGCAAAATTAAGTCTGGATTACTAGTACAGTATTACTTTTATAGACATGTTGGCTTGCAACAAATAAAAAGATCATTTTCATTTTCTTAATAATGTGATATTATTATTATTTTTACTCTTTTTAACTTTTTTTTTCCCTTGGGTTCTGAAGTCTTCATTTCAAAGTAAGAGAATTATCTTAGAATGTCTACATTCTAATCAATTTGCCCTCTAAGAGACTTTTACAGGTTTTGTTTAATCTTCTCTTTCAGTTAACTTTCCAGATGTTACAACTCTCGGCAGCAGCAAAAATTGATACACATAACCCTGAGTTATTTATAATTGGAGAGAACACCCTAACTGTAAGTGATAGATCAGTATATTTTTTCAACTTCTCCTTTAGATCTTTTTTTTTTTTTTCAACTTCTCCCTTGCTGTATTAAAGTCCTAATATTTAATTTTCAGTGTCCTTTAGGACTACATAGCAAATTAAACTCTGATGACATTTGATTATGTTGAACTAATGTATCTTTTTGGCTATATACAACACCCCCTTAAGTTAATAAAATGTTTTAATTTCAGCCAACTTAGTTAAAATCTATGGATCTCAAACAGAGCTATCGGCAAAATTCTGTTAGAAATCTCTGAAATTCATTTAGCTTCCTGTTCACGAAAAAAAAAAAATTTGGACTTCTTTACGCAACAGAATTAATTGTTGTAGATAGATGAGCTCTAGGAAACATTTTCACAAAGCTGATTTATGTTCTTACTTCTGTAAGTGTATTTGGTTTCATGTTTGTAGACAGATGTTTGGCACAGCAGTCCAGCAAATATACTTAATCTCATTTGTAAAAGAATGTGGCTTTTTTTTTTTTTGCATTTGGAATGGCTGTCATATTGACAATATGGATACAGCTATCTCAAGAAAAGTCTTCAAACCACCACTTTATTAGTGTAGAATCCTTCTCCCAAGGTTTCTATCTGCTATATACAAACATAAACAACATTGAAGAATACATTATAGCTGTGGTGCTGTTGTAATAAAATGGTACCTTGTTCCCTTGGCCTGCCTAGAGAGGAACATTCTTCCATTTGCAATACTAAGTTTACTTTTTTTTTTTACTGGATTTACCAGCCTGTTTTATCCATAAAAACAACAAAGGCTATTGAAGACCAAAATGCAAGTTAGTAAGGGAGTCAAGTATCTGTGAAAATGTGTAGCATAGCCCATTCATAGGCAAAGGAATTTCGGTTAAATATGTATGAAGGTGGTTATTGACTGATCTATCTCAATATGCAAAGACCATAATTCAGTACTATATTCTGTCATTGTTTTCTCATGGATCACTCCATTTCTTGTGAAGCACCTTTAAGTAGACCCATTTGTATTCAGAGAAACCTCCAGTGTCTGAAGAATCCAAGGGAATCCTGTGTGCAGTTCTGGAAATCATGCCAGTCTTTTGCAGAAAAATTACATGTTTGTATTTGAAGTGTGCTGAGTGTCTCAGCTTTGTGGCACAGTATTATTTCTGCTAGGAGATGAAACTCATCAGTACACAGTGAAAATATTCCAGTTAATTGCACAAGCTTTTTAGGTAGCTCATAAATCCTGTATTACTAGGTGTTTTTCCACAGTTGGAGCATGATACTGCCAAATTTACATTACCAGCAGTTCCGTTGGAGATTTCAGGAGAACCAAAATTTAATTATTCAAATGACTGTTGATTAAGCAAGTTGACAAACAAAAGGTAATTCCTCAGACAGCCATTGAAACTTCTGCAGCTGAGAGTTTTACAGCTCTGGGGCAGTGGTTGAACAGACCCTGAACGTTATCCATGGCGCTCGTAAGAAACACAGTGGCTTTTCAGAGTCACAGAATGGTAGGGGTTGGAAGGGACCTCTGGGGATCATCTAGTCCAACCCCCCTGCAAGTTTGCCTAGATCAGGTTGCACAGGATTGTCTCCAGGTGGGTTTTGAAAGTCCTTGCCCCTTGTCCTATTACTGGGCACCACTGAAAAGAGGCTTTTGGTGAGGCTTACAGGCTGAATCTTCCTCAAAAGCCTCTTGACCTGTGAAAAATCTTGGAAAAACATACCACATTCTTCTCAGGGCAGGTGGTTTGGTTTGACATATCAGTGATGGAGTCAATACCTACATATACTTCTTTGACAGTCAACAGTGATACCCAGTCTTTGCCTTTCACAATTCCTTGAGAATAGGGCAGTGCAGAAGCAATCTGAGTTTATTTCCCCACTTACCCTGTTATTTTAGAGGAGGGTAGTATTATTCATCTACCTTAATATCTACATTAGTAAGCCACATCAGAGTTAGTCCTTCTAGAATCCCTGATCTGTAGAAAGAATAGGTATTTCTGAGATGCAATTCATCTCAAGGATGATTGTGAAAATACATAGGGTGAATTAGGCCCTAAAAGAACCTGTCCTTCTCCATTGGAAGCCAAGGACCTATACTGTAGACATAATACTAAATGACTTTAATCCCAGCCAAAGTGTGATTTCAGGGAAGATATTTGCTCTTAGGCACAGATTTACCTCTCCAACAGTGCCACGTCACTGTTAACCTAGTGGAGAAAGCATTACTAGGCAAACTGCACATAATATAAGATTGGCTTTTCAGTTTGGATTAGCTGAGTTGATGTGTAGCCAAATGAATTAATATTGCCTTGTGATGCTGTGTGAGGAAGTGGGTTCAGTATCTTTGCATAAAAGCTTTCAGATTTTTTCCAAGTTGGAAAGGACTGCCAGCTGGAGGACAGAACATTAACCTGCTATAATCATCATTACGGCCATTTGGTTAGAAAATACACAAAGCCATCCTGCCTCAGTAAAATGAATACACATAGCCACACCTAGCACAACATTGGAGCCTTCCAGCAGAAATTACTTCAATCACCAAGATGTCAGTCCAGTACAAGTTTCCCAGAAAGCTTAAGATTAAATTACACCAGACAAATGTACAAAGCAAGCAATCCTGAGAAAGTAAACCAATGTAACTTCTCTTATTATAAGCAACCTTCATGCTACGTGCATGTTGTTCCAAGGTTAAATCCAAAGATTTGACAGTTCATAAATATGACAGCAGTGTTTCCCTAAGCAACTGTGTTATATGTAACTATATACTTGGTCATACCCAATCCAGCTAAGATAAAGTATCGCTAACTTCCGGGCACTGTGTGCAGTTCTGGGAGATACCTGGTATTGCTTATGTAGTTCAGGAAGCATAGGTGTGCTAGAAACACTCCTGTTTGACCCATACATCAACTGCAAATTCATGCAGTTTACTCAGGAGAAGACAGACTAACATGAGAAGATCTAACAAGTCGTTAGTGTTTTCCAAGAAGGTAGGAAGAGCAGGCAATCTAGACAGAGACCTGCCCAGGAGGAGAGAAGAAATTTTGGAAAACCCAGAGTACGTGTAATGGCCTCCATGTATTAGTATTGCCTCCTACATCTGCCCACCACAGATACTGGGGTCTGGCAACACTCAGTTGGAAGTAGTTCTTATCCAGATGATGCAGCAGAGGCCTTTTTGGAGCAGGTCACGGCTCTACATGGGTTGTTCCTTGCCTGCACGTAAGCATGTCAGGTTTACCTAAGGATGGTTTGTCTGTGCACTATGGGAAGAACTCTGAAAGACCTGCTGTTATTGGAGAGGTAGAAACTGACAAAAGCGATTGCTTCTCTGCCTATTGTACATGGCACAACAGTGATGAGTGATCACAAGAGTGATGAAGGCCCCTAATCCTTAACAGGTACTGCCATGTACCATGGTGGTGCAACCAGGTACCTGTGGACACCACTGAAAGGGCTGTAATTGCCTAGCGTGTTCGTCATTGATCCTGGAATGTGTGCAGTTGTTCTTGATTAGTGCAGTATTTGATTTACAAATCCTACTTTATATACAGTTAACATTAACCCCTAACACATTATCTCCCTGCTTACAGATCCCAGTAACAATAATGAAACCAGATGAGAAAGCTGAGATACCAGTTGGTGTTATCATTGGCAGTATATTGGCTGGACTCCTCTTGCTGTTAGCATTGGTTACTGTTTTGTGGAAAGTAAGTAGGTATTTTTATTCTTCAAAAGAAAAGCAGAAAGGGATAAACACATTTAGGCTATTTTTTGTTTTCAAAATCTCTCTTCTCTAGTGCTGATCAGAACTGCACATGCAGTTTAGTGGTATAACTATTAATGCATTGGCATTACGTCCTTGATGAGAGCATTGAGAAGGGACTTTAAAAATCAAAATTCTGAACTGGGTTCCCATACAAACTGGCAATGTGAAGATGATAAATGATTTTCCAGTGGTTCGGAACAGGGGCTGAGGCAGTTACTTTTTTCCTTTTGACACTGCCTGATCTCCTTCTGTAACTCCCCAGATATGCTCTGAACTCCCACAATATTATCGGTGGGTAAGGCTTCGGATTAGAAGCAAGGAGAGAGAGGATACACACTGAAAAGAGGATATACACTGAAAGAGAACTGAGAAAGGTCAGGGCAGGAAGTCTTTCACAAAGAATACCTAGATTAAGGGGAGACACAATTTTCTTTACATGCGAGGGCAAACCAAGGAAGCATGGAGATGCCTGTATCTTGGTAGTGAGACAAGTGGCTACTCAGCACTCCTGTTTTGGAGTTCAGTTGCACCAGGCAGGAGTTTAAGGACCAGCTCCTTTTATTTTAGAGTTAGAAGCTGTCTACAAATCAAACCCTGCATGTGTGTACATGCACACATGCATTTCTACCATCACCATGTTTAGCTAGATTGAGAAACATAGCTATCAATGCCTCACCACAATGTCATGTTATTTTAATATTTCTCACAGCTTGGCTTCTTCAAGAGACAGTATGAGAAAATGACACAGGATATAGAAGATGTCGATGAAATTACAGAACTCACAAAGGACAAAGACTGACGACGATGAGTTATGCAGATAAAGAGAGGAGATCTGAGCCACCAACAGTAGTCGTGATTCAGTTGGTTCTTCAACTGGAGTGCCTTACAGCTTAGTAACATTTAAATATTTTTAATGGATGTGACTTGTTATAGATGAAAATATTTTACAGATTCTGCTCTAAGAGTAACTGCAGGACAGTTTGTTGGTTGTTTGTTGGGGGTTTCTTTGTTTGTTTTGCTGGGTTTTTGGGGGGTTGGGGTTTTTTGGGTTTTTTTTGAGGGGTGTGTTTTTCGTTTGGTTGGTTGTTCTTTTCCCAAAAGCGATTTATAGTGCCTTTCCTTGTAAATTTTTGCTTTTCAAACAAACTTAGCCCTTAGAACTGGCAGGTCCGGAGTTTACAGTAATATAGTATGCCAGCAACCCTTCTCCTGATCCACTGCGGAGTGAAACAGAGCAATTTATTTCAGATTATTGTGGAACAGCATCAGTTTGTAATTCATTTGACAAGTACCATATGTGTAAAGAACATTTTCTATTAAGTTCATGATGAATGTGTGGTGAATACTGCTTCCAGAATGGGAAAAGAAAACTCATTTTTTCATTGACTAGCTCCAACCTTATTGTTTTAGACAAATAATCTGCACCAGCAAACCTTTCTCTTAGATTAATCTATAAAGTAGGAACTGCATATAATGATGTCTGTCGGGGTGCTACAGGACAACTGCATGGGCAAATGGTTCTGTAAGTTCACCATACTCCTTGCATTAAGGTCACAACTAAATTACTGAAGTACATGATTTTGGGGAAATACTGTCAAATGGTATACATACCTACCTTCTGCATACTTCTCAGAGAAGAAAACACAAATTTAATAATCACTTACAGCATGTTCTCTGCAATATTATGATTGGTCTTCAGATTCCGTCTTGAGAGGCACTACTACTGTTACACTGGGCTTTATGCTTGCAGTTCCTCTGGCATTAAGTTTGGCTTTTGATGTAAACAGTGAAGACAGTCAAGATCTTGCCTTTAATTCCATACCGAAAGATTTTGCAATGCTGAGAGCATGAAGTGAACTAAAGGGGATGATGATGAATTAAGCTAGTATGCACATTAGGATAGAGGACAGTGAAGATCTAAGCTCTGTTAATTGTTTACTGCACTTGTTTCTTTAGCATCTCAGTGCCCTCCAGGAGACCAAAGTTCAGTATGACCTCCTTACCTGTAACATTTTATTTGGTCCCATGTGTTCATGTCTTAATGAATTTAACTTATGTTTTATACAATAAAGTACTGTAGTGGAAGGAGCTCTGAGCACAACACTCAGGGGAGTGTGCTCATTAACACAGCTCTAGTTTATCATGTGATGTTATGCTGTCTGGTTTTAGAGAAAGCTCAGTCTTAAAAAGACCCATGCTGTAAGACTGGTAATGGTCAGGGGAACTGGCCTTTTGGCTGCCTTTCTCCCTCATAGCTGGCATTCAAGGTTGTAACTGATTGAGGGAGATGTGTGTATTGTCCGTACATATGCTGCCATGCAAGTGAAATTGTTTCCAAATCAAGATGATTTACTTGACGAGTAAAACATGGAAATGTGCCTGATTTGGAACCCAAAGTTAAGTTTTATTTCTCCCAAAGCTAGATTGTCATTCTGCTGAGGCACCTTTCAGATTATTTTCTAAGGGACTCTTCAAAAGCTAGGCTTGAGCATGTTTAAAAATTTTCCTCAAGGGATTTTTTTTAATCAGTAAACAGTCATGAGCCAACCATCTCTTTGGCAAATAATGGCTTCATTTGCAGTGACAGCTGGATCATGCTCAGTGTAATTTTTGTATGTGTTTTGGATTTATTTTCTATCTATGAAATGTTCTGGTTTGGGGTGGGTGGTTTTTTTTAACATTCTGAAAAATAATCCAGATTCTGATCTTGATTGTCCAACAAGATCGTTGCCACCAGCTGAGTTTGTGACAAAACCAAATTATTTTAAAAAGTAAATCAAAACAAAACAAAGTAGCAATTGCATAAAGCTAAAGAATAAGCTCCTGATTTGTAATTATAAACCCTGGTGGTAAATGCTCTGAAAGTAAAGATGAAAATTTCTCTGCTTCAATTCTTGTATAAACTTGTGAGGAAGAAAGCAAAGCCCTACACCCGTATGTGTGGGAGGCACCTACAAAAGAAGGATCATGCACTCCAGGCCACAGGGGGAATTTCACAACACAGCAGATGGCAGCATCTTTCACTTCTGGTGCTGCTTGCAAGGAAATACAGGCATTCAGTCAGATTTCCTTCTTCCACCTTTGGTGGGAGGTACAGGTCAATATCCAACATCCAGCTTCTTTGGGGATCACAGTTTATCAATCAGGTAGCAATGATTCAATTCACTAGCTCTCACAGGATTTTTCCCCTCAGCCTGGACATAACACTTTTTCCCCAAATAAAGGGGAGGTATAGCAATGGGTAAGGTTTTTGTATCCTAACCACTTCAAGTTAATAGTTTATTTTTCTTTTACATTAATAAATGGCTAATTAAATTTTTATAATGAGTAAGTCTATTGCACTTTTAAGTTGGCACAGCCACAAATAATGCTGGAAATATTATGTATATTTTGTATTATGCACAAGGGGTTGTTTTTTTTTAGTGTTAACTTTTTTAAAACAGCATGCTACAGGTGAAATACTATTCTGAACTGTTGAGCTTCAGCATGTACTTCTGTTTGTACTGCAGCAAGAAAAGTCAGGAATACCTTCAGCAAACTCAAGTTATATCTGATTCCGGTCTTGAAATCTAGCTGCTGATTTCTTGAAGTACTAGAATCAAGTCTAAAATCAGAATTAGTTTCATAGGAGTTTATGTATAGATTTGGGATGTACAAGAGAGTTCATAATCAAATTGACTGCTGAAAGCTAAGCTAGCATGTAAGCTCTATGGGAGCAGGGACTGTACCACTGTGGTGCCTACCTGAGGGCCCAACAGTGTGTTACTACAATAAAAACAAGAATACTGCTGAACACCGACTCAATTTATTTTTAAATAGTGTTATCTTTTAAGTCAACCTCCCTGCCCTCATATATGATCAGTTTTTTATATGTAATCACAGACTTCAGTGTGCTGGCAGTTTTTAAAATGCATTTGCCTCTTTCTCTGAAAATGGTTGAAATGGAACTTTTAAAACAGAACTTCTACAAAGATACAGCAGGATGCTAATTTTTGTATAACATAAAATTGTATGGTTTGCTTTTTTTTACTTTAAAAAGCAGGTCTAAGGTACTCAAAGAAACTGCTGGTTTATAGTCATTATCCTTTTCCTAACACTCCAAGACACTTAATGGAAGGTTCAAGATTGAGTTTTCAGAGCTTTCTGGGGGCATAGGGTAGCACTGTCTGCTTTTACAGACTATTTAATGTCATTAATAATTAGGTTTAGAAGTTTTTTCCTTCTCCTGTTTTTGATGGAACAAGTGAATGCTAATGCATATGAAACGACAAATTCCTTGAATACCTAAAATCTAGTTTAAAGTTGAACAGCCTAAAGGCTTCTTTCCTGAGTGAGAGAGAAGCACTTTCACGAGTGACAGCTGAAGTGCGCCTGAATTTCCCAGCACAGCCAGCACCTGGGCAGCCTGGGAGACGATACTCTCGTGCAGCTGTCTCTCGGCTGCCACCTCCTGGGTAGGCTCCTTTATAACACAGCCCCGTGTCGTCGTCGTCGTCCCCCGTCCTTGTGCCCCTCCCCCCCCCCCCCCGCCGTTTATTTCATGACAATCCATCAGTTACTGTTTTCCTAAGCATCAGGCTGAGCTTCTCTTGAGAACAGAGCAGAGTGAAAGGTCAAAATCAGTAAAGGAAACTCTTAAAATTAAGCAGTGCTGGTCTATGGATGATATTCCAAGCAAAAAGATGGCTCAGTATATTCAAGTGTTGCCAGCCAAGACTGACGTCTTTTCAGAAAGACAATTTCTTGCTCTGAAGACATGTGCTTCCCTCAAACACCCCTCATCTGGCAGATCTCCACAGGAATTACACAATGACCATGTGGTCTGTAGTGTCTGCTCCCAGGAAGACTGCACCTAGAGCCACCACCGCTGCAGCATGGTGTGACACAGCTGGCAGAGCAATGGAAGGGTGAGATTATACTCCCGTATGGCCAAGGCAAAGAAACAGACTCATTCCAGAAAGCTAGGACTGCATTATGTGTTGATCTGTAGCTGCCTATAACCCCACTTACACAGCTCACCAGAACATAAGGTAGCCTTCATTGAGGATCATAGTCCAGTATGTGTGGAAACATGGACATAGGGAGCCACATCCTTTACTGACATGCAGTCAGACACAGCTGGGATTCATCCCCTGGCCTGGAAATTTGGAAGCACTTCTAGGTTGCTGCAGACATAGCCCTAGGCAGCTAGCTATCTTAAAACAGAGTAATTTGTCCTCTTATGCTAATACTGCCCTAGCAGAGAGGGTAGCCCTACAGAGGAGCCGGAACACTGAGCTCAGAGCTGGACTTAAATTTCAGTTAGATACATTCTACCTCTAATTATGCACATCATCCCTCCTAGGGGTATTTCCATTTTGCTTTTAAATGCCAGCTGAAGAACCCAGAGTTACACAAGACTGATACATCATTGTTCCAGAACAAAGCAGTACTTGCCTCATGCACAGCTAGAGACACAAAATGACATTTCATTGTTTTGACTGTGGCAGCATACACACATTGTAACACTCAGCTATGACTCAGTGCAACATCTCTTCCATTCATTGTTCCTGGTCACTGTGGGGAAGTACACAATTATTCTTTCTCTTCTTTTCTGCACTCTCTTTCCCAGCTGCATTGATGATCGGGAAGGTGCACTTAAGGTCACTCTGGAGAAATCTTCCAGGAGACGCAGCACTAGACCTGCAATAGTGCAACACAGCACTTGCCCCTGATCATAGGGCTCCAAGTACCACTTCGCTGTCCTAAGTACCACTATTTTTCTGCATCAGAGCACAGCAACAGCATGCAAGCACTGCACAGGTTTTACTTCATTCATAAACCATCCACTACCAGACATTTATTTTTGTTAAATTTGTACGCTAATTAGTTGCCATGGTAAACGGCAAACATGAATGTAAAAAAATGAACACCAAAAATGGGAAAGTCTGTGTATTTCTTTCTTTGCTAATAACAAAAAGAATTATTTAACAAAGGAAGTGATGTGTACTCAGGATTCTGTACAATTCCTGGCAAAAATGACATTCAAATAGCAGAGGGCTTCTCTCCAACCTCCAAAGCAAAGGAAAGTTCAACCTTGAACTTGCTGAGCTCTAATAGGGGCCACATGGTTTGGAGGCTGTGTATGCATAAGCACACAAGAAGCAGCTGCTGTCCTACAGAGGGAGGACTCACTCATTCGGTTGATGAAAGTGCATCAGTAAGTTACCAAATCTCAGTTTAACCTGAATGCTTCTGCCTAAAGGTGTATGTTCCATTGGGGTTTAGTTAACCCAGATGCAGTATTAAAACTGATTGAGATCACTGGGAGAAAAAAAAATCATCACCTATTTTTCTTATTTTGTATAGATAGCAGCTGTTTCTAGATTTTTACTGCAGACACAATTAAATGGATTATACAGCTGAGGCATAAGTGATGTGTGATGTAATGACACAAAATTGAGCAAATCATTTTACTTTTCTTTACCTCATTTCCCTTACTTTTTATCTATCTTGTCTACATTGACAATGATAACTAGACAAAACTGCCTCTCAGTACTAGTAAAAATGCCATAAACAATGGGACTTTGAACTTCTAGCATCTAAACATTATCATGACGTAGTACAAAAAACTATAAACAAAACGATCTTAACTCAGATGAGCAGCCCATTGTTTCCAGTAGAACCACAAGCATACTAAGTTATTGTCCTTCTAACTAGGTTTCAAAAGAGTAATGAGAAAAACTGTATTAAAATCATAAATGTGAATATAAATACATATCTAAATTGCAAAAAAGTTCAATAAACTCACTTTCCTTTGAAAAATTAACCCATTTTGATTACTTTGAATCCTATCATGCCTGTAGTCAAACTAGGTAAACTAATTAAACTTAGAGTTGTCTATTTGTAATAGATGGATTTTTTTTTCCTGCAGCACCATACAATTACATAGATAAAAATGTTTCATCAAAATGAATCACATCTAGACATCATTAAGTAGTTGCAGGTTTGTGCATTATTTCTAATGCAAGTTTGCTGCTGGTAGAGTATTAGATCTAACTTGGAATCAAGGTCAGTCCGTATTTTTGTAATGCAAGGGATTTGTAGTATCAGCTGCACAGTAAAAATGTTCCTGTGAGACAGAACTACTGAAACATAACCACTATTGAAAAGTTACTAACTCTGGGGTATAGTTTACATTTTCTTCCCTGTCAGTGCCAAATGTTTAATCTCCTTCAAGTAGCTTTACTGTTACAAGAATGTGAAAACAGCATAAAGCTTGCAAACTGATTCTACAGTCATTTAAAATTAAACGACTGAAGACTTTTTTTTAAATTTAAAAAACATCAGCTTGTCCGGTTGTGACCTCCCAGGCAGACAACACACCCTACCAATGTAAAGGCTTTAAAGCAGTGTATATCACAGAGGACTAAACATCCTGCAACCAAGAAGTTTAGAAGTTTAGTTTCAGCTTTAAAAACTGTCTCTGTGTTAAAATGTAAAAAGAGTCAAGAACACTTAAAACCCTAATTACTGATCATTCATCTCATTCAGTTCAGATTGAAATGTCTGTTATAACTGCTTAAAAACATACAGATTCTCTGTAAGAACAACTTAAAGCTAAACCAGTATGCCCATTAGGAAGAGTAACACTTTATTTTTAAAAGAGTACAGTTACTTTTCTGAATTTGCCCAGAAGCATTCCTTGTTTTCTTTCCAAGAATATTCACCCTCATAGATCTCCTGCAAATATAAACAAAGAATGGGAAATATTGCGGGAGCTTGATACATATAGCCACAAGCCAGGCCAAACAACTCAACATCCATCCTGCTATCATTTACTGATCACAAGAGGACTACACAGTCCTTGGCTGGCTAACAGAAAAAAGGGCAGCAGCCTTACAACACAGTGAATTAGATGTGGGCAGATGCTGAACCTCAGGCTGAACCCCATTAAATTTAGAAGAGCCCATCTATGAGCAGGTCAATTCAAGAAAGAGACCTATAAGAAATTACATAAAAGTTGTAGAGTACACAGCATTTGTCATCTGAAACTGCCCTTTTTACATGTTGCCATGTTGTACCTACTGTGCCATCATTTTTACGAGACTATTTAAGCAAATACAAAATGTCAATATTAAAAATGACAACAATACACAAAATAAACTAAGTATTAGATCTTCAGGACAGGCTCAACTACCTAGCAGCAGTCCAGTCCTAAGCATCAAATTCAGCAGAGCTCTAAGACCCTGATTGTTCTTTCTGAGACCACAGAACTCCAGTTTTATGAATGACATGTTGGAAAAGTGGAGTAACACAGAGGACATCACTATTACCATAAGCCAAGTTCTGCCTGGAAGAGCGAAGGCAGAGGTAATGGTCACTATGTTATGCAATGAGGCTCTTCTAGACCCAGGCTGATCTCTCTTCACACTGCTCTGTGCCCATACAAATTTTGCGTCCTCTGCTTATACTTTCATTATGTAGTTAATGCTTTGTGCTTTCTGAAGGTCATGCGGACAAGGGGAAAACAGAAGGACAAGGAATGCCACTTTTACTTGCAAACTTGAATACTGGCCAAAGCAAAGCTGGCTCAAAGTTCTTCCGTAAACCTCTGCAGAACTGAGTTTGCCACTCTAATGAGGAAAACTCAGGGCTCCTTCACTTTTACCAGAGCATGGCATTAAAAGGAAGAGAAGCTGAATAGTACAGGCAAGAAGAGGGCCTTCCAGGTGCTCTACCTGCTGCAGATGGCCCTGTCTGCATTACAGGAAAATCACTGATGCTAGACACTGGCATCCCATGAGGAGCAACTGCTGCCCGTAATGCTTCAGCTGCTTCCCATAAGAGCAGGAGCAGCCTTTAGCCCAGCTGTCTAAGACTCTGGCACAGGCTTGAAATAAAATTTATCCCCAGACATACCTTTTTCCATATTGGGACAGATGCTTTTAAGGTATTGATGCAGTACATTACAGCTTCAAGGGATTCTGCTCTGTGTGGAGAGGAGACTGCAATAATTACACTTGCTTCAGCTATTGGAACCACACTAGGGAGAGAAAAGGAACAACAGCAGCTTTAGCTAATGCTTAACATCAAGAGCACCCAACAGTTGTGGCCACGTCACGTCACTATTTTGGCCACATGCTCTCCTGGCTAATTCATACTGAGGAAGTGTCAAGCCAAGTCCAAAAGATTGCACACTTTTTTACAAGAAAGAAAACCACAACCAAAATCAGTACCACATGCCAGAATTCCACACTTTAGAATAAATAAACCCACCATAGGCCTTTTTTCTTTTTTTTTTTTTTTAATTAAGTCTATAGAATTAAGAGGGGAAAATTGCTAACTTGCAACAATGCATAGGAAACTCACTGGAAGCTGGCTCAATAGTTAACAAGTTAGGAACAGCCAGTTCTTATCTGAAAGCCTATGAAATCATCCCAGTTCACACGAAAATCTGTGAATGAAGAAATTAACTGCCTCAATCTATGCAGACTTTGCAGTGAAACTTAATTTTTGACAAATTCTGGTTTCAAATTCTGTTTTCAAGTTTTTTCCTGTTTGGCATGTTGCTTTCCAAACTTAAGAGAAGTTTTGGTTTGCCCCTCACAAGCTTAGTATTTCCAACAGCTGCCTCCCCATCCCCCATCTACAGTACGACTCCTCTGGCAAACAGCTGATTGGAAAAATCCAAACTTAAATGCTTTGAGCTCCCCTCAAGAGAATGACTCTGTTGACTATAGAGGAAATCTAAGGCAATTGCCCTCCAAGCTGATTACTGCCCTTTGTGATCACCTCTTAAGCTCCATCTGCTAAAAGAAAAGGAAACAAGCATTTGCAACAGACTGCAAATCTGCGAGTTTCATTGAAAAATATGATGAACAGTGAAGGCTCAAGACTATGTTAGACACTAATATTTCATGTTTTGAACTCAACAGAAAATGCTTATCCAAGACTGAAGGAACAGGAGGTTCTCCAGGAAGCATGACTGTGAATTACCATACTTCTCCCCTCCCCACAACCTAAGCTTTTCAGGTTTCCCATTGCATAATTTGACTTAAAACTGACTACAAGAACATTCTGTGGCACCTCAATAGAAGGAAGAATAAAAAAGAAAGTGCTGCCACCTCCACTTTTTAAAAAAAAAGACAAAACTAACAGCCTTCCCATCTCTGGAATGAAATCTCAATTCCTTCTCCCCACTTTCAAACCATCATACCAGCATCAAGGATCCTGCAGGTTAAATGTGGTCTCCAGCAAACTCTACCAATACACACATTTCCAAAAAGATGGTTTACGAAGAGCAACTTCACAGCAAAAGCTTGATCCTGCAGACACCACTGCCGCATTTATAAAGACTCTGCATGTCCGACAACTGTGTAACTACAGCCATACACCAGACAAGTATTAATTAATACTCCACTTGCAGAAGGATGGGGTTTGGCCATACATACCCAAGTCTATGGTGCACTGCAATATGTTGGACTGATGGCCATTTCTGTCTAATATCTCTGCAGATTTTCTTTATTTCATTTTCTGCCATTGAAGTATATGCTTCATATTCTAAGTGAATCACTTTTTTCCCTTCAAAATTATTTCTTGTAGTACCTAAACAGAAATGATTTATCAACCAAAAGCACTGAACAAATAAATATAGAATATTTCTAATTATATCTTTATAATATATATTATATACATGTTATATAATATTGTATATAAATACTGAGTAAAAACCAGGACCTCCTGCTGGTGAAGGAGGTGCAAATATAAACAACCTCCCCTAATCATGTCTGTGTAAAGAGATTTTTTGATCCATAGAAACCTTTAATATACAAGGAAGTGTTTAGTTTACACGTCATACAAGTCTGCAGTCTGCAATGCCCAAGGCTGGGACGACACCTGCAGTAACTGCTAAGGTGCTATTACTGCAATGTTTAAGTGCTCCGTATTTAGGAGCCCAGTAGCACTGAGGCCTAAGCAGAAAGGGATCTGTACCATGTACATTAAGCAACAGGACACTGCTATCAGCCTTGACCTTCACCAGTCCATGGGTAAAATCCTACTTTACTTTCCACCGAGATTTGAGTTGCGGGAGCTTTCAAAAATGTATGGACCTGTGGTTTGCATAGTCACAACATCTCACTTCCTTCAACAAGCTTTTTCTTGCTCCAAAGCAGTCCTGTACTCCACAGCTGCCATTCTATTCATCCCTAGGATAGCCACACCAGCAGGGAAGCTTCTCACCACTTTGTCCTAGTGCAACTGTTTAAGAGCTGCCTTTATCTTATTTTAAATAGCTCAGAGGTTGTTTTCCAAACATCTTGGATTCTGTCCAGGAATATATTTATTTGAAAAGCGCAAGTTTGGAGTGTGGACAACCTAGGTTCCATTTATTAGATGACTAACACACAGAGAGATCAAGCTCAGAAGTATTAAACTCACCAATGAACAGAGACACTGCCCCACAGTATGGTGAAACGACCAGCTCTGACACTTCATCTACAGAGAGCTTTTCAGACTTGAGCTTGATAAAATCTTTTGACACCTCTTCACTTTCATCCATAGCTCACTAGAAAAGCTGAAACCAAACAGACTCCATCGATTTTGTCAATACCAGCATTGGCAAACCGCTTTTTTTCCAGTCCTAATGCCCCAATTTATGCAGAAAACATGCACCATCTACTTCCTCTCCCCAAGAGACCAGTCTCCATGGCAAATTCACTTCTCAGCAGACTCGCTAAGAGAATATTAACTACAAATATCAAGCACTGACCTTGTTTTTACCACATACAGGTTCCTTCCTGGTAGGAAAATCTGGTCAAGTAGGACAAAACTAGAACTAGTCTCAGGCCCCAGTTTAACAGTACAAATCAAACAGCACAGACCACTGTACTAGTAAATCTGTGGTCATGATTCTCATTCCCTCCTCACTATCTTATCCTGAAATCAGTTTAAGAAAGGTATTTCTAATAAACATGGACTAGAGTTATAATCCTAAAGTTTAATATGGTCTCCAGGACATTCAAGACCTCATACTATTGGTCTGTTTCAGTGACACCAGAGACACATCTAATGTCTCTTGAGTAGAAAATAGTCATCAGTTCACATAAGAATAAGGAGGAAAAGAAAGTATTTTGAGCAGCAAAAATGGAACAAGCTGCAGTAAAAACACGGACTGGCACTTGAAAGTGTGCAAAGAAACAAAGCCATTCTAAGGACACAAGTTCCTTGGACAGCAACAACAAAAACCAAACCAAAACAAAAAAAAATTTAAGCAATATTCACTTTTTTCTGTACCAACTCTTCTTGTTAACATCAGGAGGTTTTCCAGTACTATCTTACTTAGGAAATCTGGCTATCTATTCACAGACAGAAATAGGTGTGAGTAACAAGACATAAAATCCAAATTCAAAACAGTGCCTGACCCTATTGGCAATTTTCTTTCACTTACTGCATATATGCTAATCACCTAATGATGCACCACCTTTTTAGCTTCTGGTCAGCACAAGGGTTCTCTCCAGCATGAAACGCAAGTTAAGTTCTCTGAAAAGAGTACTGGTGTGGAGGGAGAGAACTGCAATCACATCTCCAGACCTAAACAACAAAAAAAAGATTATTGGAACATTATAGAGAATCCGTGAGATATCTTGGCACAGGAAGACACTCCATAGGAAACTAAGCAAGAAGTGATACCTGCTTAACAGAACCTGGACAGATTCATCCTCCACTAATTGGTGGGATAATGGCAACCTCGTCTCCAGGCTGCAGGACCAGAAGCTGATCTCCAAGAAGCACGTACTCCTGCCGAACGGCAAAAACCACTTGATCCTGGATGACAGCAAGCCTGAGGGGGATTGGCAGGAGCACAAACAGGTTTCTAAGTAGATTGTTTTTATTAAGCATGAGATTTCATTAAACATCAAACTGCTGCACAGTCTAGGGCAGATGAGATAAATACCACTGAGATTTAGGCAACTCTGCTTCCAATACACTTTCAAAAATACAACAAACACCCACCTCCTGTTCTTCAGTTTTCTTGTGGTGGCTAATGAGAAACCAGCTCAGTGTAATTTTCAGAAGTCAGAAATTGGATTTGTCATAGACCTACATCAGAATGAAGCAACGTATACCAGACCCACTTCAGTATCTTCTAAGAAAGAAGTAACTCAAGAGGTAGCAACCATCCAAATCAGGATTAGAAGGAAATGTTCCCCTGATTCAGTCTGTCTGGACTGGAGCAACTTTCTTACAAGGCAAGAAGCATTGTGGGATGCTGCTTATGAGATCTATGAGCTGGTCTTGTTGTATAACCTCACAGCTTATGAGGCTTTGGGTCTGAAATTTGCTATCGATAAGGTGTGACAACAGAACTAAGAGGGCACATACAGTGTGTTTTCTGGCAGATCTATGTATTTCACATCTGTGAGATGTTGCTGTGAGAGTCCATAGATGTGGATACCATGAGGTCCAGAGTTGCTTTTGTGACTAAGTGCAATAACACAGTATGAGGACAACATCAGTAACACTCCAGAAAAAGACTGACATTTTATTTCAGAAGGTGCAGGCAAGGTAGTTCTTGTTGTTTGAGACTAAAAAATCTGGTATTCACAATGGAGAGCTCTACTGCCTAGAAACAAGTAGGCATGCCAAAAGGGTACGAGTAGAAATCATCTTATTTCATACCAGCCAGATAGAGAAAAGTAGGTAAGGCACAGGATGAGCAAAACACAGACAGACAGAAGGGAGAGACTGCCACTAAGGAACTGAGCACAACTACAGAACTGAAGTGCCCATTAGAAGGATAGGCTCTAATTAATGTGACATGCAAGTTAATTCATTGGGGAAAATGGGAGGAACAGAGGAGCATTGACAAGTATGCTCAAGCTGCAGTTTGAATATCCATTAGCAATGTGAATAGAAGTCTGTGGTCAGTGCCCTACAATTATATTGAGTTTTCCCAGAAAAACTAGGAGCAGAAGCATCTTTCAAGAAGGCTGCTGTGAAGTAACTGCACAGGCAAAATGTACTGCCCCAAGTCATCATTCATAAAAGGACAAAGTTGACAAATTGCGACAAACTGACCAAAGGTGGTGTTGCTGCTTCTGACACCAAACAAACAGGCTGCAAAGTAAAATACACTTATTTGCCACTTCCTCCTCCCCCAAGACAGGCTTAGTCTCAATTTTCTGTGAGGAAAAGGCCCCTGCACTAAAACTTGGTTAGAGCTTCTCATCTGGAAACAGATGCCATTGATAAATAGTTCATATTTTTCTCATAGCTTTTGAGAGTAGATCTAATAAAGAAGGGTAAAGGAAGTCTTTGTAAAGAAGACTTTGGCACCCAAGTGCAAAGTTACGGAAATGCCAGAGGACTCAGCACTGAATCCTGAGAACCTCAACCTCTGCTATACCTTACTTTTTCCAATTTTTTTTTTTTAATTTTTATTCCCCCCCTTCAAAACAGCATGGCACCTTTGTCTATCAGACTCATTCTTGACAGGACTCAACACCTTCCCTCAGTCTTAACCTGAGGGGGGATTTCTGCTTAATAGCACCAATGTGTCTTTACACCACACATCTAGTACTCTCTCAGGACCAGACTCTCCGTGAAATGCAACTAACAGTGGGTTGGTTTTTTTTTTTTTCAAAGCAGAGGAATTAAAAGTGGCTATTTCCTATTTAACATTTCAGCAGCTGGAGGCCTGTGGCAGGGCTTCAGTTCCCTTCCTGCCATGCCTTCCAGAATGTGCCATAAGCTCAGACCAATGGCTAAGAGTAGAGCTAAAGATAAGTGATCAAAAATATCTGCACATTATCACAAATTTCTTATTTATTGCCCTGGGTGTGCTTGATCCTTCCTTGAGACATCTCACCTCCTCCACAGGTTGATAACACAGCTCAGTTCTCAGGTACAGGAGTTACTGCACCATGGCCGTCCCGGACAATGGGTCACATGTCTTAAACCATTCCCCAGGCTCCAGTTTTGGGTATATTTATTTGACCTAGTCTTTCCTTGCTTATACATAAAGCTACATTTCCAACTGGCCAAAAGACAAAACACTTGCTGCAGGTTACAAGAACCAGGTAACGTCACCATTTCTATAGTATCAAAGTACAGATACACATTCCAGCTCAACTCTGAACGCTGAATCTGTACTTACAAGAAAAACCCCCACCACGTTAACTTTGTGAACCTCAGCAGGAACTTTGCCCAATACCTTGGGTGAACCTTGACGATCTCCTCCCAGAGCTGCAGAGAGGTGATCTGCCGGGGCACCGAGAGGGTCTCGCAGCGCAGACCTGCCAGCTCCGCACTCCTGGCGAAATACAGCACCGAGACCTGCTCGGGGAACAAACGCCGATGAAGGGAGCGGGGCCTACTGCACAAAACACCGCTACTGCACATTAACGTCTCCAAAACCACTAAAATAAACAACCGAAACCAAACCAGCGTAAGGAACACCCTTCCCTAGCTTTTTTAATGCCGATAAGCCCCGTCGCGTCCCTCCTGCCCCAACTGTCAGAAGGGGAGCAGGGAAAGGCGAGGGGGAGGAGGAAGGAAGAGTAAGCACGGATCCGTGTCCCGCTCCGACCGCCCAGGCCTCGCCCGCCCGGCGCCTCTGCCCGCCGACGAGAGGGGCTGAGGGACTCCTGCTGCCCTCCCCGGCAGCCGCCTTGCCTCTGGCCGGGACCCGCTGCCCAGGGGCGCCGGGAAGCTACACCTACCTGGCAGCGCATGGGGCCGCCGTCCCCAGGCGGTCAGCAGTCCGCCGCGGGCTCACGGTGACGCCTGCGCCCGGGTGAGTGGCACCGGGTCGGGACAGCCCCCCGCGGCCTGGCCTGGCCTGGCCTGGCCTGGGAGGGCGGTGGGGCCGCGCTGTCGACGCGGTTAGGCCGGGCCGAGCAGTGCGGCGCAGCGCCGCTCCGGGGCCCTTCCACCGCGCGGGTGGATGACGGAGGTGAGAGAGAGACGGCCCCCGCAGGACGGTGCGGGAGTACGGGGTGAGGAGCCGTGCTTTTGCCTGCGGATCGCAGCCTGTAAACTTGGGGACAGCACCTTAAAAGACAGATTTTCACAGGGGCTCAGGCCCCAGAGTGCATGATGATTGCAAAGGATTGCAAGCGTTGCGTATTTACTGCCTTGCACGCGTTATACATCCACTGCACATACGCATAATACATGTACTGTGCATAACGTGCGAGAGCTAAAGACATCCGTGGAAATGCTGACACACGGTTTCCGGCGTAGGTCCTGTTTCAGTGCAGAGATGGCCGCGGCATCTGCTCGCCTACAGCAACTGCCTGTGTGAAAAGAGAGCACGGCGGGGGAGCGCTGGCTGACCTCCTGCGCTTGGGAGACACGGAGCAGGGTACAGTGGCATAGGGTACGTGGCAGGTGCTGCGGAGAGACCCGCAGCAATTGTTCTGCGGGATACAGTGCTGCCCCAAAAACCACGTCCTCGTGTGTGGCCAAGGTTATTTCAGTACTGTTTGACTGGTAACATCTTGTAACCTCATAGTAAAGGAGGAGCTCCTGTGATTGGCGAACCACGGTGAATTCCGTAATTGTTATCTGAGCAAGTGGAAGACATCCATGCTACCTGGATGCAACCCTTGCCAAAAAAAAAAAAAAAAAAAAAAAAAAATTAAAATGCCCTCAAATAAACAACTACTATCCAGTCATTTCAAATGATGTCTGAGAAAGGATATATACACCTTTCTGTGTATTCTTGCCTCTGAGATACAAACACAATGAAAGTTAAAGTGATAAAGTTCTCAAAATAAAAGTAAATTGAAACACAATTATTTCCATGTAGCATGCATTTTCTACTAGTTACCTAGTACACCATGTCTTAATCCTCTTCTGTGAGGAACAGGTTAAGTTACTTTTTAAAACTGTGTTCTTTTTTTTTTTTTTTTGTGAATGATTAACTACTGTTACAGATTGAACTTTTCTCAAGACAGCTCATGTCAAGTGAATAAAATGATTGCTTTCTTTTTTCTCTGGGTTGTAATTTTGGATATATACATCTTAAATGAAATAGATCATTTTGACAAGGTGCATATAACCCAGTCAGTAGCAAGCAAGTGGCTAGTGCTACATTTTTCCTGCGCAAAAGATGTGCCACAGGTGTCTGTCCTTAGAGTGAAGTGGGTTAGTTCAGGGCTCAGCTGGAGCAAATAAACCTCCCAACCCAGAAAACAGTGAGCTTTTAAAGTTTTATCCATACATTTAGGGTTAAATTTAGAGATAGGTCCACTATGGAATAAGAAGAGAGAAGGTACTGGTAGTGAATTTCTGAATTTTCGTTATTTGAGCTCCAACTAATGACTCACTAAGAAATTCTTGAGTATTTTTGAAAGGGTAGGTCAGTGTTCAGGTCTGTGTTGCATGACATACTTAAAGGCAGAATTTGGGTCTAGAAAGTACATGAATGGAATAGCCTAGGATTTGTGACCCTGATAATCTAGTAACTATGTTGTAGAAGAAATAAAAAGAAGTTAAAAGTTCTTAAATGAGAGCAAGAATTAAGATGAGATGTAATATGAGTGTCTAAACCAAAACTCTCCCTAAATAGTCCTTTGTTGTTGAGGCCTTTTATTCCAGGAACAGCAGCCTCAGAAAGAGGTGTTAGTGCCACACTACATGGTTGACAAGAGTGAATTTTATTTAGATTGCCTTTTTTTTTTTTGTTTCTTTGCCTTGTTTAGGGAATGGGATGGGGTATGCAGATACCTATGTAAGATAAAATGAGAGATGTTTCTATAGCTCTGGAGGAGATTTGTTAGCTCTGTAGAGACTGGGATTTCAAAAGTTTCTCTGTGATCTCTACATGCTAGCTCCACATAATTTTCCCTTAAAATATTTTCTGGTTTGGATCCTTCTTTCAGGCACCATTTTCTTCTTGCTTCTTTTGGTTTGGAGTGTAATTGTGAGTAGCTGCAATGTATAACATCTAGTTCTGTAATTTATTGAGTCTAATAATTTGAATTAAATCTTGTCCTAAGCCATGAGGCCTTTGGTTTAGCTAACAGGTGTATATACATCCTCCTACACCAATATGTATATTTGGTTCTCAGAATGTATTTCTTTTGGATGTCTTTAATTTTAAAAGCTGTGATGAAGCCCTCAAAAGCAGACATTTCTTATTCCACTTTCCAACCTTGCTTTGTTGTAATAATGTTTAATACTGAAAAACTGCAAATCTGGAATTCCCTTACACCACCCAAATAGATTGTGGCTTAAGAGAAATTCCATTCTAATAATACTAAACAGAGGCAAATGGTGAGGAGCTGTTACTTTTATTTATTTACATTTATTTATTTCTTACTTACCAGTAGCAAACTTTGAAGATCTAGCTGGAGTATGCCCAGACACAAAGCATACAGGCTAAGGCACTGATTCTGCAGTGTGCTGTTGAATGGAGAGAACTACAGCAAAGTCAACAAAACCAAAGTAGGTTCACTACTTTGCTAGTCCTAAGCTATTTTTGTAATGACAAGAACTGGTATAAAACATGACTGGAAGTAGTGGAAAAAACAGAGAGGAATTAACTAGAAACATTTAGTTAATCTTTATTTCTTTTTACCAATGATTTACTTAATGTCACTGTGCAAAAATGACTTTCTGGGACATCACAAGATTGTGACTGTCTAACCTCTAGTAGATTTCTGTCTCCTTTGGCTTTCATTTTAAACCTTTTCTCAGGAGTATTTGGTATAAATCATGAGTTACTGCTCTAAAGTTCAGATTTCTACTTGGGAAGTCTTCAGATAATTTATTTTACTCTGGTTTTACTGTTGTGAAGAATTTAAATTACGTTGGTTCTAGACATTAGTACATCTTACAAGGTGGAGATATTGATGCATAACGCTGCATTTAGAACAGACTTTGAGCTTCCCGAAATAACCAGGAAAAATAGAAACTATCATGATCTGGAATAACCCGTCATTATTACCTGTTTCACCTTCATTTGTCTTTTGCAACCAGCCAGATCTGAAGTCAGTTTAGCATTAACCTTCTGTTACTGAGTTCATTGAAGAAAAGAAAAAAAAAAGAGAGAGAGAGAATGGAAAAAACAAAAAAAGGCAGCTATTTGGAATAATCTACAAGGATTCAAAATCGTGGCAGGTATAAGAACTTTGTCACCATAAATTCCAGTCATTCCACTGAATTCGTGTTTGAATTTGGCCTCATACGTGTCAACACTGGTAATAATCTGGAAAACATCTTCCTACTTTGGGAGGAAAGAGGGCTGTTCATCGTGTTTCCATGGTGGAACAATGGAGAGAAAAAAGTGAAAATATGAATCTGTCTGAGGCACTATGACCTCTAGGATTCCTGTGTGTGAGGTATATGCGGACATTTGACCAATGTCTTTAACATTCCCCTTGGCACTCTTTGAAATTGTCTATTATAAAACAGATGGTGCAGTAGTTACTTTTTGAAGGGATAGAAGAGCATGACCACATCTGGAATTAATCTTTAGCTCCCTAAACCAATAGATCACCCAGTTTTAAGAGGGCCTTCCAATATTAATGTGTTGCACAAGTAAAGAGAAAGAATACACAGCTTTCAGGCAGAGTATAAGCAGTCTGGAACTATAATTCATAGGCATCAAACTCTTTCTGTTCAACTGTCTCAAGTCATTTTTCTAGAAGAATTTCTCTTTATGTTGAGCAAGAGCAGTAAGTGAAAAATGCAGCTTCTTAAAGGATATTTCAAAAAGTCTGTAAACTTCAGGTTTTGTATAAAGTATTTTCTTTTTCTCAAGATGGCTTCAGTATTTCTAAAAAGATGACCTCTTTCATTTTTGTACTATCATTTGCCCCAAAGGGTTGGTAAAGGTTGTGTTAAACCATCATATACACCAGCGTCATTCAGATAAAGCTATAGAGTTTTGCGTGATCATTAAGCATTATAACACATGCTCTGAAGAATGATAGGAAAGAGCATTATGGCATTCAGTGGTGATGCTAATCTGCAATCTTTGATGCCAAGGGAAAGCATCACATAGAACCTTGTATTTTAAAGTGCCTGATACTGAACTACCTGGCTAATACTGACCTGAATAATCTAAACATTCAAAATAATGTATATATTATATATAATAAATGTGTTGTCCATCATTATGGAAAAAAAAAAAAAAGTAATGTAAAAAATGCATTACTTCCTGCAAAGGCCCCAAATTTCTGTAAAAAAGTAGTGCTAAGGGCAAAAATTTTGAATGATAGCAAATCTACAAGTCATGTCTTTGATACTAGGTTTAAAAAGATAAAAATTCTCTCATCTGTAGTATTTTGCTTAGCTTGTATGCTTTCCTGTCTCTCTTTTGTAAAGCTATTTTATATACCCTGATTAAATTGTTGGCCCTCTAATTATCATAATGTACAAGAATCTGAAACATTCCACAAAGAAACATTTCACAATATGGATTTGGTGAAGCCAATTGAATTCCAGAGGAGTTACTCTTATCTGTGAATGACTGATGAAAATAAAACCACCTTCTTTACCCACCAGTTCAGAGTTTGGGTTTTGAGGTAGACACTTGTCATATCAGATTAGATTGCAGCTACTCTATCTATCTGCTCTTCACAATCATTGTGGCTGCTTTGCTCAGCTTGGGAATGGAAGTTTTGCTGAAGTTGTTACAGTATTTCAGATCAGTATCTCTGCCTGTCTCTGGCGGAACACACAGTGGAATTGTGATTGCAAATGGCAGCCTAGCTTAGGTTTATATTCTGGTTGTATCACATGGTTGATTTTTTTCAGTAGCTGTTGAAGTATTCTAGTTGATTTGCCTTCAATCTTTTATTTACACTTAAGATGTAAAGATTATATAGCTGATTCTGTAGAATGCTGGGCTTGTATTTAAACATTCTGAGTAATTCTACACTTAAAGTTTAGCATGTTTGAGTAATGGAGTGAAAAATGTGTACACATTTTATAAGCACTTGAAAGACACAGTGGCACAAGAGACATTAGGAATAGACCTGTACTTACGGCATTGGCTGCAGCTTGCATCATGCCAGATTCCCATACCTACTTAATAACTCTTACCTTTTAATATGAATCAATAGTTTTAGTGAGGGAGATGTGGCTGTACAGTAAGAATGAGTTCAGTTTTGTACTTCAGATTTCATTAATAATCATGCTACATCCTGGCGTCCAACTAGGAAGTTCTGCTTACAACTAGGTAATACAGGATTGCCTGCACTTCAAGTGGATGAAGAAAGCATGCCTTAAACTGTCTAAATTCTGTGTGCAAAGCTGTGATCCTAAAGTTTCTATGGTTTTATTTTGACTAAATTTTCTATTATAGATAATTACACGTATCCACATGAGGGCACTAGCTGACATCTTATTCTCAGACTAATGTGTAATCTGTTTCTGGAATGAACATGTCAATCAATGGTCATTCCATCCTTCTATTTACAAACCTCGAAGTAAAGATGGAACTGTTAAATGTTGCAGTTCACAAATTTTGTTTTATCCTTTTTCAATTCTTAGGGTAGCAATATTTTTAAATAAATTTTGAAATAAAGTTTAATCACAGAGATCTGTTGATGTTTATAAAAGAAATAAAATTATTTTTTTAACTTGGCTACATAATTGAATGGAAGTGAACTCTCATTAAAATTGGTTACTTTTATTATTTCTTGGCTTGAAAAGAGGACAAAAATCACAAGGTTTTAGCCTCATTTTTATTAAATCCACAATATATGCTACCAACACCCATTCTCTTTACAGAAGCTATACAATTTTTTTTGAAAAAACAAATAGTAATTGGTGCTCTACTCTGGGTTAGGCTGAGGGTTGAGGACCAAGATTGACCACTTCCTTTCCCCACTGAGCTCCAAGAATGTTGACCAATGTAAATACAGAACAGAAATAATCACATTTCCTCTCCTAGCTCCCAAAGTGTCAGGCAATCAAAACTGCAAAGGCTGGAGGCTGTCTTCAGGGGCCACCAGGTTGCATGATATAAGGAGGATGTAACAATATATTAGCTAAATAGGAAAGGTTACTCAAGCAGACTGCAGGGTTATTTGACAAAGGTGACTGCACATGACACGGGGTGATATAAAAGATACTTTTCTTTGAAATAAACTGGGTAGTATTTTGAAGGAAAGAGAAACTTATTAGGGACTTCTAAAACACTCTGGAGGGTACTCACAAAAGCTGTTTTAGCCTAGTGAGGTTAATCTCCCTAGACTCTAAGGAGTGGTAACCCACAGGCTTTTCCAAAGAGTCATTCAGAAGGGCCAAATTAACAACTTCTCTTGCTTGCCCCTGGCCAAAGCCTGTTTCTCCATTGACTGACTGTTAGGGTGGTCTGGAGAAAGTGGCCTCTCAGGGCTAACCTTGATCTTAAGTGAATACTGTCTCCTGGTGTCAGAGAAACAAAATACCATTATTTAAAGATCAGATATGGTATAATATAGCCCTTTGGAGTGGGAACAGCCTAGGAAAGTTTTTCTCTCGGCACAAAGCCACTGAGTTGGAACAGTCAGAAAAGGTGTTGAGCTGAGGGCTATCTTAAGTCCTTACTGCAACACAGGTACATAGTCAGAAGTATGTTTCATAGCATGAGAACAAACTTAGGCATTAGAATAGACATTACAAAATTGTAAAAAAATGAATCTCCTGGAAATCCTGATGGACAGGAGTGGCTTTGAATAATCTTTAGGGATTTTATTCTAAGAACAAATGGTAATTTGGAATGACAGTATCTTCCCTTTAGCACAGTAATTTAGCCTTGCAAAATTTACAGAAGTATTCTAGGTCCAAATTCCTCAAGCAGCCATTTCTGGGAAAGAGGAAGAAGTTAGTATCTGTTAAGATCCCTCCCTCCATAACTTATAAAAAAGAAAAGTTCTCCATGCAAGTGTCTCATGTCCCCTAAGTATACATCAGATACATACCAGGATATGTTAAATGTGTATGGACCTGTATTTTGGGATATTGTTTTGGCATGAGAGCTGTGTTAAGTGATTATTTCCTTTCTTCAGATATTACCAAGAGAAATATAAGAGATGATTAATGGCTGCAATGATATCTGGTAACTCAAGGATAGCTGTATGTCAGGGAGAGGGAGGAGGGGAATGAGAGTTGTTTGGTTGTCTTTTTACATTGTGTTTTTGTTTTGTTTTTCTTTCCCCCAGAGCACTTTTAAGGGGACGTAATCAACAAAGCCAGTGTGTGTTATATGTGTTAAAATAAAAGAGGGTCTAGCTGACCCATGAAGTACTTGTTCAGCTATCTAGAAGGCCAGAATAGGTGAATATAGATTCATCAACTGAAAAGCCTGATGCATCTGAGACACCAGGATACTTCTGAAGATTCCGAATAGCTGATTTTAACATAGGTCAGACCTCAATTTAGCTGAACATAGCTGATAATTAAGAGAAAATAAAATTTCCATGTCCTGAGAAAAGGTGACAAAGCTCTTGATGCAGAACAGGGGACCTGAGACTTGTGTATGCACACTGAGACAACAGAAATAATGCAGAAAATGTAGCTTTGTTGCTGAGAAAAACCCTGAAAGAGGTCAGTACCCCATGCACTTTAGGAGTGTTCTTACCTGAGGGGAATTGTGAAGCTGTTAACACTCTGCATGCCAGGATCCATTTGATGCATGTGAGTCACAGCCTCTTGAGTTCGAGTGGTTCTGACAACTCAGAGGAGATTTTGAAGGCATTGCAGAAACTACAAGAACAGAGATAAGGATGAAAACCACATGACTATAAATTGAAGCTGTAGTGCAGAGTGGTGGCAACACTGACCAGAGTACCAAAAATTTCTGTGGGAAGCATCTGAGCCGAGGTCTGTCAGAAAGGATGGGAGTAATTTCACCTAATTTTAGCTGTCCAAGGGTTATTTGACAAGCCTTAACTTGTTGCCTAGGCTTCTCCTATAGTTAATAAAGAGGTAGAGACATCTTCAGGAAGTGGTTCAGGTCTTTTACACCACAGTAACTTTCATATGTATCCTAGGTAAGATATCTGCTCTCTAGAGACACCTGTGGAGCTTCACTGGCTGTAGAAGGATCATCTGGGACTAGGTTAAACACCTAAGTTTAGACAACTAAAGTTAAGTGAAATAGTCCCATGAATTTGTAGATGGTATTGCACATTTGCAGATCATGTCTGAATAATGACCACTTCTACATGGCTTATAACTAAATAAGAAAGTAATAACTGTTGAACTATTTTTCATATTAAATATGTGGAGATGCAGGTACTAAAAATGACACCAAAATTATGACATCAGTGTGGCACAGGAAATGTAGAAGAGCATTTTCATGCATGTACAATCAAAGTGTGCAGGCTCTTGTGTAAGGACACAGGAGTCCTTGTGCTCAAAAGAAGCAACTCTGGAAAAAACTTACAAGTAACTACAGAGGTCATGGATGGTAGTTTCCTCACTAGATCTCTCTTGCTAATAGGTGGATAGCATGGATCTTTCTATATACTTAGGATCTTTCTATATACTTTTCTTCCTTAGTACTTCAATTCACAAATAAATTGGTTCAAAAGGGCCATTACACAAACAACACAAATGTGTTAACATGAAAGTTGTGTGATACAAGGCCTAGAGTCTCCTAAAAGGCTCCTGCTTTTCCAGTGCTATGTTTGCAGTAATGCTATTTAATAATTAAAAAGAAAATTAACAGATAAAAGAACCCCACCAACAATCTGTTTAGTAAAAGAATAACCCATCCATGAGCAGAAGCACTAACATGTTTTCCATGGATTAACCCAGATGACTTACCAGATATCTTACCATGGAGATCAAGTAGTGGTAAATGGAAAACTGCAATTACAGCGGGGTTTTTTTTTTTCCATCTGTAGGTAGGGAGAAACATTTGGTAGTATAAATGATACTTGAATAGAATTATTACGTGACTTTTAATTTTTTGTTAGTGCAGTGCACATCCCAGTTGTTTTTCCCCAGCATATTTTAGCCTCAAGGCAGTCTTCTCTTGCCCCTATTCTTAGTCTAAACTTCTCCTGGCCTCCTCAACTTTTCATTTTTTAATAAATATTTATACAATTTTATTTAATAAATATATATACCCATGGCCAGGGAACAGTAACCTCATTTTCCAGGCAGTGGCAGGACCTGGACATACTTGATCCTGGCTGCTCTTTGCTCTGGAGGACAGATGACAGCAACCCCACCTTTTCCTCACCTTTGCAATGAGCGTAGATAACACTGCAGATTTTTTCAAGAGTGTGATAAAAGTGCTGCCTGTAGTGGCTCGAGAGAAGCATATTCTGTACTGATGTGTAGCAACTTTATAAGCTTCTGGGAGTTGCAAACCTGTATCTTTTTTAGAGACCTGATGTCCCTTATTCAAATTCTTCAGGACTGATACAAATAAAAAGTGAGTACTGGTTAGAATAAAGGATTTTTTTTGCCTTTCTTTGCCTTTCTATTTTATATGCAGGGTAAAACCACTATTGAAATTCAGGTTTTCCTGGCTGGCCAGAATTTAAAGTTAATCCTAAGAATAGTCTAGCTGCTTCCTCTTAAGCCTATATATCTAAACAGTGAGAAGTAAAAATAGCTGGAAAGTTTGCAGCATACCATGTCTGCTTAATAACATGCGGTGTGGTATCTGCAGTCTTGAGTTTCACACAGCCTTATGTGCTTTCTGCAGTGAGGACATTTGCAGTCTCTTTTGAAGAATTTGCACTTGCCAGTCTTGTTAAATTCATAATGCCCTTAAAGTATTGCAGATAACTAGTTAGTGGTTACCCCTTTTTTGATACACTTCTGTCAACGTCATGGTAATGATTACTGCACTTGTATTGAAACAAAAACACTTGTTGCCGTAGTATGTATGCATGTAACATTTCTAATTCTGTAAGGACTCTCAGCTAGTGTAGCCAGCCTCATCATCAAATACGGTAACTGCTGAGAGCTCTCTAGCTCCAGCCAAAAAAAAACTTTGGAAAGAAAGTGTATCAGTTCATCATGCAGCTGCATGAACATTGATGCCAGCTCAAGAAAGAAGGTATGGGTAGGGACAAGCGGTGGAAAGGTTGGATCATTTATTTCAGCAGCAATATGGCAAAATAAACTGCTCATGGGTCTACTAAAGGTTGCCAGTATATCAATGATACGTAAGTAGAAACTCACGCTGATAAAATCTTTTGTCAGTAATTCATACATTTAAGAACAGAAGAGTGAACCCATCTTTCAGAAGAACTTCAGGTGTCCAAAACCAAATTGTAATTGTTCTCTCCCTATTAAATTCAAAAAAGAAACAGTTTAAAAATTTGTGTGTAAAGATGGGCATGCTGTCGTCAAAGAAGTGAAGGTGCAAGTTAATGACGTTGAGTGCATTTCTTCTGCTCTCCATGCACATCATGATCTGACCTAAACAGCTGAGAACAGGGTGCTGGTACCCACAAACATGTGTCATGATTATGGGCAGACCTAGGGGTGGTTTCTTGGAAGTAAAATTGTCCTACATTTTGAGAATAAGTCTAGACACTGTGAATGGTTTATCAAATTAAAAACTCACAAGTGATTAGGTGAACTAAAGAAGTGGTATTTGAAGTTATTGAGGAGAAATCTCTAGAATATCAAGTAACTTCCTACCATTAAGTGAGGGCCTATGAATTACTTAACTGGAATAAAGCTTCCCCTGTGAAAGCAAACTCTCCAAAGTAGAAATCGATACAGAATTTCCTTTGGGTGCAGTACTGTGATCTCGGACCTGGGAAATGAATGTGATCTATAACAAACCTAACAGGGGCTCAAATACTACACAGCCTCCTCCAGTGGCCTCAAGGTAATTACAGTTTTCTGTAGTGCTTCTGTTGCTTTTCCTTCAGTAAAAGCATCTTGGGAATGCTACTCGGGACTGAGGAGAAATTCCTCCTTTTAGACTTCTCTTCCTGAACTCTCATCTTAGTTTCACACAGCCCCAGCACCAGTCCAAATTAAAACTCATCATTTCCAGTTTTAACCTCTTTGTTACTAAGATTGAATGACGCACAAACTCATCCACACATAAATTAATATAGTTATTGGGAGCCTGTAGCTTACAAGCCTGTAGTAGATCTGAACTTTTGCTTTGGATCTTTGCCTTGGATTTGAACAGAGAGAGAACGTAGCTGTTTGCGATTTCTCTTTCAAAAAGTTGATGATCAATGTACTGATGCTTTTTTTCTGCATCCAGATGAGTAGTTGTTAGTTAAAAGAGTTAGTTTTACAATCCAGTGTATGTGTGACAAGAGATATAATGTACACAAACTATAGTTTAGGAATCACTTCTGTCTTGTGTTTTACTCTCTTGGTATGTGACAGTCCTCATTTGCAGACTCTCAGGATCTCAGAGACTGTGAAACTGAGGGTAATAGGGCCAAAATTGACCAGTCTCAATATAATTTATACCTTGTGTATCTGTTTTAGTTTCTTACAATTCTCTTTGACCCAGCAGAGATAAAGAAAATGTAATGCTTGATGGAAATTACAGCACCACTTCAGCTTTGTGTGCAAGCTGTGGAAACTTTTCACCTTGGCATTGCCTTTGTATGTTGCTGAACAGAGTTCTCATTTTGCCTTTTCTGGCTGGAGATCCTTCTTCTGTTTGGTCTTTTCAAGAGGCTAAGTCAAATGGTGGCACACTGCTTTTGACAGCTCTGAAAGAAAATTAATGTGCTGAGTTTTAAAGACCAGTATTTGAAAGGACCATATATATGCCACATGTTACCAGCACATGAATAAGACAGAGCAAAACTTCCAAGTAGTAAGACCTGGGATAGAAAAGCAGAATATTTTTTTTCCAAAGACTTTGCATTGCCACTATTTCTGCATACTCATCTTGGAACTTCTTCAGTTCAGTCTTGACCACCATGACGTATGTTTTATTATTGAAGTCCCACTATTGGGGCTTCAGAGACATTGCCAGGATTCAGAGACAGTTTAGTAAATGCAGAGGAAGGGATCTCAGCTTTAACTATTAGAATATGATGGGGGAAAATAATGTAAATTATCAAGAACAGATTGTACTGAATTCTGTAGGAACTAAAGTACTTCAAATAAAATACAGTTTTTTTAAACTAAATATTTACCAGCTTCTAAGATTTTTTTATATTACTGTACCCCACTTTTAAGACCAGTTTATATATTTGCATTGTTATGCAGACTAAAGTGAACTTGATCACCATAATCTTGAAGCTTTAAAACATGTCAAGCTGGAAAAAGGGTGTGAAAGCACAAAATTCCTATGCAATAGAGCCTTCGTGGAGGGTGTGGTGCTGAAAGGTGTTCTAGAGAAAAAGAAATCACTCTGATGCCTTTGGCCACACTATTAAGTATATATATTTCTGCAGAAGAAACATTAAGTATAAAACCATTCTGTCTGTAGGTGAGAAATCTGAATGTGTGTTCACTGATATGTGCATGTCACTGACATCTGCTGCAAAACTCTTCAAGAACTTGCACACCTCAGTCATTGATGTGATGGGAATTCACTAGGCTTCCCTGGAGTAGGGGATGACCAGGAGGCTCCCCAGCTTTATTTCAGTGAGCAATGCTGGGGGACTAGAATCCTTCTGGGGAGATGAACAGATTTGCAGAATATATGACAAGAAAAGGGTAGATATTGATAATACTCAACTATACATATTATACGTTTTGCAACTATGTCAAGTACAGTACCTTTGCTTGGTAAAATTTGCAACTGCGTAATTCTTATACTGCTTGCCTTCAACTGTTGGCATGTAACAACAATATTGGCCATTACATCAGTGTCAGTCATGGGGAAAGAACAGGATAGTTGCTGTAAACAGTCCCAGGAAACAGGGATCAATGGCAGAATTGATTTAAACTGACCCTGACAATGAAGTGGTCTCATCACAAGGCTCTGCAGCAAGGGCCCATTAAAATAGTAATTTATTTTCCTTGCTGTTTTTGAGACACTGAAACTTTGTCAGCCTTGAAACAGAATGAACTACCAGGAGTGTAGATGGCAAATGACTTCTGATGTTTGTTGTCCTAATTCCAACACAGGAGGATAAGTATAAAATACAAAACTGTAGTTTATTCTACAACAGTTTTATGCAAAGAAAACAAAAGTCCTAATAGCTCCATTATCTGCCCTTTTTATTTTAATTTTCCTCTGTCAGCTCTGTAGAGTTTCCAGCTACACCATTTTCTGAAGACTGCTCTTCCAAGAAGAAATTTCTCAAGGGTTAAAAGGAAGAAGGATAATTCTGTAACACATATTTTTAAAGTTTCCAGAAAAAAAATACTACTTTTTTCATCTTTTCCAGGCAAGTCTTAGACAAAATTTGATTTTTTATTTTAATTTTTTTTTTTTGTTGGAGGAGCAAGTGCTGGACCTCTGAATCATATCAAGAATTAAATAGGTATTTAAAACATGGGACACCTTTCTTAGGAACTTAGGTAAGAGCTGAATTATCTTGGTCACCCATAACAGAAGGTGACTTTCTTTTAACAAAAACTACCTTTATAGCAACCGAACACCATTTCTTGAATGGAGTTAACACTGATCTATATATTCTTGAGATCAAAACCAGGTAATTGTTTCTTAATAGCCTGGAATGCCAAAATATTTCTGTGTGCTCTCTTTTCTGACTGCAGTTTCACATGGTCAGTGGTATTAAATATTTGAAAAAGAAAAAACCATCAGGTTCATGGTTTTCTTCAGCTGAGGCATGGTCTAACTTTTTGCTGTCTGTCAGGGTATTGGTTTTGGACCACTTTTGTGGTCCACAGCTGGAACAAGACCATTGTTGAGGGCTCTTCCTACGCAGATTTTTTCTCACTTCACTAGGCTGAAAAGTGTTCAGTTGCAGAAAGTGTCATTATTTTTTCATCTTCCTTGGAGAGCAGGAGACCTGGTTCTACTATTTGACCCATTTTTCTGGGTTTCTTTCAGACCTCTCAGGATTTGTTTTGTGTTGACTGAGTCTCTGGGGATGTAAGAAACAAAGACTGGCACTTTTTTTTCCTGTAGTGCTGAGTAGTGCTGTGGCTTCTCTGGTTACCATATGTTCCAACACGCAAACACATGGTGCCAGCTCATGCAACAACGTGTGCAACTCAGCTACTGGCTGAGTAAAAGTGTCACACAGGATTCAGCTACATCACTTTCATGCCTGCAGGTCTACACTTTTTCCTCTAATTTTTCCTGACTTTTATTCATGTCAAGTTAAGGTTTTTGGGGTATGAGCTGAATGCAAAGGTCTGATTCACCCAGTTTAATTGAGAGACTTAAATTAGTAGTGTATTTGCCCTAAGCTACGTTAATAAACTGTTAAGAAAGAGACATTATCTGGAGTTAGGGGTGAAATGAGTAACACTCTGGAATGACTTTCCCTTTTCCTTCAAGAGTGAGCTATCAATGAATACATTCCTCATTAAGGTACCTGGCCAGCTACATGGATTTAGATGAGATGAAACCAGCCAAAGTAAAAATGTTAACAAGGCGAGTCCCAACCCCAAGCAGTCCAAGCAAGAACCTAATTTTCCTAGCAGACCCTCAGACCTGGCCTGTTTAACCTTCCTCTGTCCTTCAGTTATCATATGCCAATGCCACTGTCCTTTCTAGCAACATGTGGGCTCCTCCTCCAGAATAGTTCATTCTTCTTTTATGGAAGAGTTGGCAACACCAAGCTAAACTGCCATGTTCCAGGTTACAAGCTTGCTTGCAAGGAGGTGTCACAGACCAGAAAGAATGGTAACAGAGTCATGGAGTGAGTTTGGGAGGCAGAAGAGCAGTGGGCAGAGAGGAGAGAAAATGAGGTGCTGAGGTGAGGAGGTGAAAGACAGGAAAAGGAAGAGAGGAAGATGAGGGGATTCTAGAAATTCTTCAGTTAGCATCTGGGCTTTCTGGAGGAATGTTAGAACCCCAAAATCCTGGCAAGAACCAGAGCTGTGTGAGGTATGCCTCAGTGCAAACAACCACACTGCACATTATCCTGCACTCTAGCACTTCCACCCTGTAACAGAATGGAATTCAGCAGTACCTCAAAAATGATCCATGATATTCAGATTCTGATTTGGATTTGACCCCTCCACCTTAAAACACTGAATGATAAACTAGTTTAGAAATATGGAAAATGTGACATATGACAAAGGTAAAAAGAAGGAAGAAATACAAAGTTGACTAAAGAGGAAAAGGGAGTTATATCTGATGTGCCCCAGGTTCTGTAGGAATTTTTTCTTCCTCTCTTGGTTAAATATTTACAGATCATGTACCTAGTTGTCATTTTGTTAATGTCTAATAATTGTCTACTGGTCAACACCAGGTGCATCTCGCTAGCCTCCCATACCTGGGGTCAATGAGAACTTTCTCTAGCTCTTGTCAGCATTATCAGGTGTTGCCCACATTTTTTTCAAGGAAAAGTGTTCATTCTGATGCAGAGCATGTCCTGCAGTGGTTTACTATCTCTGTCCCAGTGAAGCTTGTATGTATGAATAAGTACAGTGGTTCTAGCTTTAGCTGTTGAGCTCACATTCAGGGCCATCTCGTATCTCATTAGAGACAGACAGCATGATTTAGCAATTTAAATTTCAGTGTTTCCAAGTGACCTCCGCTATGAGGACAGGCTGAGAAAGTTGGTTTTGTTCAGCCTGGAGAAGAGAAGGCTCTGGGGAGATGTTATAGAAGCCTTTCAGTACTTAAAGGGGCCTACAGGAAAAATGGTGAGGGCCTCTTTATCAGGGATTGTAGTGGTAGGACAAGGGTTGGTGGTTTCAAACTGAAAAAGAGTAGTTTAGATATTAGGAAGAAATTATTCACTGTGAGGGTAGTGAGGTACTGGAACAGGTCACCCAAAGAAGATTCATATGCCCCCTCCCTGGAAATGTTCAAGGCCAGGTTGGATAGGGCTTTAAGCCACCTGATTTAGTGGAAGATGTACCTGTCTTTGGCAGGGCGTTTGGGACTAGGTCACCTTTAAGGTCCTTTCCAACCCAAACCATTTTATGATTCTGTGCTTCATTGAAGAAACTTTGCTTCATCTATAAAATGCCATGAAATTAATATCCCGACTTTATGTGCCAGGACAGGTAATAGAAGAGGAAACAGGATCTAGAAGCAGTGTTTAGTTTTTTGTCTTAGAGGTTTCCTAGTTGTCTCTGACCATCTATTTTTGTCTTATGATTATTCCACTATTAACTTTGTTATGATACCACATTAATTTTATAAATATGCAACTAGAGGTGGGCGCAGTCCAGCCTGAACATTTGTGTGTACGTTTGTGTGTTTATCTTTGCCTCTGTGTGTGAGGCTGATTTCTCAGGAATCCAAACCTGGATCCCAATCCAAAGTCCTCAGATGGTTCCTGTCACTGCAAAAGGCTAAACCAAAACAGCTGAGCACAACTTTGAAGATATTTAGATTCTAAATCCTGGTACAAATGACTTGAATTCCTCTTCTTTTCCCATCCCTTTAATCTAGATTAAAGATAAGATCTTGGGAGCACAGGAAAAAGAGAATATCAACAGTTGATATTAATTGCCCTCTATCAATCCCTGAAGAGTTCTCAAAATATTTAGACAATTTGATGTGAATAACAACATGAATAAACTAAATATGAGAAAGAAAAAAAGCCAGTAATTATGGCAGAGTTTAAACATTACATCTGATAAGTAACAAAGACTTCTAAATATGACAGACAAAAAAGATAAAACAGAAAGCATAGGAAAGGGAAAAAAAAAAAAATCAAAGCATTGTCCTCAATGCCATGGAGGTCACATGAATTAAATAAGTCTTAATGTCTTTCCAGAAAGAAAACATCATTAAAAGCCTGGAAGAACTGAGTTTGAATTTATTCTTCATCGACATTCAGAGCACTTCCCCCTCCCTTCCATCCCAGCATTTTTCCTAAGGTCTCTTTTGTGACTAAAAACATGTAATTGTCATAAACAAAAAATAAACTTCTGACCCTTAATGGAGGATTAAAACTCTGTAAGAAGTAGTGTGGAGTAATCAAGCCTTAAGCCAAGAGTATATTCAATGTCTGAAAGAGGCTCTATAAATATGATTGTATGGAATTTATTGATTTTATTGTTGCCACTATACACTGTGTTTTGCTAGTCAGTTATATTTATTATGTGTCAGTTACTAGCAGATTTATTTGATTCAGAGGTAAAATAATTGTCATTTCTTTAAGGCAGTTTTGCAAAACAGTAGAACCCAAGTTTTCACCAAAAAAGTCTCAGTGCAATTTGCAAAAGCTTATGGAGTGTTAGCTTAACCCAAGTTCTTAGAAAATATAGTGTGTCATATATGATTCTTTTTGTACTGGTCTTGAGTGGACAGATGTCTTAAAACCATCTTTATTCACTCATTTGGGCATTTGGGCAGGTGGCTGCTCAGCATCCTCTGCCCAGCACTCCCTTCTCCCTCCTGCTGAAAGCTCACCTTTTTCCTTATTACTTTACATCTTCTGATCTTCTCTTTCATCAGTCATTTCTAACAAAGTGAAGCAGTAGAGTTTAATATACTGCACTTTAGGGTGGCAAGGATTTTTTTTCTGGTTTTGCTTGCATTTACTTACAAGAAGTTACATTTCAATGCAGCCCTACAATATTTTTATTATGATGAAACATGGGGGGCATTTCCATTGAGATGAAGGATATGTCACAATTTTAAGACTGTTTCTCATGTGGTTCTTCAGTGACATATATTTTTTTCCTGCAAAAAATCCCAAACCAACACAACAAATGGAATTGGCCTGGGGAAAATGCCACTGAGATACTGTTAAGAAATCTGACTTTAAGCCAAGCAGCATATGCATAGTGAATACTCAGTCCACCCATTGTGCTTGCAGCCACAGGGGACTAAGAATAATGCCCTATGAGATTTTAACAAAAGTGTGGTAAAAATACTCTACTATAGCTGCCTCTTGTTTCTGAAATCAGAAACCTTAGGTTTTCATTTAACTTACTCTATGCTACTTTAACATAGGTTTTTATTTCTATGTTAACAGTACATTATTATGCATTTAAAGAATAGCATTGAAGAGAGTGCAGTGTGCAGTGTTCTTGGTGCATTTACTATCTAGTTCTTTTCCCAGAAAGCAGCCTATGAAGATCTATTTCAGTCTAGTCTAGTTTTGAGCAATTTCTGGACTGTTTTAACTTGAACTAAGGAAAGGCCACTTTCATCATAGGCCAGAATTGGGAAGGTGAAACGAAGAGTCACCTTTGTTCAGTTTTAACTCCTCTGTGCCCAGAACAGCATGATTTACCAGAGAATCCAATCCACCTCTGACAGTTTTCCTCTTCCTTTCAGTTAAAATAAAGGGAAATACGGAAGTGCAAAGAAAAAGGACAGTATGTTTACTGGCTGGGCTCCCATGAAACACACCCTTTAATGGGCAGATCTGCATCACTGCCTCCTCCCATCATCAAGGTAGTCAAAGCCAAAGGTGGTTCCTGAAATGGCAAGCACAGCCCTGGTCTTTGCCCTGTGTCACTGCAGCAATGTTTTGCCTCCCATTTAGGGGTTGGAACAAATCCAGCATTCAACCTTAAGGAAAGGAAAGTTCGTAAGCTAGAATATTAGCTACAATCTTCAAAACAAAACTTGGTATTATATTCTCACAGAATGCCTGTAGATTTATGACGCCTTGGGAATACAATAAATTAATCACAGTAGTACCTGTTTGTTTGTGTAAATATTTGCAAAACAAGTAATAAAGCACTGATGTAATTTTTTTATTTTTTTTTTTTAACTTGGAAATCCATTAGATTTTGTTCTGGATCTAGTTTTCTTCTTTAAAATGAACTGTTCTGGAATAGCTCTAGAAAGCCAGGAATTGGTCTTATGTGATTAGGATTTCAAGAGTCACAGTAACAGGCCTTACCAAAAATCATTCAGATCCTAAGTTTGATCTTCATTGCATTCATTCTTTAGCTGAAATAGTCTTCCATAAATTTTACAAAAACTACATGTTACAATTTATAGCATTACAAAGAACTAGCTAGGAAAAACAAAAGAGGATTATTAAAGGTAATAAGGACAGACTTTCCAGTGAAATAAAGGGAAATAAAAAAGCTTTTTTATCTCTTAATGAATAATTGGATAGAAGCTTTCCTTTTAAGAAGACTCAGATTTTTTTATTAGGACTGCTAAAAAGCTTAACAAAATGGTTTCAAAATTTGCCAAATTACATCCATCTGCATAAACTAATAAAATATAAATGATCATTTCCAGTACTTCTGAAGAGGTATTAATTCAAAAGTTTATATGTCAAGCATTTTTCACAATCTAATTCAGGTTTTATCCTTCATCTCACTGTACATTAGAAGACACAGTTACTGATGCACGCTGAAACCACAGATGTCCCTACATGCTAGCAATGCCAGTCTGAACTTCTGGGGACTTTTATGCTACCTGCATGCTACGTTGCCTCTTGAAGGAATCTGTTTTCTTAGTTGATGACATTGCACAGCTTTTATTTTTGGCAAGGCTTTTTCAGTAGAGTGACATGATGTGAAATAGAATAACCTGTTGAAATAAAACAAGTTAATAATAGTGTTGTACACAGAGGACCTTTCATCATGACAGATCCCAAAGAGTTTTACAGACTGTACATATAAAAATCATTCTTCACTCACCACTGAAATGCAGTTACTGTTGGAGAAGAGTAGGGTGACCATACTATGCCAGGAATAATAGCTTTTTTGAGGAAGTGAAGAAAAATACCCTCATGTGAAACAATAATGGGAATGTTTAGGGAGGCAAGATCTAATTGCTAGCATTTGCTTTTGGTCAATGTGTTTAAAGGATTTCTTGTAAATACATGAATCAGTAATAGGGATACGGCTATCCATAAATATTTCATGTACCACAAATTCTTAGGACTTAATTTCTCCATTTCTCAGAACCTTAACAGCACCTTAGCAGCTGAAAAGAAAAAAAAACAGGAAAAAAAATTTCTAAAGATTGATTAAAAATTTACTGTAAGGAGAAAATGCCTTTTGTCACTAAAAGTTCTCTTGAAAATGCTCACGTTTTCTCCCAAAGTACTGGACAATTCTAGCGCTTCCATCTGATATAATTCAAAGACAAAGGCATTTTGAGTATGTGTGGGTAGTATCCTGTCACATCTGAATCAGCATGTCATTCATTGCAATACTCTGCTGGTAGTTGCAAGACCCATATTTGCTCTCAGTGGTTCATGATATGTATGCATATGGTTGTACTGGGAATATCAGAGCTGATGGAACTATGAGCTATAAGCATTTACAGTATAGATTTATCACTCTTGATTTAAAAAATACAATTAAGTTGTCGTAAGTCATCCAAGCCATGTTAAATGACTGCATATGTTCTCCCAGCCTTTACTACTTGCACAGTCATTGAAAAGAACTTAAACTTGTTCCTTTGCAAATTACGTCTGTTTGCTGTGGGCAAATCAGAGCCATCAGTGGGCTCGTTTGATGTGCTGCACACTTTGCATCCTGATCATTTGCCTTGCTGCAAAGAATTATTGAAAAGTAAAAATGATTGTACTAGAATAGATAGGGAGAGAAGGAGTGATTATAGCATCCTCTGTTTATTGATACTTACTGCAGCATGTAAATCAGTACCAGTGATTTGTATGATACTCCATATGGAGTAAATCTGGCCATATATGAGAGAGGAATTTGTGCATTGTTTCTTGAAATATTGTAAATTATGTTTTACATCAGGATGTGGTCAGTTCATTCATTACCTGAAGTGTTATAAAAGAACAGTAGCAGTTAATGGCCGTAGATTAAGCTGGCGGTGAATAATGCATACAGTGTTATATGGATTAGTGTCATTGCATGTCAATATTCATTCAATGGGAAAGGATAGTAAAACTATAGTAATTAAGTTTGGGAAGTGAAGTAAACATGCAGAAGGCCAGGAGGTCATAAAGTACACACTGAGGAATAAGAAATGTGGGTTGAAAGTACTAAACTGTGATTCAGCCTGAAAAAAAATGCAACTGAAGAATCTAGAAATTCTGGAAATTAGCAAAACTGAAAAGTAGTAACAATGGTCATCAGTTTAGATATGTGTAAGGTGAGCTAGTGCCTAAATAAAAAGTATGTTTCATGGCTGGACAATCATAGGAGAACAACAGAAGACAGTAAGGGGCAGCAGGGGCTGAGTTACAAATCAAGCTGAAAAACTAAACCTATCTACAGATCTGACAGGACTGTTGGCTGTGCTGGGTAATAGCCATGTGGTGTCTTTAAGTTTGATATGATCTGAAAAGTGGACAGTACCACTCCTATGGATTTTTTGCCCACTGCTCTAAGAAAAACTTCCCATCCCTCTCTCATTGAGGCCTCACTTGAACTTCTATCTCACTGATATCACAGAAGTTACCTTCACATTATGATTGTAAACCTATTTCGCTTATCTCCAATTTCACTCTTCAGCTCCTTCCAATCTTCCATTCTGGGAAAAAAACCCATAGACTGTCTTTTTCATAGATCTTTTGCCAACTCTACAGAGTTCCTTGTTCTGAAAAAGCTCCCAGCAAAGACAGTACTGGGGGTAAAACATGCAGTAATTAAGGCTTTAGTTTATGATCAGGAAGGCTTCAAATCATACCCTACTCAAGCCCAGATCACCTCTTTGGTCCCAGATTTGTTCTGCCTTCCATTCCTCATCATTAAGATGGATTTAATAGTCCCTCTCTACATCACAGGGGTCTTGAGAGAATAAATATGCTACAGATGGTAAAGTACTTAGAAACTAGAGTCTGGAGGGCCATAGGAAATCAAAAGTTATATCCATGTATCTGTCTTGGAATAGTTTGAAATTGAATGGACAAAGCTTTCAGAGAACATGCTAGACACAACTGGCTAACTTACAGCACATATTTTATTCAATGAATTTAATTTCAATTAGGCTTATGAATTGTCCATGAATGATTTAAGAACACAAGAATTCCCACCCCACCAGGAGGAGAGTTTAATAGAAGGCAGGCATTGTGCCCCTGCAGGGGGGAGAGCAGCACAGTGTGCAGCTTCCCCCAGTACCATCCTCCCAGCTCTCCCCTGCCTGTGTAAGACTGACTTCCACAGTCAGTGGGTTTTTGTACATATATGTTGTTCAGTTGATTACAAAGTTCAATCCCAAATGTAATTTCCTGGAATGTTTCCCTCTTTAATTTTTTTTTTTTTTTTTAGAGGTCTCCAGGTATGCCTTGAGGCTAACTAGAGAGTTAAAGATCCCAGTGGGAAGGATGGGATGGTTTTCTCAGAAAAGAAACCAAAATGAGCCCATTATCATCAAGCTGTTGCAAACATGGATGGAATTTAATGAATATGTCATCCTACAACAAGAAGCATCTCAGTGTCACCCAGCCCACCTAATGTATTTTAGCAGCAATGCTCTGTGTGTGGTAGTGCTTATCCATATGCTAGCTAGTACATTTATAAACTTGACCTATTTTCTGAGACTAGATGTGATCTATGTTTGAGTAGATTTGGGGTTTGGTGCCAGTATTTACAAATATTTACAAACAGGGCTGTGCTTTTTACCGGTGAATACTATGTCTGCATTTCTAATCTGGAGCTTCTTTTTTCAGCAGTAGACTTTCTTTCTTTTCAACACTCTGGTTTTACCAAAAGGCATTTTTTTTCTTGATTAAATCTGTTTTCTTTAAACTGACTTTTCATTAGGAAAGATTCATTCATGCTTGAGATCACTTCATGTTGCACAAAACTGCCAGTTGACCTTATCAACACTCTTATTGTTATTAACTAATTCTTATAACAAGCTTTGAGATCATTATCCTCTTACTGAGCAGCTAGGATGTGGAAGCAAGGGCAGACAGATGATGTGATACTCCCCCAGGCCACAAAAAAAGTCATTAGTAAAAAGGCACATTAAAATCTGATTCCTTGTCCCATATTTAGATGATGCCTTTTGCCTGCTAACTTATGCTTTTGTTCAGTGTGGTAATGCAATGCAGTGTTTCTAGAGCACTTGAATTTTTGTCCAGTGTTTCATAAGAACCTAACAACTACACTAATAATGGCTGAACCCTCTTCATTTTTCTGATAAAGCACAGCTGTGGGAACAGGGCATGGTTTTGATCCTCTGTAAGGTGAAGTTGCCCAAATAGATCACTAGGCATTAGCTAACTAAGATTTTCCATCTTACTGGAGAAGAAACTATCACAGTTGTTTGAGAACCATAGTAAAACTGGATTATTTTTGCAGAAATAATCCTAAACTACTCCCTTCTGATTTAAATGCTTTTTTTTTTCCTAAGAGAAATGGCGACTTCTTTTTCAGAGATATATCTGCCAAAAAAAAAAAAAACACAATGTGATATATAATTATTTTTTCCAGTCCTTATTTTTCCAGTCCTTTTTAAAAAATAACAACAATTAAAAAAAAAAAATAAAGAAGAAAAGAAAAAAATAAAATAAAAAGCCCAACCAAGAAAACAAACAAAACAAAAGAAAAATGCTTTAAGCTCTTGGCTAGTTTTTCCTGTTAAATATGTCTTGGCACTTGCCTAAATTACGGAGTAATCACTTGCACAACATCATCCTTTAAATAGGTCAGCCAAAACTCTATATCCAAATACACTCTAACCATTGCTCAGATCTCACTTAGAGTTTTACAGTTGGGTTCTGTCTCTCTAATAGTCTGAATCAAAACTGTGGACATATCCAAATACCCTGAAGCAAGGGTATTGCAAATGCAGATCCAGTCCATCTGGCACAAGTCTTTGATTTTCAGCTAAGGCTTCTTCTTTTTTCTTCTGCTTTTTTCCTCCTTCAGTTGAAGCAAAAGCACGTTGTTATTTCATGAAATCTAAAAGACATTATTTATCGGATGGGTGATACATGTACATGAAAAGTTATGAAGCAATTAATTTGAAATGCATGTTGAGTGAAACCAATGAAGAAGAGTCAGAACATGGAATTACAGCACATATGTTTTGTAAAGAAAACCTATTGTCCTCTCTGGGAGGCTTTATTTCCCCATCTTTTTAGGCAATGCTTCTTTGGCCCATAAATCAATATGCAGGAGGTCCTGGTGCTCATGCCTATGCTATTTACTACAGTTGCAGAAAGGTTATACTTGTAGTAGGACAGGCACCAAAGATCTGGAAGAGACCTATCAGGACATTACAATAGTTGTGACTGTTTGAGGTAATCATATTATACACAATGCTTATTATTTTACTGTGACTGATATTTGCCTTTCTTTCTTTAAATTAGATTCAGAACTCTAATTAATCCTGAACCATCACAGTGATAAATCTTCCAGAAATTATGTGAACTGAGACTTTTTTCCATGGTTTTGTAAAGTCTCCCCTTTACTTGATTTCTTAACTCTGTGTTGTTGCCACAGACAAGTATAGGATAAGATCTCAGTATTTGTTATGTCTCACCCTCCAGGATATAATTTTTCTTAACTATCTTTAATTGAATGGAATTAACTTTCCTTTATAAGTGTATAAAATATAAGGTGTGCTCAGATGCCTAAGTACATGCATTAACATTTGTGTTAACCCAGGTCTCATTTTGTGACTGAACCATCTGGAAAAGCATACCAGAGCTTAGTTATGGCATACTGGAACCTGTCTTCTGGCCTCAGGTATTTATATTCTGGCATTCCTTTCATAAAAAAAAAAATTAACTTCATATTTACAAATTATTCTGTGCATAATTATCAAATGGTTTTGTAGATACTTTCTTCTTCTATTGTTGCCATTGTAATTGTCTTTTGAGCACTTAAATTTGGTCTTTGCATTTCTATCTCCCACTATCCTTCCTGCAGCGACAGCCTTTGCTGCCCCATTTGCTGCCCATCTCACAAATACAGTTTTTCACATTGCTGCAGATCTCAGCTGCACCTTTTTCTCCACTATGCCTCAATTCATCCTCACCAATGCGTCCCCCCAGGCTGACAAACTGAAGTGGCAGCCTTACTTTTGTGAAGAGTAATGCTGGGAAATGAATAATATATTGTCCCAAGCTGGTCACATGTATTCTCTAATTATCATTAATCTCAGTACTTTATCTTGCCTTTCATCTTCTTCTCATTCACCACTTCTGCTTTCCTGTGTTTTTTCTCATCCCATCCAAACTCAGAGAATGAAGGGTTCATGCCAGATGCAGCTTTCTGCTTTCCTCTAGTGTACCTGTGGACGTTGGTAAATAAGTCCTACTCTGGCAGATAGGAAAGAATGGTGCTGCCCAGAGGACTTCACAGGGTGAAGGTTTTAAATATTTTGCTGTCTGTGGCATGCTGGCAAGAGTGCTGCTCTTCCCCATAGTTCAGCACCTGTTTCCATGTCTGGTGCAGAGGAACGTCTGAGGCAAGGCTTGACCTTTCCATTTCATTCCATGGGTGGCAGAGACAGTGGTAGCACTATTGTCCTGGGGCAATACCTGCAAGTCCCTCCAAGTTCCTGTGCACCAAGTACTATACATAAACACGGTACAAGAGTAGCCCTCTCCCTAAATAAGCTAATGTTTGTTAACATATGGTTTTTAATTTCACCCAGGTACCAAAATAAGGACAGTGTATGCATGAGACCATGAAAAAGGAGATGTAGTTCTTACATCCCCTTGCTGCAAATGCTGAAATCTGACCATAAATTGTGCTGCTTCAAGTCCTATTTATTACTGGTGTGATTTATTTTTTGTTTTGTAAGAGTACTCAGATGTCTCAATCAAGGTCCATCTGTGCTTAACACCATACAGGCATGTAAAATGAAACAGGCTTTGATCTGGACAGCTTAACATTTAATTTAGGAAGAAAATGTAGGGTGTTAAAGTGTCTTCAGCGTCAGGTTGTATGGTTGCTGTAGGCTGACACTGCTCACCTAAGAATGGTTCTAAATCATGAACCAGGACTGCTATGATATAGAAAAACTTAGGTCAGCAGCCCACTGTGACTCTGTCATCAGCCATTAGCCAGTGTCAAAATCTTGCAAGCTTTGCACCAGGAGCAAGTCCTGAACCAGAACCTGGTTAGATGAATTTAGTAGACAAAGCCATGCAGTCTGAGGGGGAGGCATGTAAGTTGGTTAGGTTTTTTTTCTTTATTGCCATAATGAAAGGACAGGAAATCTCTGTCAAGGGGATGTTGATAGGCTTGGGGAACAAAAGCTGTAGAAATATAGTAAAAAGGAAAAAAAGTCTCTGTGGTGCAGCAGTGAAGGGGGAAATCCCAGTTCAGACAGGAGACATTCAGCTCTCATTGGAAGCACAGTATAACAAAGACTAGAACTGAAAGAATGAAGGAAAGAGAGGAAAGGGATTTTGAAAGGTTAGGCATTTTTATTTAATCCAATAATAATTCCTCTTCAGATCTGAAATACCTAATTTCCTATTTTCTATTCATTAAATACTAAATACTGTATCAAATTTATTATTTTATAAATAAAAACATGTTTTTACCAGTGTTTTTCATTTCTTCATTTCAGACGACCATTTGGTGGCAGTACATGTTAACAGCAATCACTCACTTTTGGGATGATATCATATTATTCGTTATTGTGTCTCAATATGTTGTATCTCAACTTTGTTGCTCTCAAATGCATCAAATGCAAGAGCCAAATCTTGATAGAATATCTTCCAGTGCTAAGGGATGAATGCCTACTAAAAGAAACAGGTAAATGGGAGATTCATAGGAAGAAAATACATGATGAGTTGTTTATTAACATTTCATAATACATTTTTCAGCTACAATGAGAGAAACTCATTTTTTGCTTCCTTCCATTGTTTTTTCTAAAGGACTGTGATGTATTTTCGTAAGAATTAGGGTTATCATGAAGTATCAATGATATACCTGCATTGCATTTTGCTTTACATACAAAAATAAAATGAAGGCAAGCTAAATGAAATTAACAGCATGCACACAAAGAAGAAATTCCACCAATATGGGAAAAGACATAGCCAGGACTTCTTCAGGGACTCTCCACTGTCCTTGGTCAGACGTGTGCATTACCACACTTCTGCAACACAAAGTACGCTACACCCTGAGAGAACATTTTTATCTTGTACAGTTTAGAAAGACACACAATATACTGTTTTTAATACAGGATAAGTGTTGGCAGATCAGGTTATCAAGTCTCATTAAATCATATCTAGTCATGAAATCAATTTTCTATTTCTTATACTTGTTTACTAGATCAAATTGTTAAAGAAGAGGGAAGTGAAAAGGGCACGGTTGTGGTGCTTGTAGGGGTTGATAGTTGCTAATCTCCGTTTTGATCCAAGTAATATTTCATTTGACAGTTTATTTTCACTAAGATGCTTTTTGAACTTATTTATTGAGTTATGGTACTTCTTGGGAGCTGTTTCTGGCTGTGGATAAATACCATCAACATTAAAGTAAACTTGTATATATAAAAGCTCATTAGTATGAACTGAAACCAGGAAAGGTTCCTGGTTCCTGAGGGGGGAACCTGTAAGAATAATGGTAGGATGCAAGGGCAGAAGGACACTGAGCTTCAGGAGTTTTACAACAGTCCAGCTTCAAACTAAACAAAATGTTGTCAGTTTGAATTAATGTTACTGTATGCTCTGAATCGGGCTGCAGCCACCTGCAAATAGTTCCTGGAAGCAAGAGAATTTCTGAAATACAGACATGGAGGAGCAGAATGCACAAATTACATGTAACATATATATCTAAATATGCACAGTAATACATATCTATAAATATTGCCAGCAATGTGCCCTTGTGTCTAAGGCCAATGGGTGCCATTAGAAGGGGTGTGGTTAGTAGGTCGAGAGAGGTTCTCCTCCCCCTCTACTCTTCCCTGGTGAGGCTGCATCTGGAATATTGTGTTCAGTTCTGGGCCTCTCAGTCCAAGAAGGACAGGGAACTGCTTGAGAGAGTCCAGCACAGAGCCACAAAGATGATTAAGGGAGTGGAACATCTCCTTTATGATGAAAGGCTGAGGGAGCTGGGTCTCTTCCGCTTGGAGGAGACTGAGGGGTGACCTCATTAATGTTTATGTAAAAGGTGAGTGTCAGGAGGATGGAGCCAGGCTCTTCTCAGTGACATCCAATGATAGGACAACGGGCAAGCTGGAACATAGGAGGTTCCACGTGAATATCAGAAAAAACTTCTTCATGGTGAGGGTAACAGAGCACTGGAACAGGTTGCCCAGGGAGGTTGTGGGGTCTCCTTCTCTGGAGGCATTCAAAACGTGCCTGGCTGTGCTCCTGTCTGACCTGATCTAGGTGATCTTGCTCTGGCAGGGGGTTTGAACTAGATGATCTTTTGATGTCCCTTCCAACCCCGAATTCTTGGTCAAGAGATAGAGAAACCACAACCTTTTAACCTTGATGAATCCTGGTGAGCAAAAATATTTATGTTTTCAGGAAATCCATATCTTCTTACTTGCAGTGCAGCCATCTGGACTCACATTGCTTGTGTTTTGCTCTTGCTCATGGTCATAAGATTATTTGAGATCAACACTGTAAAGACAAATTCCTGCCATTGTCCCAGCAATGAAACAATGTGTTGGCTACTGCTAGTTCTACTTTAAACAATCCACATCATATTGCTTTGATACATCTCTGTGTTGCTACAATGAAAAACATGTTCTGCTCAGATATTTGTGGGGTTTACCCCTACTCAACACCTATTGCTTCCTGGCAGTATGGTGTCAGCAGCATATGTTATGAGTACAGTATGTTCCACATGGCTACAAGGAATTGACAATACAGATGAGTGTCTTCCAAATCAGTAGGAAGCTGCTAGCCTGCATGTAACTTTAGACAGCATTCAAAGAGGTCCAAATGCAAAATCCATCACTCTGGGACGCTGTATGGTTTTGTGACTCTAATGGCTTTTTTATACAAAATTCAACAAATTAACTATGGTCATTCCTTTGCATATTTTCAACCATGAAAGATACAGCCGGGCTTTCTGTGTAACAATAAGGTGATAAAGAAAAATGACATGTTCAGATATATAAAACTGCACCCACAGCCACCACCGTGAGCTTTGTCCTGTGCAGAATTTGACCAGTCAAAGACAGGGTGAGAAACGGTCAGGCCAGGGTGCAGGTCACTTAGCTGAGGTACTTTTCTTCTGAGTATGTGATGGGACACATCTTCTTTTTGGTACCACAGGAATTGTGCTTTAGGTAGGAACACCAAATCAGAGAAAAAAAAAAAAGTCCTCTGTGCACAAGATCATTCTATATGGAAAAAAAAATGAACCTTTTGGACCTGATATTGTGCTCCTTTTGACAATGGAGCTTACTGTGTAATTTTCTAAAGGCAGCATCAAGGACTGGTTATACTGCAATTGATGATCAATGACAGAATCAAAGCAGATGAAACATTCACAGATGGCACAGTGGCATGATCCTGTGAGATGTCCATAATGATACCTGTCAAAACTGGTGTAAGAGCCAGTGTAACTCCAGTCATGGTATTACATTTGGGGTTTTTATTTCAGGAAAACCATAGTTCAGTACTCTAAGTATTGAAGACCTCGTTACCTCTTGCTTAATCAGAAAAGAGCATTGGACAAGAACAGCAAATGTGTAAAGGCATGGGGTTAAGCTCCAATATTCTCTCCTTGGAGAGGGACCCACTGTCCTTGCATACAGCAGGAGGGAGAATAGCTTCTGTTTTCCCCATTTTCATCCTGAGCAAGCAGTTATGTCCAGGCACCAGTGGGAGAATTTTGATGCCACACCCTTTATATCTAAACGGGAAAAGAAACCCAGGCACTAGGGTCATCACTTCTGCTACTGGTTCATTTTCCTGTAAAGTAGGATGTTGGGCCTCAGTTCAGGGATGATACAAATGAGTAGGGCCAGAAAGTGCTATGAATGTCCCCATTTTATAATCGGTAATTATGTAGTTACTGTGCTCTTGCTAGACCTTTGCTTGGCTAATATTGGCTTGACACAAAACAAAAAAGGAGGTTGTAATCCAGTCTCTCTTAACCACTTTAATTTCTGTACGGACATCAAGTCTGTCTATCTATCAATCTACTATCTATCTATCTATCTAATCTATCTATCTATCTATCTATCTATCTATCTATCTATCTATCCCTCCCTTCATTATGCAGCCAGTTGTGAGCAAAGGGCTTTTCTGGTGACTCTTTACCATCAGAACCTGTGTGGGAGTGTAGACACTGCCTGCAAGTGCAGACACAACATCTTCATGTGAATCTGTAATGTAAGAAGGGCTCTGGCTCTTCACCAGCCAATGCAAGCACCTGAAGAGGCTGGGACATGCCTCCCCTGGGTGACATCATTGTAGAACCAGTGTGTTTTAACCAACAGGAAGGGTGAGGAGATGAGAAAGGAAGGTTGCCTCTGATGATATGTCTCAGATGCCCTCCCTGGGAGGAAGGAAGGAGGAAGATGAGCATGAAAATGAAAGAATAAATAATGGGGCAGAGACCAAGGGACTGTTTTGGAGACATGGTCTTACCTGCATTCTCCCTTTCACTAGCACATGGATGGACAGGGGCAGAAAAGTCTGGGGAGATATAAAGAAGAGAAATTTTACTACTCTCGTACTGTAAGCTTGATACATTTTAAATACCCAGCTGGGGTTTTCAAAACCCATCAGACATCTAGTACCCCAGCAGGAAAAACAGATATCTAAATTAGTTGTCTATAAATTGTGCAAATTTAGGCATCTTAGAATGACAGCAAAGACCTAAGAGCAAGCTAAGCAAGGAGCTACCTTACATTAGTCAGCATACAGCCACCAGGAGCCAGCCAAAAATGAACCCCAAGGATACCGTGTGTTTTATATCTTTCTTTTTACTCAGGGCTGCAAGAAATTGCTTTTATGCACTTGATATGTACGAACAGAACCCTCTGTGGAAGGTATAAGTCTCTCGAGCATATACCTTTAAAGACAAATGAGCAGGGCTCATTTGTTCCTTTTTAAATGTAGTCAGAACTTGCACTGTGCTCTTCAAAACTAGTGAGAGCGCTCAGGGAAAACAGACTGAATTCTTTCTTCATTTCAAAATACGTTAATTCCTCTTTTCCCAGTTTCCAGAAGAGGGACATCACCAGATGGTTACCTAATCCTGATAGGCTGATGTGGAAGGTAGAAAAGGACTCTTCTCAGCCCCTTGGGAAAATGGGGCTGCTGTGCAGAAAATACAAAAGACTGACTGAGAGCATGACTGCATAGTCTAGTGGTTAGACTTATAGTTAGGGAGCACAGTTCTAGTGCCCATTTCCATGATCCTTCCTGTATTTTACCTGTTCCGTTTAAAAAGCAGACACTGTCTTGGGAGTAAAAATCATAACTCGAAACTTTTCCTACTGAGCTGAGCCACTTAACCACTAAACTACTGAATAGTGTTTTGCCCCATAAACCTTGAAGTTCTTCAGTGCAGTGGCATAGTGGTGGACCATATGTCTGCTCAGATCAGTTTATAGACTGGTGGCAAGACAATTCCATGTAAGGGAGGAGGTAAAACTCTGAATTACCTCATAAAGAAAAGGGAACTAAACTTGATTGTTCTTAAAAAGATGGGTCAATGTAGATACACAAATTGAGCAACTTTGGAGGAAATTTTAAATTTAAAAAAGTCAGCTGCCTATTAACTTCAGGTGTCTCTAGGGGTAAGCAAGTATTTTCAGTGTTATGTTTTGGACTTAAGATCATAGATCCCAAATAAAGTGCTTAAGTCCTCTTTTGGAGCTGGCCCAAAGTCATGGTTAGATCTCAGCATAGCATTTACATTGAAAGTAACTGCTTTCTCACGTTCATTTTAGGTGCAAAGTTTACTGAGTTCATGAACATAAGCCAGTGATAGTGGAAGTTTGGCAAACACAAGCTAAGGTGGTTCAGAGAACTGGGAATCTGGCAGACCTACAATGCTTGATTTCTACTGTTCATACATCATCAAAGCACACACACACAAACACCCCCGCCAAGCACTAGCCTGAGCAGAGCTCCGTGCAGAGAGATGGGAGGAAACCAAAGGAGGGAACAGAGAGTCTGACCTCGTACCAGTGTGCCTGTAAATGCTGTGACATTGAAGATGCCCCAGCTAGCACTGCCTAATCCACTATGTGCACAGGGAACTGCACTTCAACAAACCTGCAAGGTGTTTGTAAGCACTACATGTAATATCCTGGTGCTGTGGCTGATTGCTTGCAGGTGGTAAAGGAGACCCTAACATCCACATTGAAAGCACCTTTGCATGGTATTTGCCACTGTGGCACATAAAAATGCACCTGTGGGTCTTACTAACATGTCTCTGTGCATTTATGAGGAAACTGCATGACAGAATGATAGAAACAGCAGTTGGAAGGGCTCTTTAGAGATCATACAGTCATGGCTCCCACTTGACTCTTGAAAGTGCGGGTTTCTCTCCAGTGCATCACTCTTGCTATCTTCTCAGGCTCCTTGTATGCTGACAGACTTAAAGTGATGGAGCACCATTTGGGCTTTATGATGCAGAAGACAAATGAATGCCTAAGTGAAAAAAGTAGAGAGATGAAGAGGAGTCAGGAAAGAGCCTATAGTTTTAGAGTGCATGTCAAGGTTCTCAGGTAGTCTTGTTGCAACCAAAGTGGAGCTTTTTTTGCTATTAACCTCAAGATGAATGGCTTGTTTTAAAGACAGTAAAAATGTCATGTCGTACAGCCACCTGCATGTGTGGGTAGATTTCTCAGGAGGATGTCAAGGACTGTAGCCACAGCTGGGGACTGTAGACACACTGGGGACCCCCAGTGCTCTGCACCTGTGCAGCATCAGAGGCGTAAGCAGCAGCAGTCCTTGCTCAGCCCTTTCCCTGTGTCCTCCTCCCCATCTTCACCCTGTTCGACTCCAGACCTGTGTACCTGAAATTGCAGACTGGAGGTTGTTAAACAAAATGCCAACTGAATAGAGCAAATAGTAAATGAGCAGTAAAGGAATTTGAACACCAGAGGGCAATTAGAAAAGGAACTAAAAAGGGAATAATTAGATAATATTATTCTAAATGAACAGTGAATCTTGGTTGATTCTATTGGCTATCTATGAAAATATAGCAAATGTCTTGTCAAAGTACTGCTAGTTTTTCTATGGTTTGATAGATCAAGGTTAGTTACTGTTACAACAACAACATTATGCTTTGTTTCAACTGATGAAGGAGTAAGACTGATTTGAAACATATGGTGAAAAATACTGCAGCTCTTTGTTTGCATCTGTTATACTTTTACTTGTTAGTAAGTGGTTCACAAGTTGCTTTTCTATTTTTTGCTGTAGGGTGTCGGGTTTTTTTTAATATATTAAATGAAAACAGACACTTTTTAACAGATGCACAAATGAGAGGATAAACATCTCAGAAAGCTTTGAAGCAGTGCTATGTTTTTTCTCCAGTTCTTTTTGTATCTCTTGGACAACACACAGAATTTTCTGCTGGTGAACATGAGTGTAAAGCCTTTTTATTGGGTCACCTGAACCTGGTGAGAAAAGGGTCCATATACAACATCCCATGATAGCATTTTTCAGAGAACTAAGATTTTCAGAGAACCCAAAGTAGTAGCAACTTTTTCTGTACTCTGTCTGTATTTTTTAAAGGGTTGACTTGTATTGTATCATAATAATTTAGAAGGAAGTCCCATAGTGTCTATTTAGCTAAAGCCAAGGCACTGTCACATGATTAGTCCTTTTAAAATGCCTTCAAACTTCGTAAAGTCCAGTACTTAAAGTTAATTCTTAAGGATGCAATGCAGTGTATTCATGTCAATTTCACATCTTAATTTTCTTGCTAGACCATGAAGAAGGCTAATCATAACTCCATGATTGGTAAGTGTATACCACAGCTAGCCTAAAAGCCAGTGGAAATTACAATGTGTGTACTTCTGTACAATCAATTTTGTTTGTTATTTTAGTGGCATGATTCCTGTTTACAGCAATCAAGCCATCACGTTACACAGAGTAAATCAATAGGGTGATAATGTATCTGTTTACTGTATTTACAGACTTGCCTGTGACCATGTCTAGGACACACCATATCATACAATCTAATTCTCTTCATTTTTATTTCCCTTTGCATCAAGGCTGACATAACTCACAGGTACTAGCACATCCCCACACACTACAAAATGCAGTATTTATAAGAGATACATCTGGTACATATTTATTGTGAGCAGAATAAGTACTTGTTTCAATTATGCATGTGGATTAGCTCTTTGGAAAAAAAAAAAAAAAAGTAGGTGTTACCTCATGCCCATATAAACCCAGTGGTAAAATGTGCCTAAACCAAAACCCCCTTTACATGCCGTTACTTGTACATGCATATGAACATGTTTCAGGCACAGCTCTGAACAAGATACCCAGACATATGTTGCTATGAATCTTGGAGAACACACTGTGCTTACACTTTTCAACCTATGCAGCAATTCCTGCAGTAGATTTATGTTGTGCCAGAAAGGGACAATATATGGATATCCTGTGGGCATAGAACAACATGTTGTCAATATACATCAAACACATATAGGTAGATGAGCAAGTTACTATTGGGTAAATTAGGAAGTAAATTTGCAGGATTTCAGCAGCTTGTGGCAACATCCCATGCACACACTATTACCTACTGCATCTTGCCTTCTACCCAAGGCATTCTGGCAATCTTTCACTGAGATGTAAACATCATCTCTGGTAGAGGACACTGCAGAATCACAATCCACTGTAAGAGCATAAATGTTTTTCCAAAATTTACTCTGCAGCAGCTAGCTCATTAGAGAAAAAATAACAATGAAACTAGGTCAGGTAATTGCTATTAAGAGTTTGTTCATGTCCATTCCACATGACAGAAATTGCAGACTGGGGACCCACATCTCTTTTCTGGGACGCGCAGGATGATGAGGGAGAAGCAGTAGCAAGAGGACTTTCTGCAAAAGACCCTCCATGCACAACATTGCTTCCTGATTTGTATGTATTCTAGCAGATGATGGCATTGCTACAGGCACAGATTTATAATTTTCAGGAGGGTTATGTACAGCTACTTTCTAGACCATGTTGTGTCTGCTTCTCCTGTCAGTAACTTAAGTTACTTTTGCTTTATGTATTCTCTTGAGATGAATTCATAAGGAGTGAGAACTTGAAGACTCCTCCATGTTATTTGCAGCGTGAGCTTTTTTGGAAGTAAGCAACTTGGATTCTTTCTTCCCGAATCTCTCCTATTTTAGTTTTAGAGTGCAGAACTGTTACCTCCACAGTGTGCCCATGGAAAGAAACTGCGGTGTATCGTGGTCTGAAAACTTTACATTCCCCAGAGTGTGCTAGGTTCAACCTTTCTCCCCCTGCCTTCCACAGACTTCCAAATCATCCCTTGAGGGGAGCATTCCTTTGCAATTCCCTATGTAAACCTTGCTCTGTTTCCTGCAGTATCTGCTTGCCTTCCTTAGGTTTTGCTCTATGTCAATGAATTATAGTCCCAAGACTCTTGGCAGATGATAGCCCATACCTACAGATTCCTGTAGGGTCTCTTTCAGGGTCTAGCTCATACCAGGTAGCAACATTTTCTTTTGGCTTTGTGATAGCTTTTCCATAATAGCTTTGTATAATAGGTATTTGTAAAATCAGATTTATGTGTTTAATAACATGAATGCTTTTTTTTTTTTTTTCCGAAGATTTGACATTTTATGGAATTGCATTTATTTGTGTTTCAATTAGCTTTGTTAACAATAGCAAAGTTAGTAATGATGTTTGGCAATCAAAACACATTATGAAGTATTATAACAATACAAGGTTAGTTAAGTTAAAGGAGATGTTGTGCAGAGCATTTCAAATTGAATTTGGATAGTGGCAAGCATCTGTGTGTTTGGAAATCTCTAAGTTTCTGCCTGAAGGGTAAATTGAAGCTTATATAAACAAGAACTTGTGATCTAATGTTTAGGCTTTTACTGACACAGACACAAAGACACACACAGATGCACACACATAAATCTCTATGGAAGGTTACAAAAGATAGGGAAAAAAAGAGAGAAGAGGTAGAGCAAGAGATCAGACATGCTAGCTGTCTATTTAATGTTTTTCAGTCATGTAATACAGTCTGGCAAGACTTTTTCCACAGTTCCACCAAGCCAGACCTGTAAAAGCAATTATCTGTCATCATAACGTGAATCAAGCTGTGGTTCTGAAAAGCGTGACAAAGTTAATTGAAATTTAGACAGTGAATACTTTTCGCTTCCTGAGATAAGGTGTGTTTTCAGGGGAAGTTTGTTGCTATGTTGGCTTTAGTTAACTATTCTTAAGTCTCTTGTTAAAGGATTTGTGTTATATCTGTGGGTGGATCATAGTCTCATCCAATTATGACTTCAGTAGATCCAAACTGTGTCATATGCTTTACTAGCCCATACTGGTTAGCACATTCCTCTCACTTCACAAGAAGATTAAAAAAAAAAAAAAAAAAAAAAAGAGGCAAAAAATTTCACTCTCAAGTGAAATAGTACTTTGGAACTATCAAACTTTACTAAAGTTCATTTCATTCCAAAAATATCTTTTTGGTGGCTTAGTGGTGTATTGTTTTAGTAGCTACAATAAAATTGTTTGAAATCTGGCAAAAAGTACTAATTCTCATCCTGGAAGTCAAATGTGAAATATTCCTACATTTCCTTGGCTAGTTATTTTCTATTCTCATGATTGTGGAGCAGCATGCATTTGCTTTCACCTGGTTTTACACCCTTTTAAAACTGATCTCTGCATTAAAGTGGCTTACTGTTAACAACTGAACTTCAGAATGCAATCATGGCATCAGTAATAGTACAAATAATGTAAGACTATGGAAAGAAAACTGGAACTTTCTGAGTATATTACATACCTGTTTCTCTTTTATTAACCCAGTTTTGCACTAGTGTCATTCCATTGACTTGCAATGGAGTTATTCCAGAACATGATCAGATAAGATGCTCAGGACTCTCAACCTTGACTGAAAGACTGTGCAAGAAAATTAATCCTTCTCTCTATTGGGGATTGATTCAATATTACAAAAAAAAAACATTTTATGAAAGTAGAATCATTATTTCAATTAATGTTTCCAGGCAAGTTAAACCAGTAATACAGATAGGACCTATGGCTTTAAAGACATATGCAGAGTTAAGCCCTAAACAAGAGGAGACAGAAGCTTTAGTCTTCCTGACAAACCTAATATAATATAAAAGGCCAAAATAGCATTAAATAACACTTGTAGGAAGATTTCCTCTCCAAAAGACTAAGCCTCTCTATGGCAACCTTCTGCAGCTCCCATTTCATCCTCCCTCTGGCCTTCAGTGTTCCCCAAATATCTCTGAGAGAAACCAAGAATGAGGATGCAAGAGAGGGTCACACTGGACTCTAATATAGAGATTTAGAGCAGTTACAAGGCTGCCAGGGGTACTGCAAGACCTGGCATCACTATGTGAGGCTTAAATTTGATCTCACTGAAATCATTAGGGTCCAGACTGATGCCATGGAACTTTAGTTCCTGGCTTTAGTGACAGCAAAAGTGTTTAGGTTGTACAGAACAGACTTTCATGACCTAATAGTTTAGTCAGAACATGTTTCTCTATTTTAAACGTGTTTCCAAATGAGTCTGTAGAAGACCTGCATGCTTTTTATCTTCTCAGATAACATTGAGCATTTGAGAACTGAGTATCCCCAAATTGATTCTGAGCCTGGGAAACCATTGGAATTGCATCTGAGGAAAATAAAAGCTCAACATCTGAGCAGGTACCATTGAACAGGATGAGCAGAAGAGGGGCATGCAGCTGACACTGCAGTGGTAGCATTCTCCTTTCCCACTGCTCTGCCAAATGTGCTTACTTGATTATAACAATTCTAATTAAGCTCATGATAATGCAATGGAAATTTCCTAGGACAGACTTCATTGCTAGAAATATGTTCAATGAACCTCACTGGAAGTGTTCTTTCCCTATGAACCAGTTATATTGCCCTCTTTCTTGCTTCTGGTGCAAGCTCTAATTCTAGATGTGAAAACAGCTTTCCAATTTTCTGCTATCCTCTCTACCCTCTCCAAACAGTTGCATTTTTGAACACTGAAGCACATGAATTATTTAAGTATTATATTTCTTCTATCTGGCCTACAGCCATGCCCCCCCTAGGCAATAAGCTCACTCGATCTCATAAGCTGCATCAGGGTTATGCTAGGTCAGCCAGTACTGGAGAGGATCTCCAAGAAGAAGTTGGGTGCTATGAGAATCATGGGTGGTAGTTTGGTAGGTGGTAATGGCATCGTTTCCTTTGGAGTTCACCCTGAAATGCCACTGTTGGATGCTAGACAGATCTACACATGTGACCTAAGTTCAAGTTCACCCCCAGGCCCATGAGGGTTGCAAGCAGTGTGGCAAGTGTTCTCTATCTTTCCCAGGACTGATGTTGTGGCTGCCACTGTGTCCATCACTGAGACATGCCACCATGCAATCCCTCCATGGGAGATACAGTACATGGGCTTGGAGATGACCATTTGCTCCATTGCCTGCTTACACCTAACCTGTGAAAGAAAACCTCTCAAGGACCAGGGGAGAAGAAACCTAGGGAAGCTTTTACTCAAGGACACTGGGACCTCACAGGAGCTGAGGCATGAAGCCAAGATTAAATCTGGCCTAAGTATTAAGACGCAACTGCCCAAAATCTCCACAAAGTGTCAGTCAGATAAAACTTACATGGCTTCCAGCCTTCTCTGCAACTCTGATCATGTTGTTCTGCATTATATGTGTCTCTGTTTTGTCTTCCCTTGCACAGACTTAAAACTTTCTGACTGGTATAGACAGTGAGAATGTAAACCAGTGTCCAAAACCCAACCATTTGCATTTTTTTTTCCCACAAAAATTAAAGTAGAAGGGCTCCCCAACCCTTTGGCTTCACAGGTGTTTTTTTTTTCTCCAGAGACTATTCTCAAAACAAGAAAAAAAATGTCTTCCAGAGTACTTGATTCCCTTCCCCAGTATCTGTCATATACGGTGTAGCTCCCAAAACATTTAATTCCTCAGACCACCTGGGAGAGTCCCACAAACCACTGGTGGTCCACAGACCGCAGTCTGAGTGCCGCTGTGTCAGGCTACTGGTTAAAGAAAAGGAAATTGAACACAGAAAGCTGTTAAAATGATTTTGCATGTGAGTCATGGCTCCACATTAAGAAATGCTCCTACAGAGCACTTGTCTTGTCCCCCTGAATGAAAGCTCCCTACCTTCTTTCTCTAGGCTCTCCCTCCTAGTAATAAATATCATGTTTTATTATTACAGAAATGAAAGAAATGCTAATGCTTTGTCTGAAAAACAAGGAAATGTTAGAAATGGAAATATAATGAGAGGTGTACACCAGAATACAGCACTTATGTTTCTGCTACTGACATTCAATGAATTTTTTACATTTCACTGAAGTCCGTTTATATAAATTTTGCTGAAGAATACTTCCTTTTAACATTCTCCCTTTCCAAAGTGGACCCTAGTGTAACCAGACCCTGTCTTGATTTAATATTAGGCCATAGCAAGGTTGCTTCAGCCCTGCCTGCTAACTAGTGGGGTCATGCAGAGAAAGGGCCTAGGGACCGCAGGTTTGTGCGGTTCCCTGTCCAATTTTTAAACCATTTATTAATGAGTTAATTTTTATGATTGCAGACTCACTTAGGCTTTAGAAAAATGGATTCAGACCCAGGGAAATGCTTTCATGCAACAGTGGTCCATTACAACTCTTCTATTATTATTATTATTCATCTTTTATTTGTTTTTTGTCATTGGATTACAAATGCTGTCCTGTCAAACCCCAGATCTGCACAACACAGAATACAACCCTGCAGACAACAGCAGAAGGAGGCTTTTTTCCTTGGCATCCTCACACTTTCGGGTGCTGGCCCCAGCCCACACTGATAATTTTCAGGGCTGTTTGCGACACAGTTGCATCCGTGTCCAGTTGATATGCACGGAGCAAATAGAGCTCTGTCTTTGGATGAGTTCTGAGAAGCAGCAGAGCCGAGGTCTGTCATGCTTGGGACCTGCTCCCCACACTGGATGGGGTGCTCTTGTGCAACCTGTGGCAAGGGGGAAGTATCAGAATGATAACTGTCTGCCAGCAAGAACATAAAAAAATTCAAGTGTCAAAAATATGGTTAGTGATGCACACAGGATTATTGTCAGACCTTTGAAGTGGTAAAGCCTAAACCTTATGTTTTCATCTCAGTGCCTCATCCCTAAGGCTACTGGTTACCCTTTCAATATTGCACTGGAGGTGTGGATAGACAAGACAGGGCTGCCAAATCCCTCAGTTGCACGAGGCATATGGAGCTTGGCAGGCTGGCAAGGAGGCTGGCAAGCAGCTGGCTGTGCTATCACAGCAGTGGGACGATGATCCCTGCCCATCCTGCCCCAGGGCTGAGATATGAGCAGCTGACTGCCAACAGAGAGGCAAGATGTCTAACTTATGTGCTTCCAGGTATCTTCACATGAGCTGTTGCTTTTGTGTTATGATTTTGTGAGAGTATGACTTGGTTCACTATTATTGTTTAGAATAGAAAATGTGTTTTTAAAGTACTTCCCAGGAAATCAGCTACAATGACAACATTTCAGCAAGACCTTGCAGTATACAGCTGGAAAAAGATGGAGGAATGATTTAGGCAGGACTCTTCAGAAGAGCTCCTGTTACGAATGACTGACACCTGAGTGATCCAGCTGTTATTTGTTGCCTGTCTCTTAAGCAAAGGATACACAGCTTCCATTTGATATCAAGTTGGAGATCACTAACACAGTTTCTCTGTGGTGTGTGTACAAAGGCCTGGGGAATTTGAGGGAATTTCCAGGAGTGTCTTGGCTACTTCTGAATTCTGATATTGATGTTTTGAACCTGAATGGTAGCCCCATGATAGCAGCCACCAATGGCAACATATTGTACTAACAGTAATAATAGTAACAGGAAAAATTGGTGTTGATAATACTAGAGAAAAGTATTTTTTTTAAACACAATTCTCAGAATCATCATTCAGTGTGCAGATAAGGAAAATTTCACTATGCCTCCAGCAGACTGAACAGGATATATCCTAACCTTCCAGCATTAATGCTAGAACATTTTTGATAGTAGCATATGCACATTTCCTTTTGTTGCTTTTAGCAGATTTTCATATCAGTTTAATGCAAATGAAATGTCAAACTGCTGTTCACTGCCAGACACTTGACTATTTACATTTAAAAAAAAGGTTCAGAAAATAATTAGTCTTTCATTTCTAATTTTGACTTTGATTAGGCATTGGTGGCATCTTAGTAATGAAAGAGGTAGTAGACAGAAAATTATTAAGCACTGTAAAACCACTTCCAGAGCTTCTAGCATAAGAAGTGGAACATGTGTCCCTGTCAGGTGGGGCAAATTTAGCACAGAGCCTGGTGGAGCAGTTTCCTCCCATGAGCTTGGCTTCTGAATTGGGTTGGCTTCCATATGGGGCATCAGTATTAGAACAGGTGAGGTACCTGAATAAAGTAATCTGTGAAAGGACAGAGATCTGTCCAGTGCTGCAGAGAATCCACAGAACACTGCAACCACTGCCCAGATTGAATTCAAAGTTGGGGCTGAATGGACAAGGATGGAGAGCCAGAGAAGAACACAAGAACCTTGCACATGTCTCTGTGATCCAGAGATGTGTGCAGAGCAAAAGCAGGAGATGCTCCTAGTTGAAACCTGAAGTCTGTCAACTTTTATGTTCATATGGATCTTCAGGAATGACAGAATATGGGTAATGGCCAGAACCTGAGGGAAGCCAAATATCCCAAAACACCATGGGTGAAGCTCCAGAACAAAAATGTTATGCTACTTGGAGATATTGTACTGTAAGCTGAAACACTACTAAATAATTCTGAAGTTTGAGAATGGGCTACAAGGTGCATATGGATGTAGTTCACAGCAAAACTATCTGATGGATATTTAACACTTTTTAAAGTTAGTTCCGTCATCTGTCCCGCATTAGTACATGAAACTTTTTGGCCTAGGGATGGTCTGTATTACGGTGGGATCTAAATGAACCCTTACCCATAATAAATTTGGAATGGTGCAGTATTCCCTTGTTTATTTCATGGAAAACAGGGCATGATAGCACTTACAGTTTTCTTACATTTTTATATGGCTCTCTTCACTCCATGCACCTGGTGCCTTTTGATGATTCATTTTAATGTGTTCAACACATGCTCATACATAGACTGAGATCATGATAGAGAAGCGCTGCAGTGTGAGTATCCAGGGATCTATGACCAATCAGTTGTTGACAGTGACAGGGTGACAAATGCTGCCAATATTGTATAATGTGAAAAAAAAAATTACTGGAAAATTGAGTCCTGGAAAATTTTGAAAAACAGTTTTCCTAAAGGTTTGGTGGTATAAGCAAAAAATTCCCCAAGAACATATTTCTCTTGAAGAATGTAGATGGTTTCAGTACTTAAAGTCAAGCACACACATATGTTCTGTGGTGATCCAAAGCTGTTGCTGCTGAATGTGTATGGCTTTATCTCAGTTCTCCTTCTACTGTGATAATTTATGTCAGATTTATGATTTATTGTAGATTTATGACATATACCAGAATGTCATTCTTCATAATGAGATAGCTAGATACCTAGAACATGAATTGATGGGACTAAGTAGGTTTTGCTGAAATGAATGTAATTCCTTATAAGGGTATGTAGTACTCAGTACTGAAGAGGGATCCAGGGATGGAAAATAATATCTCCCATTATTCCTGAGCACTAAAGTTTGGCTTTGGAGTGTATTTTCAATCTTGTTTCTTAACCTTTAAGAGCACAGATTACTTCTATTAGATAGGCAGGCAGGCAGACAGACAGATAGATAGTTATGGCTAAAAGTACCACAACAGGAAAACAATGTTTTTCATTTAAATTGTTTTGCTTTTCAGTCAGCTTGTCTTACTCAAAAGCAACAGAAGACCCTTGACTTCATTTATATTTCAAAGCATAGTCACTCTTTGACATCTGTTTTGGTGGAAGTTTAAACTACTTTGCTGACTTTGTTACTTTACATAAATGTTTAAAGACAATTCAATAAAGTGCCATTTCTTTGAGACAGGTACTATCATGTCAGTTTGAGGTAATCATGGCCATGCCTGCTTGCATGTTTCTAATGCCATTTGATAGGTGTCATTGACTTTTATGAAAATCTTTGAGGCACTTCCTTATAGACTGTGTTTGGAATTACTGTACATATCTCTTTCCTGGCCTCTGGCTGAATCTTGCCTAGTAAATAGGTTCATATGGCTGGCACAGAGAGGGATAAGGTGTGTATTACTAGAGCAAATACTTCAAAGGGGTATGCATGGTTTCAAACAAAATTAAGAACAGGAGAGCCCTGTTTAGACACTTTTCTTTTTTTCTTTTCATTTTTTTTGTAAGTTCCCTCTTTAAATGAAGAATGTCTTGAGTGAAGCTTTCCAAAGAATTATTTTAAATAATTTGAATACAGTTATATGTTATTCTACTAGAACCTTTTTTTTTTTCTTTTGGAATTGTTAGTATTCAGATACAACAGCTTAGCAAACAAATTAGGGATGGTAGAACTTCTAAATATATCTATTATTGCATTATCAGCATGTTAAGCCAAGAAAAAGACGAATGCCAGTACTTGTTATTAACAAGGAAATAAAAATAGTTTTAAAATATGACTACCAGGGGAAAAAAAAAAAAAAAAAAACTACTACACAAATACTTTTAAAACTCTTGAAAAGCTGTATACAGTAAAAGATCAAACCTGCCATACGAAACTATGCCACTGCAGCAACCTCTGCTCATTAATATCTTAGTCACATTTAGAGGTAAGAACTCTAACTGAATTAGATAATATGAAGATGTTTATGTATCATATAATATGACTTTATACACTCTTAATGTTGTTAGGAAAGAAGTATTCTGTTATTTCAGAATGGGAATGAAAACTATGGAACGGTAATTTTATTTTTTTTTATATGCTTTCACTGCAGCTAAGGAGACAAAACTGTTAGAAATTAATTGCACTTGATCTCATTAACACTGAATTTAGTCTGTAAGCACCCATATAATGGATGTGCACAAATGCCATTACAGTCATTTTGTATTGCAATCATAAATAGTATCTTCTGCTTGGGCAAGGCAAGAAAAAGAATTATCTCAAGATAGAGTGGATAGACCTCAAGGCCAGGCTACAGGAGAGTACCATACTGTCATGCAGAAATGTCAGGAATTACAAAATATTAAAAACTTTCTTCTGTATTTCATACTAAATTTTTTTATGCCATATGTGTATGTATATGGGGTTTACCAAAGCTGTCCACTTAATAGCTTTTTCCTTCTCTTTTCTTCCTCCAGTGTGTACTTTGGGTACTGATTCTGGGCTTACTGTCATAATATCAACTTACATTTTAAAAGAAAAAAAAAGAACTAATTTAGTTCTGAAGCCTCAGTGGTTATGGGGAAAAAGGTCAGATATAACTAGTTTAAGAATATCTGTTCAGTTGGAGAACAGCAGCCCTACAACAGCTTTTGTCCTGTATGCAAGCAGGATATGGGCAATCCTAATCCCCTGCATGAACGCACACACATTTTACAATTAAGTTTTTCCAGGACCACTCAATTTCAGCAGTTGAAGAATATGCACTACCATCCAGACAGTAACACCCTCTTGACTAAAAGCAATTTGCTGGACACAAATATTACAATACTATTTTCATCTCACTGATAATACATCCTCTCATTCCTGCCACATGTAAACAAAACAAAAAAGCACCAAACTGCTTTTCCTTAATAGAATTATGTGTGAGACATGAAACTAAGTGAATAATAATTACGAAGTGACAGAAATTAATGATGTTATGTTTATATTTATAGAAGATTAAAATCCTAAAATACAATCTGCAAATTATGCATCATGCAGCATCTGATAGCATTGGTTTTTTCTCTCAATATTAAGACAATATGGTTACACCATCTGAAAGGAAATGCTGCTTTAATCTTGTGTATGGTGTGAACAAGAAATCATCTTCAATTGCATCCTGTAGGTATGAAGCCCACTGAAGTCTGTAGAAACTGTTACACCATTTCAGTGAAGAGGTGGATCAAGCCCAACATGAGGTACTTCAGAAGAGCAGTAAAGGTGAGATTTGATGGCATATTTAAGTCAGAACAGCATAGTAAAGAAACACAAGTCTTCCTAACAGTAGGAATAAATAATACAAGGAATGTCTGTCAAGACATATTGGCAAGATGTTATTGATGCAAACACCGGGCAACATAATACATCTGGCGAAATAATGGGAGGGACCACTCACAGTAAAAGCAGATGCTGAGCTTAAATATGAGTATCTTTGAACCATTAGAGATTGTTTTTTAAAACAAAGCTGAGAATTAGATAATTAGATTATTTGAAAAAGTAAAATGTATCCATACTTTTTTTTCTATTGGAGGCACTAAATCTAAAATTCTCTAAACCACTGTGTTGACATTTAAGACAACAATAATGATCCTGAATATTTGCTCCACCAGAATCTGTCCTAGAAAGTTCTATGAAAATATTACTTTCAATACAGATAACTCTGAAATTAAGAAGGCCTAGAATGATTAACATTATTGTGTTTTCCCCCTTTGAGTTCTAATTACATCATAGATTTGTTTTAATTAAATTTTGACCTCTTAATTGAGTACATCAGTGTTCCCATTATCTCTCAACACTCCTGATTATGTTCCTTTGTTAGTCAGTAACAAAGCAGTTTACTACTATTTTGAGTTAAATCTTGAATTGTATTTTGTGTTCCCTGAGTTGACTTTTGTTCTTGACAATGCTGTATATTTTTCTCCTCCACCATAAGTCACATTTTTTCATCATGTTATGCTGGGAGACTAATGACTTTCTTCATCCCAACAGCCTAGCCCTTTATGTAATTTGTGTCCAGCTACCTGAACAGATTCAGGATTGCATCCTGGGTGGCTCAAACCTGAAGGTCCTGAACAGTTGGAGTGGCTTCTTGGTGGTCTGGGAGTGCTGGACTTTGTATTTTCATAATCCAGAACTGTATTTTTTGTTAGCGATCACCCCCCCTTTGAAGAGATCTCTTTCTATATAAGTATGCATCCTTCTCAATTTAACACACAAATACAAGATCAGTAAGACCTGTCTGATGTTTAATGTTTTCTACTACTTAACTTAGTTGCTTTAATTTACTTTAATCTTAATCAAGAACATCGCTAACCACTTGCACTCAAACCACTGAAAAACCTTGACAGGAATGAACTGACCTTATCTAAATCCAACTTTCTGAGCAGCCAAGAGTGAGCTGGTAATGGACCAGCCCCAGGCACCTTTCTTTTGCAAGGGTCTTGCTGGTGCTAGTCACTACCCTGAGCTCTGTGGTTCTGTGAAGCAGTCCCAGCTACAGGTTGATTTTTGTCATTTTTCTATAGATTCTCCCCATTACCACAAACACTGCAGCCCCCAGTGCAGCCTTCTTGAAGTGTCCATTGCCTCTGATCTCAGTGTGAATGCTCTAAATTAAAAGATAAATCCTGCCAGAACTCACCTTGGAGGATTACTCAATGTTTATCATCCTTCCTCTTACAAGAGCACTGGACCATTTTAGCCAGACAGATTGGAGAGAGATGGTTCACAGTTTATTTAATTTAAAAGAACAATTTAGGACTGGTAAAGACTCAATATAGGTCTGGGAGATGATTCAACTTGTTCATTATGCATCAATGTAGCAAACAGAGTAAGCAAATGTATAATCCAACAGGCAGATATTAAAACTTCACTTCTGATTGTTGTCTCTCAGGGTCATATAACTGATTTTTCTATCACATTTTTTTTTTGTTTTCCAGCACATAACATCCAAGAAAAATGACCTGTTAAGTGACTATGTAGGTAAAATACCCGTTTTCACTTTCATTAATATGATAGCGTAGTCCTTTGGCCAGCTCTTTTTATAAAGTTTCTACAAATGTGCAGCACAATATTGTATTAGACTGGATTAGCTTGTTTTCTCCTCATATGTGAAGATGTGTGTAATAGATATATATAGGAATAATATGCTGTACGTAACTAGCTAAAAGTAGCAGAATTCCCACCCTAGTCAGAGCAAGCAAATTACTGCAGCATTAGCTTTGGCATAATAAAGATGACATGCAGGAGTTTTCTCTAAAAAATCATTCTTTGGCAAGTATTTCTTGTGGTAACTTTAAAAGCTGTTTCCATCATACTTCTGCATAATAGATAAAATGTTCCTAGACTTTATTCCTAGATCCAGACCTTTTAACCCTCACATTCAGGAATGCAGAGATTTTTCTTGTATATCAAGTGATTGGGTATCTTATGTCACAATTACAGAGGTGCAGGTTGACATATGTATTTCAGCCCACTGCCATAGGGTATTGTTGATGTCATGAAGAAAAGGCAGGTGTTTTGCACTGTTTTACTGAAACTGTTCATAGAGGATTGGTCCAGGTACAGATGTTCCTCAATGCCTGTTTTCTTAATACTGAAGATTCAGTACCGAGCATAATTTGAAGGTCTGTATTATCTGCACACAGGAGAGAAATCCCAGGCAGCATAATTTGGTCTTCAGGTTTCTCAGGTAAGTTTCTTGGCTTATCCATCTTTACAAAAATAAATAAACATGTTTGCCTTCCAGTCTTTTTTAGGTCTCTGTTTTGCACACACATTCATCTCTCTAATTGCCACCTCAGGGTGCAACTTGCATGCTTACTGTGGGGGCCAAAAAAATATGTGTATGTAATAATTTCTGCCCCCAGCCTATGTAAACTGCAATGAAATACAAGAGGTCTGTATCCTACAGATCCATTCATGTTTGATTTAAGAAGCTATGTCAATGATTCAGTGCTGACTATGATAGTTACTATGATTAATAAAAATAAAATCTGATATTCTTCCAGAGATATAATTTACACAGAAATGTCGTATTTTCCACTTTGTTCTTTCATAATGCTTGGCAGCCAAAGGGGACTGTTAGATCATCTAGATTCATATCCTACATGTCACAGGCCATTAAATTTCCCTCAGTTACCCTTGTATTAAGCCAAATAACTTGTGTCTTAGCAAATCACAATTTGTATATGCTACAGCCAGGCATTTCCATCTGGCTGGTGTGACAAGCCCCTTCTTCAGTTCCCCATGACCCCATATTTCCTTGAGAAGTCTTCCTCCCTTTAAGTTTCTCTCCACAGCTATTATTCTGTGGAAGGGAGATATTGGCTCTTAGACCAAATCCAGAGCTGGTGCTCATTCCCACTCCATTATTTTTATTTGAGTTTGTCTGTTTTACACATGCTGGTCCTATGTCCAGGTCCTTAACCTGTACTCATGACAACTGTACACATTTGCCATAATTTTTGGATAACAATGTGCTTCAAGGTACTTTTACAGTGACCTCCTTTTCTCTGACCTCTTTTCTGGCCTATTCATCGAATATTTGTCTTTGTGGCTTTGAGATATGTAGGGCAGCGTAGGCAGTAGACACCCGTGTTTTTCATGTCTGTGAGAACAAACCCTTGGTAATTAGTGGTTTGGTATTGAGCTGGTAATCCAGTGAAATCCATATTGCAGCATTTGTTAGGACCCTGCTGACAGTGTTTGAGTTACAGAACCAATGGATTTGCTGCCCACTGAAAGGCATGGAGATAGGATGTGTGACCCTTATGTTGCATCATGCTCACTTCCGCTTTCGATTTCATATTGCATGAGTTCCTCCTTGCAATGTATGACCATTACTTTATTATCTTAGAAGGGACATCATAAAAGCTTCCTCTTCTGGAATTATTAAAAGATATGCCTTGCAGACAAGCCAAATTTGATGGCCTGCCTGGATCTGCTGTCCTTTTTGATGGTTCCAGCAGGTCGTCTACCTGTCTGTCAAAGAGCCACCACAAAAACAGTGAGCGTTTCCCTCTCTTTCTGTATTGGTCAACTAGTTAAAGAGGTCTACATGCGCAAAGAACCCTGAAGCCACACTGCAAAATCAATATAAAGCAAACACAGTTTAGAAATCTAAATCTCAAGGTCTGACTTGGGCATTTAAGGGAATGGTAAGTCAAGTTCAATTATCTGCCAGATGATAATTTTACTATAGAATCATTATGGTTAGAAAGGACCTCCAGGGTCATCAAGTCCAACCTTTGTCCTAGCATTTCTCTAACCACTACACCATATCCTCAAGCTCCACATCTAATAATTCTTTAAACACCTCCAGGGATGGTGACTCCACCACCTCCCTGGGCAGCCTGTTCCAGTGCCTAACCACTCTCTCAGCGAAGAATTTCCTCCTAATATCTAATCTAAACCTCCCCTGATGCAACTTGAGCCCATTCCCCCTTGTCCTATCATTACTAATTTGAGAGAAGAGACCAACAGCAGCCTCTCTACAACCTCCTTTTAGGTAGTTGTAGAGGGCAATAAGGTCTCCTCTCAGCCTCCTCTTCTCTAGACTAAACAAACCCAGTTCCCTCAGCCACTCCTCATAGGGCATGCTTTCCAGCCCTTTCACCAGCTTTGTTGCCCTCCTCTGCACTCGCTCCAGCACCTCAAGGTCCCTCCTGTACTGTGGTGACCAAAACTGGACACAGTACTCAAGGTGTGGTCTCACAAGTGCTGAGTATAGGGGTACGATCACCTCCCTACTCCTACTGGTCACACCGTTTCTGATACAGGCCAGGATGCCATTGGCCTTCTTGGCCACCTGGGCACACTGCTGGCTCATGTTCAGCCGGCTATTGACCAACACCCCCAGGTCCTTTTCCGCCAGGCAGCTCTCCAGCCACTCCTCCCCAAGCCTGTAGCGTTGCTGGGGGTTGTTGCGACCAAAGTGCATGACCTGGCACTTGGCTTTGTTAAACTCCATACAATTGAGCTCAGCCCATCTCTCCAGCCTGTCCAGATCCCGCTGCAGAGCCTTCCTGCCCTCAAGCAGATCGACATTTGTGCTTAATTTTGTGTCATCTGCAAATTTACTGAGGGTACATTCAATTCCCTCATCCAGGTCATTGATGAATATATTAAACAAGACGGGTCCCAAAACTGAGCCCTGAGGGACACCGCTTGTGACTGGTTGCCAACTGGATTTTACTCCATTCACCACCACCCTCTGGGCTTGGCCATCCAGCCAGTTTCTAACCCAGCGAAGAGTCCTCCTGTCTATGCCATGACCTGCCAGCTTCTCCAGCAGAATGCTGTGGGAAACGGTGTCAAATGCCTTCCTGAAGTCCAGGTAGACAACATCCACCGCCTTGCCCTCATCCACTAGGCGGGTCACCTGGTCATAGAAGGAGATCAGGTTGGTTAAACAGGACTTGCCCTTCATGAACCCATGTTGTCTGGGCCTGATCCCCCCATTGTCCTGCACTTGCTGTGTGATCACCCTCAAAATGAACTGTTCCATAATCTTTCCCGGGACCGAGGTCAGGCTGACAGGCCTGTAGTTCCCTGGATCATCCTTCCTGCCCTTCTTATAGATGGGTGTCACATTGGCAAGTCTCCAGTCATCTGGGACCTCCCCAGTTGACCAGGATTGCTGATAAATGACGGAGAGAGGCTTGGTAAGTTCCTCTGCCAATTCCCTCAGCACTCTCGGGTGGATCCCATCTGGCCCCATAGACTTGTGGGTTTCCAGTTGGCTTAGAAGAGGATAGATAAAACTATCTAAAAAAGGGGATAAAACTGGACCTGCCGATGTTGAGCAAAAGGGTGGCAGGTCATTGTCGGGCAAGAAGTCACTAGCCCGGCTCAAGTGCATCTACACAAATGCACGAAGCATGGGCAACAAACAGGAGGAGCTGGAAGCCATTGTGAAGCACATCCGCTATGATGTAGTCGCCATTGCAGAAACATGGTGGGATGACTCTCATGAGTGGAGTTCTGCAATGGATGGCTATAAGCTCTATAAGCGGAATAGGCAAGATAGAAAGGGCGGTGGCGTGGCTCTCTATGTTAAAGAGTGTTTTGAATGTATAGAAGTTAGTAAGTGTGATGGACCAGTTGAATGTTTATGGGTTAAACTGAGGAAGGCCAACGAGGTAGATGTCCTACTGGGGGTCTGTTATAGACCACCCAATCAGGATGAAGAGGTTGATGAATTATTCTATAGACAACTTGCAGAAGCTGCTAAATCGCAAGACCTTGTTCTTGTGGGAGATCTCAACTTGCCGGACATCTGCTGGAAATATAACACAGCAGATAGGAAACAGTCCTGGAGGTTCCTGGACTGTGTGGAAGATAACTTCCTGACTCAGCTGGTAAGTGAGCCTGTCAGGGGAGGTGCCTTGCTGGACTTGTTGTTCACAAACAGAGAGGGACTAGTGGGTAATGTGGTGGTTGGAGGCCGTCTTGGGCTTAGTGACCATGAAATGATAGAGTTTTCAATTCTTGCCCAAGTAAGGAGGAGGAGCAGCAAGACTATTACCATGGACTTCCGAAGGGCAGACTTCAACCTGTTTAGGACACTGGTTGAGAAAGTCCCTTGGAGTACAGTCCTAGAGGGCAAGGGGGTCCAGGAAGGCTGGACTGTTTTTAAAAAGGAACTCTTAAAGGCCCAGGAGCAGGCTGTCCCCATGTGTCGTAAGACGAACCGGCGGGGAAAACGACCGGCCTGGCTAAATGGGGAGCTTCTGGTGGAACTTAGGAGGAAGAGGAGAGTCTACCACCTTTGGAAGAAGGGACAGGCTACTCAAGAAGAGTACAGGGATTTAGTTAGGTTGTATAGAAAGAATATTACGGGGGCAAAAGTTCAACTAGAACTCAGCCTGGCCACCGCTGCAAGAGACAACAAAAAGAGTTTTTACAAATATATTAATAACAAAAAAAGAACTAGGGAGAATCTCCATCCCTTACTGGATGCAAGGGGGAACATTGTTATCAAGGATGAGGAAAAGGCTGAGGTACTTAACACCTTCTTTGCCTCAGTTTTTAATAGTCTGGTTATCCTCATGGCATTCAATACCCTGAGCTGGAAGATAGGGATGGAGACCAGAACAGTCCCCTCATAATCCAGGAAGTGGTAGTTAATGATCTTCTAAGCCAACTGGAAACCTACTAAATATGTCTTCATTAAGGCTGGAAAAAGCTCTTCTGTTAGTGGGTAAGGAGAGGGAAGAAAGGAAAGCAAGAGTAACTGGGAAGTATGACCTTATTTTACCTTTTCTGACAAAAGCAGAAAACATTGCTAGATTGGAGAGAGGATCTTAGAGGACACCAAAGTCTCTTTGCTGAGATGAGATGCAGCATTTCTTTTTCTATTACCTTGACAAAATCCTTCATGCTCATAGTTACTTCAGAGATGGAGAAAGTTCATGTTCGCTGTGGTACAAAGAGTTATCATGAGGACACCTGCTTCTTCTAAATAAGAAGCTATGCTGAAGAGCAGCTGTAAGAGTGACTGTGAAGAGCTGCTCCATAGCACTGGTGCTACATCTGTGTGTAAGGTAGGGGACAATCACACCAGCACAGCATAGCCTAACAAAGTCAGATTTTTGCTTGCATAGAGTGACAGACCATGCTAAAATCACCTAGGATAACCCTGAAGCCTTGGTCTTAGTTTAGGTTAAATTGCTATTCCCCCCAATTTGTGCACTTTACTAGTACACCACCAGGTCATACATTGCTCACCAAATAACTGCATCAGACGTAGAGTTTAAGTAATTAGTATGTAGATGCTGCTTGTGGAAAGACAAAAGCTATGTGAAAAGATGAGTATGCTATAATGATATTTGGTATCCACAAAGTAACTGCCAGTGATGCCTCAGTTCCTTTACCTCTTCTTTTTTTGAAGACACAATTATGACTTTGAGTGGTCAACACTCATCAACATTTCAAGCCCACAAGAAGACAAAGGGATCCAATATCAGGTGAAAAACGTCAAAATGTTAGCTTGATGCCTATGCTAAAATGGTCACCTATGAAACCACAACACTCCAATCTCTTAATTTGCTGCAGACTCCAGCAGACATATGTGCTTGATGGTTATTTCAGAAGATTTTGCCCTTACTAGAGAGAGGCAATTGTTATAATGAATCCACAGATGATAGTTCATAGAACTGTCACAGTTTAAAGAACTCTATAATTACATTACAATTTATACAGCCATTGAATTACTGGAAACATACAACCTGTTTCAGTGCAGACAGACACCATTTTTTATTCCAAACAGCTCTATGAGTTCCTCTTATCCTATTACCTGATCAAAATACTCATGACATCATTGCTGAACAAAGCAATAGATCAGATTGATCATTTGAATTTAAAACACAATGTATTTTGTTGTCTTTCTCCAATTACTGACAAGATTTCTTTACATTAAAGCACGGAGAGGAGAGGAGAGGAGAGGAGAGGAGAGGAGAGGAGAGGAGAGGAGAGGAGAGGAGAGGAGAGGAGAGGAAGACGAAAGAATATTTGATCCATTCACTTTGACATTTCTGAGTGCCAGCCAGCATCAGTATCTGGCAGGGTGCTCTTCAAACACTCTCCAAAATAAATATAGCAGATGTCAGTCAAGTGTTTTTCTACCTATGTCTAACCACTCTCCAAGAAATACATATTTATTTTAGGCACAAATCTTAATAATCTAATGATTTTGTCAAGAAAAAAAAATTAGCCATTCTATATAGATAGGTGTAATCATGAAATAATTGCCTTAGACTTCTAATCTGGTATATTTGACTCTGTAACTGAGCTCCTGCATTCTGCCCAAGCCTCACCAGTCTTCACCTTCTCATGTAGTGTTGAGCTATCTAAACCACATTTAAGTGATTAAGTTCCAGCATTTGCTATATCAGACCCATTATTCTCCATTCTATTTGCTATATCAGAACCGTTATTCTCCAAAACCACTCGTAGACTCCATCTTGCGTGGCATGGCACCTTGCATGGCAGCACTGGCCTTATTCTTGAAGAGCTCAGCGTGGTCTGATCATGTCAGCCCATGGGGTTACCCCATCCACCAACCAGGACACATGCAGCAAAGCAAACCCATAGGTTACAGTGAGCAACCTCCAGTGAAGGCAAGGAGAGTGGTCTCTCTCAAAGGTCTCTTTGGCTACTATTAAAAACAATGTGTTTATCCGTTCATGTTACTGCCTACTTACAGTGATCAGAAGGTTAGTTCATCACACAAAGGAACCAGAGATCAAAAGAAGATATCCTAATGAATTATATTTATGGATGTTCATACATATACCAAAAGGAGCTTTTACCTGATATTGTGGAGCTATTGATGCATGCTTTTTGCAACAAGTAGGCTTGATCACTGCAGTTCAGCTTGCTGCTATCACAAGTTTCTCACTATGCAAATGTGGCTGATTCAGCACTACACAGCCAGACTTGCCCCATCTTTTAACAGATGTATGAATCATAGAATCATACAATAGTTTGTGTTAGAAAGGACTTTAAAGATCATCTAGTTCCAACCCCCTTGACATGGTCAGGGACACCTTCCACTAGACCAGGTTACTTAAGGCGCTATCCAACCTGACCTTGAACACTTTCAGGGACTGGGGCATCCACGACCTCTCTGGGCAATCTGTTCTAGTGTCTCACCACCCTGACACTGAAGAAATTCTTCCTTACATTTAATGTAAATCTACCCCCTTTCAGCTTAAAGCCATTTCCCCTTATCCTGTCACTACACACCCTTACAAAAAGTCCCTCTCCAACTTTCTTGTGGGCCCCCTTTAAATACTGGAAAGCTGCTATAAGGTCTCCCCAGAGCCTTCTCTCCTCCAGGCTGAACAACCAAAACTCTCTCCGCCTGTCCTCATAGGAGAGATGCTTCAGCTCTCTGAGCTTTTCACAGCATACTTCACATACATTCATATCTTTACATGCTTCATTGTGTACCAACAAACTACTATACACTATTTCCACATCCTTTCCACATCCTTCATATAGAGATATGTTGTTGTTCAAGCAGATTGTGCAACATTTCACTGTTATATTCTTTAGCTTCTTAATATACTTTTTACTGCTTTTTACTATATCTTTTGCACTGAGAAAAGTAGCATTTCCATGGCAAGTTCCACTCTGTTTATTACCCAGGATTTCTGAGATGATGGTCATATAATCCTGAGACACACAGTCCTCAGAAACATTTGGGTCAGGGCAACCTTACTGTACCCTCTGCCAGAGTCACTTCTTGACCTACAGCAGCTCCAGCTACACCCATTACTGGGAGCTTTCCAGAACTGAAGCCAACTGGCATGAAGTGGCTCAAGACTATGCCTTTGCCTCCAAAACAGGTAGATTGCATGAAGACTGCCTATTGGAAAGTCCCTCTATCACTGAACTCCCAAACCGGGTTTAGAAATTACTCAGGAGAGCACAAGGTGGATAAGCCGGGTTCCTACCTGAGATTGCTGTGTCCATGTCTTGTTGTCTAGGAATGTTTCAAAGTCTGCACAGATTTACCACTGGGTCTGGCTGCAACACTGCTCCTGCAGTGACTTGCTCTTGCCTTTTAGGTCACCTGTAGTTTGATTACGATGCCAGTAAAAATCAATGGTTAGATGCTTATTGACTCCAATGGACTTTGGCCTAAACACATGGTTCTCTGTGGTTTTAGATGTCTCTAATTTGCAGGTGCCTTCAGGCTGACAGATGTCAAAAAGTGACACTTGCTCCTGACAGAAATCATTAAAAAAAAAAGCCTCTGCAATGTATGCTATTTACTTATCTATGTATTTGATATGACAGAACAGTGTAGTAGTTAAACATTCAAAGGTAACATGTTTGTGACATAACTTATTTTAGTACAATTTTGCTTCTACTACAGCAACTTGGTTCTCTAATTTACAGGTACAAGTCAAAAGGATGAGTTTTCAAAAGGTTTTACATTTTATTTTTACTATGTTTTAAATGCCAAATCCAAATTAAACATGATAAATGTTCAATTTACTTTATTCTCAGAGGTTTTGCTTAGATTTATGAATTACCTTGGATTAATTGCTATGTAGCATTCTGGTTTTATAGTGTAATTGGGTGTGTCTAAGTGCATTCCATTTTATGACTTGCTTTAGGGTACATTTTCAATGAACTGTATAATATAAAATACATTTGGTGTTATGTTTTATATAATGCCAGAGAAAGCACAAAAAGTGCATTTAAGTTTCTGGGTTTATTGGTTCCATGTCTGGAAAATGTTGGAGGACAAATCTGCTCATTTTTGGTTTTTCTCAAATTCTTTGGAGTCTTTTCTATTTCAATTTTCCTCAATAACTTTTCATTTATTGAACCTTTGTATTGATAATTATTTTCAGTCGGAAGAAAACAAATAGTCCACCCTAAATGATAGTAATTACATATGAGTATCACACTTTCTAACACTTCTGTTGAAAAATGTCAGATCAAACAACATCTAACCAAAGCAAAATAAAGATACTTCACTCTCATCCACAGGTGACTGACACCCCAAATTAAACATTTCTCTTTTCTGGTCCTTGGAAGGATCAGGGTGTTGCATTAGTTGCTACACTGCAATTGTTAATACATGAACTTCTGATTAGTAAAGTCCAAATTGTAAGGAAGAGGCTTCTGTATGGATTGTCATGAACTACGCTTGACTGTGTTTAGCACTTTTGATATACTTACCCCAAAACTACGGCATGTTCCCTAACTCTTTTTGAGCCTTTTAAATCCATCAGGTGCCTCTCCTTTCCTGTTGCATTTGTCTTGATGTGTCTTTCCATTGCTCTAGTCTACGCAGACAGAAAAAGAAGCAGCTTCATGCTGACAGAGTGAAGAAAACTGAACCAAAAAGATGTCTGAAGGTTAGGAACTTGCATATTGTTGTTACTCCCTGGCCTAACATTGTTGCCATTATACCTTCTATGTTTTAGTAAACTTGTGGACCTGTAGCAAAAAGGATACTCCAATGACTCCCTTGCTTATCAATAAAAAATTACTTTCTTAGAGTTGCTGAGTCCTCTCATCTGCTCCAGTTTCAAATGGGTTGGTATATGGTGTGTTTCCTTCCAGCCTAACACTGGATATTCATGTTGGAATATAACAACCACTGTCTGGGAAGACAGAAAGCAATTTAAGGAAACCAAATTGCTATGTAAGAGGAATACCATTCACAAATGCCCGAAAAACGGACTTAAAAATAAAAAGCCAAATGAATCACTAATGTTATATTAAATGAAACCTGGAATGTACTGAACTGTTTGAGCTACTGTACCAACAATGAACAGAAGTTTTGCATACAAATGTCACGAGATTTGCTTCAGCATCAGAAGTCTGACTAATGAATCACTAGCATGACATAACAGTGGTTGATACCTTGTCTTGTAATAAAATACTAGACAAGTATTCATTTCTCAGAATTGATTCAAAGTATGAATCACCCTAATAAAGAGATAAGATCCAAAATTTTATTAATGAAAGAACATGTGAAATGACTAAAAGTTTATTTTGTAGGCCAAAGGTCAAGCTAGCAAGCAAGTTTCCTCATTTATTTTGGAAATTGGAGTCATTATAGTATCATTCTACATCCTGATCTCAATACTATAGTCTCTTAATAATGCAGATTAACATGAGTCTATACACAGTGTTAACTAACAATTACACACTGTATTTTCTTCGCTACTCTCTCTTTCCTTTTGGGCATCTAAAAAGTTTCACTGGCAATAATGATTTGAATCTCACAATGTATGGAAGCAGATGATGAAGCTGACTTCTAGGACAGAGAACTGGGCATTTATGTGACTCGCAGACCTGGTTTGCTAATGTCTCTGCATGCTGGCTAATTCTGATATCCCCAAGAGCAATGGCAGGATGAGTCAGATAGTCAAGGGAATGGCAAATACCTAAAAATGCATGTTCAGCCTGTACATGGGGCTCAGTAACTAACAGGAGTTAGACCCTGAACTGGCTATAGTACTTTTGAAAATCTAATTAGATGCTACTTTGCATTGTAAGTATCTAAAAGCCTTTGAAAATTATATTTTAAGCAATTAGTCCATACACATCAACAAATTTGTAACAGGATTTGGTCATATGTATAAACAGCTGAAATTGCATCTCAAAGGCATATGGAGACCTGCAACTTCAACTAGTTAAAAAAAAATCCAACAAACAGTAACATTGCTAAAATGAAAGTATCTCTGAGATTCCAGAATACTGGGATACAAAAAAATGAAAGCATCTGCCTGCTCTTGATTTTGCACTCCCAGTGATCTTTGCAAGTCTAAGACATTTCCATTTAACATTTGTAAGGTGTCAAAATGTAATATTCATTACCCAATGTTTACGTCGACATTTGGTCTTAAATGCTGCATGTACACTGGTCATATATCCATGCAGTATGTAAGAATGAACATCTGTAAAAAGGCTGTGAGGCAATCAAGATTAAATGCTAACTTTATTTGTGAGCTTTTCTTAACTCCTACCAGATCAGCTGCCCACAAACCACAGGAGTTCACCACATAAGCAGATAGAAATGTTGTTTGGAAAGGACAGGATGCTGATTTACAGTTCATAAGATATTTATCCCAAAACACATTGATTCATCTGTTGTACATTTAAATGTCTGCTTTTAGCCACTTGCTGGAACAATACTGAATCAAAAGAACATCTCTTTCTAATAACAGCTTCATTCCATGCTGACTTACAAACAGTGACTGTGTAATCTAAAGCAGTAGAAATAAAGTGTGAGTTCAGGAAGTCCAAGCCATAAAGAAGGAGACTCTGCACCAAAGATGCAGCTACCCAGGGGTAATTAATAGGGGGTGCAGAGCTCAAATCCTGCAGGAGGGCAAGTAAGGTATTCCTCTTCGCAAGAAGTGTCTGTCTGCAAGACTGTCTGGTGACTGTTGATGGCTAATTTTCATGTGTTTCCTTAGCACATCACCAGACAGCCATCACCCAAAGCTTGGGCTGCAGTATTGGATTGGTCTAATGATAAATGAGTTTGGGTTGTTTTTAAGAAGAAAATTAATGGGAGGTATATGAAGTAGATTTTTGGACTGATTCAGCTAATGCAGTATGAGAAATCTTAAATTATAACAATTACTAAAATAATGAAATTTAATTATAATTATAATAATTTCTCCTTTTCTAGAGACTTTCAAGACCCGCCTGGATCTGTTCCTGTGTGGCCTGCCCTGGGTGACCCTGCTCTGGCAGGGGGGTTGGACTCGATGATCTCCAGAGGTCCCTTCCAAACCCTGCCATTCTATAATTCTGTGATTCTATAATAAAATTAAAAAAAAAAAAAAAAAAAAGGGTCATTTAAATCAAAGAATACTTGGAAATAATTTAACTCTGCTTGGAAATTTTCAAACTGCTTTCAGGAATTTATTATCTACAAATAGCCTTCATTTTTAAGCAATACATACAGTCATACATGAACAATTACATCCTGCAATCTTCAATTTGATGAAATTTATTCACAGACATCCTTCCTATGATGGAACACGTTCCTGGAACAAGTTATGGTTTGACCTAAACACTGTCAGTTTGGGCTCAGATTGATCACTTCCAGTAAGGAGTTCAGTAACAAGTTTCTGAAACAAGAATGCTTCACCCTCAGAGACCAGTATTCCAAATTGGTGTTTTGTGTTGCAGCCTCCACGAAGGATGTGATTATTTAAGTGGATTGTGATGGATGTTGAGATTTATGAGACTGCAATACTGATTTACTATGAGCTGTGCAATCTAGTGCATAGCTACATGTTTTGTTTCGACCTGAATATTCATGTTTCTTAAACAATTTTTGTGTTGACCATAGTATTTACTCCTGAGTGATGCTCTTGATGTCAGTATTTCTTCTCAGCAGTCTCAGTAAGACCTGAATTGGATCATATATTGCTTTTGACTAAGATGCAAAACAAAACAAAACAAAACAAAAAAAAAGAGATCCTTTACCTAGTAATGAGAAGCGAATGAAGTATTAATGTTTCAAATGTTTCACTTATGCTTGATAAGCTGATTTTGTGAATTTCTTGCACTGAGTTTCTTATCTGTTGGTTATTGGTTGTTGCTTTTTTCAGATGCATCTGGTCTTACCATATAAAACAAAACCAGCACTGTAATTTAAACTCTGCTCTGATGCTTTCTGTCTAGTAATTTGTGGTACTGACTTTTAGACTAAAGTAAATTTTCAGTAATTTAAGGGCTATGCTAATGGCCTTACATGAGTTTTGCTAATGTGTGGTGCTAAGCAATAAGCTAAACTGGCAGGGATCTTTGGGGAAAACCTTAATTTCCTCATGAAAAATAAAAAAATAGTCACAGAATCACAGAACGATAGGGATTGGAAGGAACCTTAAAAGATCATCAAGTCCAAGTCAAGTCACAAGTGATTGTCAACATCCCATATAATTTCCTTATGTGAAATCATATGCAACATGTATATTTTCTATTGTCTTAGGTGCCAAAATCATTAGCATATTTATCGTTTTAGTTATCTGGAATAAGCATTAACTGCAGCTAGGCATATTGGTAATTCCTCCCTTGCAAATCCTTGTAAGATCTTTGCCAAGACATAGTATCCCACAAAGTTGGCTTTGGCAGTTTTTCGCCATTACCAGGAAGTTCTGATTGCCTCATTACAGTACTCTGGCCACTATACGAACATTTTGTCAAGTGGCTGTATCCCTCCCGGTTATGTGAGTAACTAGGTTGGTATGTTATCTACCCTTACATCACAACCTATACACTGTTAGTGCAGTCCCACCAAGCAATGGAAACAGATCGCTCTAATCCTTTTGTGTAGTGAGATTCCTGTCATCTTCTATTTCCCTATGTCACTTTTTGCTTTAGAAAAGTGGATACACCTCCAATCCATGATCAAGACTCATTAGATTAGGCAGTACTTGAAATCTAATCTGCCTCTTTGCTCAAGGCTTGAAACTTTGTATTTTTCTTCGTTCTTGTCTGTAGTCTAGGCTTCCTTCCTTCACCTGGCATGTGGACTGACATACTCTACTTGCCAGACATTTCTTATACAGATATCTAAATCCACTAATCTTTCAAGAATTTGCAGTGAAAATACATGTGTCTGCATAAGGAAGTTTGTCTGTAAGTCTTTAAAGCATATCACTTCTCTTTTCATATTTTCTACCAACTCATTCTGTAAAGAAAAGCATTAATTATGCAAATTTTTTTTTTTCACAGTTAAGGAATATAGATTCCACTTATCATTCCTTAAGTCACTGTCATAAAAACATTAGTTAAAATATATCACAAAAGCCTTCTCACATGAGCCTTGGAAGACCTCATTTTTTTCCAAATTGAAAGGGTACATTTTCCCTTTGATGATCTCAGAAAACCCCACAAAACTTCTTAGGGCCTTTTGCCTACCTGCTGTCACCCAGCTAACATTTTTTGCTTCTAAAGAACCTGGCTAAAATAATCTTATCTTTATTGCCTATTGACAGAGGTTTTCTTGTTATGCCTCCCAAAATCTTGATCAGGTGTACGTTGTTTAAACTGTCTGGGGCCAAAGCTGCAGCGAAGCAATGTATTACGTAATTATTAAACAAGATTTACCATCAATTGCTAACTCTATTGCTCTGCAAGTCTGTATTCTTTTTGGCAAAGAAACTGTAATGAAGGTCAAAATGATAAATACACAACATTATTAAGAATTTCTTAGATTTCCAAAGAAACAGAACTGAGTTCAATGCCTTGGGAAGCACAGATTGCTTCTTGGGAATAACTGTAGGTTGTAGACCAGGTACCTTTATTGATAGATAGAAGAGATTCCATGTCCAGACAGACATCCAGGAAAAGATAGGCCACAAAAGGGTAGGAACCCTTTTGCCCTCAAAGCTTGTGTTTTTACTGTTATCTGTACTTCTTTACAAATAAAAGTTAAAACTCATCCCACAGTCAGTTCTTGCTGTCAAGATACTTTCAACACAGTGGACTCAAAAGCTGCACAATGTACAATGTCGGAAATCCTTGTTTACCTTCATTAAGTGCCCCCCCCGGATCACATTGGCAACAAGTCAACAGAAATATTTCTTCCCTTTCTCTTTTCCAGGTTTCAAATCTAAGGCCGAATCTGCTTGCATTGTGAAGTTAGTCACATAGATTTTGTAGAGTATTTTTTAAAAACTCATAAACTGACAGTATAGAAACAGCCTACCTTCTTTCTTAGAAAGCAATCAGAAACTGTGTACCAGGATAAGCTCTTTTAAGCAGGGAGGAAAATGAGGGTGTTAACCTGCAAAGCTACCACCTTCCCCATGCTTCTGATCCTTTCCTGCACCCCATGTATCACTCTGTTCCCCTAAGTGATTATCAGTAAATAATGACAGGTTCAAGAAGATGCCCCCTGTCCCTTCCTTAATGGTGCTTAATTTTCCCTTACTCTGTCTCATCATGTTGTCTTGATGACAAGTGCCCTGGGGGCAGGCCTCTCTGTGGTTATATGTTTAGAAAGGCCCAATCACACACCAAGTGCTACCAGTGTCCAACTGTTACAGTAATTTTTATTGCCTGTGATCAGCTTTGTAGGGTGGGAGTGATCAGGCTGTTCTGGATTTGGCTGGAATTTCAGGAGGAAATATGTTGGGAAACTGCAGGTGGTCCCCCATCCTGACCTTTCTCCTTGGAGTCTGTGCCCTCAACCTGGCATCTGTGGGACCAGAGGACTCTACTTGTACTGCTGTGCTCTTTGAGATACACAGAAAAAGACAAGCTAGAGTTTGGGGATTTTAAAAAAATGTCATGATATTTCACCTTGAAGTGATGCATTTTACTTAGTTTTGCAGAACTGTCTTGAGCATTGTCAATGGTGTTTTCATCAGTTTAACTATGGATCTTCATAGAATCACAGAATCATAAAATGGTTTGGGCCAGAGGGGACCTCTAGAAGTCCCCAGTCTGACCCCCTTGAAGTGAGCAGGGACATCCTCAACTAAATCAGGTTACTCAGAGCCTCGTCAAGCCTCACCTTGAATACCTCCAGGGATGGGGCCTCAACTACCTCCCTGGGCAACCTGTTCCATTGTTCCACCACCCCCATGGTAAAGAACTTGTTTCTAACATCCAACCTAAATTTATTCTTCTCTAGTTTAGAACCATTGCCCCTCATCCTGCCACTACAGGCCTTTGTAAACAATCCATTTCCTGCCTTTTGCCAACTCCCTTCAAGTACTAGAGGGTCGCTAGTATGTCTCCCTGGAGCCTTCTCTTCTCCAGGCTGAACAACCACCGCTCCCACAATCTGTCCTTGTAGGAGAGGTGTTCCATCTCTCTGATCATTTTCATATGCCTCCACTGGACCTGCTCCATCAGATCCATGTCCCTCCTGTACTGAGGGCTCCAGAACTAGACACAGTACTGCAGGTGAGGTCTCACCACAGTAAAGTGGCAGAATTACCTCTCTTGATATGCCTCTTTTGATGCAGACCAGTATGTGATTGGCCTTCTGGGCTTTAAGCACACATTGTCTGCTCATGTCCAGCTTCTTGCCCACCAGCAACCCCAAATCCTTTTCTCCAGGGCTGCTTTCTATCACTTCATCTGCCAGCCTGTATAGATAGTGAGGATTGTTCTGGCCCAGATGTAGGACCCTGCATTTGGTCTTATTGAACCTCATGAGGTTCACCTGGACCCACTTCTCCAGCTTGTCCAAGTCCCTCTGGATGACATCCCATCCCTCTGGCATATCAACCACACCACTCAGCTTGGTATCATCTGCAAACTTGCTGATGGTGCACTTGATCTCACTGTCTATGTCATGGATAAAAATATTAAACACTACAGGTCCCAGGACCCCTGAGGGACATGACTTGTCACTGCTCTCCATCTGGGCTTTGAGCCATTGACCACTACCCTCTGGATGTAACTGTCCAGTCAATTCCTTATCCTCTGAATGGTCCAGTCATCAAATCTGTATATCTCCAACTTGGCAAGTAGGATGTTGTGGGGGACTGTGCCAAAGGCCTTGCAGAAGTCTAGATAGATCACATCCATAGGTCGTCCCTTGTCCACTGACATAGACACTTTATCATAGAAAGCCACTAGGTTGGTCAGGCAGGACTTGCTCTTAGGAAAACCATGCTGACTGTTTCAAATCACCCCCCTGTCCTCCATGTGCTTTATCAGAGCTTCTAGGAGAATCTGCTCCATGATCTTCCCAGGCACAGAGGTGAGGCTGACAGGTCAGTCCTTCCCAGGGTCCTCCATTTTACCCTTTTTAAAAATGTGTGTAATGTGTCCTTTCTTCCAGTCACCAGGGATTTCACTTGACTGCCAGGACTTTTCAAATATCATGGAGAGTGGCTTGGTGACTACATCAGCCAATTCCCTCAGGACTCTGGGATGAATCTCTTCAGGTCCCATACACTTATATATGTTCAGGTTCCTCAGGTGGCCACAAACCTGATATTCACATACAATGGGAGGGACTTCAATGCCCTGGTCCTCACCTTATGCTTTTTTAATTTGGGAAGTGTTGGGAGAGAGGTTGTCAGTGAAGACTGAGGAAAAAAAACCTGATGAGAATCTCAGCCTTCTCCTCATCTGTTGTTACTAGGTTACCATTCTTGCTTTTCAGGGGGGGTATGTTTTCTTTAACCTTTCTTTTTTCATTGAAGTACCTGTAGAATCCTTTCTTATTATTCTTAGCATCCTTTGCTAAGTTCAGCTCCAACTACACCCTGGCCTTCCTGACCTCATCCCCACATAATCTGGCAGCATCCCTATCTCTTCCCAGAGTACCTGTCCCTGCCTCCACTGCCTGTGGAGCTCTTTCTTGCCTCTTAGTTTGACCAGCAGATCATGGTTCAGCTACATTGGTCTCTTCCCTCCCTTGCTGGATTTCTTATATCTGGAGATGGAGATCTCTTGCATTCTATGCAAAGCGTCCTTAAAAACCTGCTAGCTCTGTTCTGTTCCCTTGTCCCTGGGGACCATATCCCAGGGTGTCCAACTGACTAACTCCTTGAAGGGATGGAATTTTGATTTTCTGAAATTCAGGGTCTGGATTATGCTCCTTGACTGATTTGTGATCCTTAATACTGCAAATTCCACCAGTTCATGGTCACTGCAGCCCAGGCTACCTCCAGTCTTGAGATCCCTGATGAGCCCTCCTGCATTGGTGACCAACAGATCTAGTATTGCATCCCCTTGCGTAGGGGTGTCTATTTCTTGCTTCACAAAGTTATCATCAAGGCACTCCAGAAGCCTCCTGGATGTCCTACTGCTTGCTGTATTAGTTTTCCAGCAAATGTCAGGATGGCTGAAGTCCCCCAGCAGGACAAAAGCCTGTAAGTGTGATGCCTTCTGTAGCTGGAGTAGGAATGCTTCATCAATAGATTCTTCTTGACCGGGAGGACTGTAGTAGACTCCAACCACAAGGTTCCCCCTGATACCTCGATCTCTAATTTCTACCCACAAGCTTTCAACTTGCTCATGGCTGTTCCTTTGGGACATTTCTTCACACTCAATCCATTTCTTAACATAGAGGGCAACACCTCCTCTTCTCTTTCCCCTCCTGTCCCTTCTGAACTACTTGTAGACATCAATAGGTTTCATTTGAATCCTCCAGAAAATTTTGGGAGCAGATGTCCTGACAGCTGAGTACTCTAAGAAATTTTGTCTGAATATTCATTATTTTATTTTATTTGGTGTCTTAAACTATTGACTACTGTATTGCTGCTGTACTTTTGAATAATTACTGCCTTCTAGTCAAAATACGGATAACTGAAGAGCCTTGTAAGCAATTTGGAACGAGATGGGTTGGGGATCTGAAATTATATTGACAGTCAGTATATGCATCTTGTGCCTAAGGCTTGATCTTGCTTCAATTATAAGTAAAATATAAAAGGGATTATAGGACTTGGTTGCCTTCACACAGCAGGCAAAAAAGGTCCTTCTCATCTGCAGATCTTATGAAGGCCATGGCCAAATTCCTGTCCAGCAGTCACAGAACAACATAACTTGCAAATACTTATTAAAGCTTTATGACATACAGTGTGTTAGGAATAAATACGGGCTCACAGATTGCAAGAAGAATAAGTATCATCCAGTCATGTGAGGGCTCCTCTCAGATGTAGGCCTTTGTCTCCCACACTTAGTCCACCCACCTCAGAGGGAGAAAGAAATCTGCATGGCAGCCTGGAGATAGGCAGCAACAAAAGAGGAATGAGGAGGGGTGACAGGCTTCCATGGCAATCCAGGAATCCTCCAGATTCAGTTAAGCACCATTTATCCAAGTATGTCCCTTCTTCAGAAACTTTGTTCAATATGGGCTGTGCTTAATGTGGTCACACACTTTATATTTCACATTGATCTCATTCACATTTATTTTCTGATTTTATATTTCCTATTTTTATATTCTTATATTACTTATTATGCATTTAAACTGCTGATTTGAAAATTTATCTTTTGTTTAGGAACATTCTCTGTGGACAGCTAATTGAAATACAGCAAGTTTTCACTTTTCTAAAAAAATAAAGCCACATAAATGTCCCAGACCATATTCCAGTTTCTCTAAACTTTTTGTGTGCTGTTACATTCCTAGATCTTAAATCTCTAAAATATAGACTACTTACGATAGTACTAGTACTAGTGTGGTTAGTCACTAGATGGAACAACCTGCATCCATTCTGCATTTATCACGACTTCCTGTTAATGAAGAAAAAACATTCATCTACAAATAGGCATGTGCCCATCTCTGCTTTACAAAAGGAATGACAGGGGAATTTTTCAAGTGTCAATGTTCAACTAAAGGGGCAAATAGTCGACTTTTAGTAATAGCCCTGGCCTTGAAAAGCAGCATTGTTCTGTATCTGCAGAATGGTAGGAAAAGAAACAAAAGTGCACAACATTCAGTGAAGATCATCTGTAAAAAAGGGTTTAAATTGCAGAGTGCTGTGTATACTGCTCAAGGAAAAGAGCTCTTGGTGCCTGAGTGAAGCAGGACCCATATAGTGCAATGCAGGTGCATGGTGTCTGACTGCACTGGCGCCTGGCCAGCTCACCATGGAGCACCAGCCTGCGCTGAACTGCAAACAGTGCTTAGCCCAGCTTTTCTTCCAGTTTGAAAGTCTGCAAAGCTCAAAGGTTTCTCACAGGTTCAGTTTCACATCAGACAAATTCAGCAGGTTTTGGCTGACGTGATTTTGAGCAAATACAAAAACTGAAATGAAACTCATGAGACTAGAAAGAAAATGTTTATGTCAAGCCTCAGCAAACCAAAATATGGTAATCTTCAGCAACTGTCTCTGTGAAATTGTTGCCAAGAACATAGTATAAGTTAAGAACTTGATAAAGCTTTTACAGCCTATTAATATATGCATAATTCACAGTTGCCTTGTAAATGTGTACAGAAGCCAAATTCCCTACAGAACAGTAATGTGTTGGCTATTGTATTTCTGGTTTATATCTTTTTACCCAGCAGAAGGACAAAACCAGTCTTTTGCAAGGAGGGCAATTTCTGCCAATAACAATCAGAAGAGAAAGATCTCAGCCTGACCTACATTTCTGTGGTCCCTTGCATCTATGTTTTTTTAGTACTCCACAGGGGTTAGTTTAGCAAAACCAACTTTTCAGGGAATATCATGTTTTCTATATCCAAGCATAGAGATCATTGTGAAATGCTGTGTTTACCATGTTCAAGTGTACCGGGACTGTCAAGGCTTCAGCAAATATACATTGTGGTCAAAAACAAGAAAATGGATGTAAGTAGAAAAACAACTTCTGTGAGAAACAAAGAGAAGAGGTTGGGGCAGAGAGGACACGACATGTGAGGCTCAAATGTGTTGTGTACATACACAGTTCCCAAACTTTCCAAACTTATCCTATGTTCCTGTGTTCAATGACATTTTGCTTTTTAACACTGCACTCTTTACTATTTTGCAATATTGAAGAAGAAAACACAGAAGAAAACTTAGGCATATGCAAAAGTTTTGAGAAACTTTCATCAGACTTCCGTGATGGTGTCTCATACAATGTACCAGAGTCTTTAATTCTCAGTTGGTTTTCCATCTTTACACTGGTTCTGTGCTCTGTTAAACTTGCATTAACTTTGGACTTTGTATGAAACAGCTGAGAAGAGAGGCATCAGTAATAGTAAGTCTAAGATACTTGTCTCTGGGACTGTCAGGACAGGTTTATCATGCAGTTTAACTTCAGGCCTCTCTGAACACTGCTGTTTTCCAACCAGCTTTTTATGCTAGCTGCAGATCACTGGGGTACAATGTTCGCCAGCCACAACACCTGTCTGGCTGACAGGCTGTGTTTCTTGAACCAATAGCAGTGAAATCATTGCATCATTCACTTCAGGATGTGTTACCCACACAAGTAAGCACAGAAGGCCCCAGACAGGTTTTTGTAGATGAAGCTAAAGTCTGTATCAGCACATCTTCACAGTTTACCATATTAATTTAGGTTCCATATGTATTTTTACAGCCTCCACATCCTGACTACAATACAGCCCTACCTGTAAGTCAAGAGAGATTTATTTTGTCTGCTTACCACTTCCCATAACCAAGGAGGACCTTGTGATACCTCTAATCTAACCAGTCTATCTAATCTAAAAAAGTTTTTCCCCATCCAACTCAGACAATCATTAAAAGAAATAACATATATGTGAAGGGGAAATATAGCAGCATAATTAAGATTTATCCCAGTATTTATGTTTCTTAATATTCAGAGCAGAGATACATGAAACTTTCCACTTGTGCTTTGAAACAGCCTCTCAAAGTTTTGTATCAGACTTACTGTATTATAACATGTGCTTGACCTTGCTGTTGCTCCGACTGACAACACAGATCTACCATTGCCCATTCATATTCAGGGCTTAATGACAATGCCATGCTATTATGGTACTACCATACCACCTCTGGAACATACTGGACTACTGTATGTTAGCACAGAGCTACAGGGAAATTTCCTGATTAAAAGCAAGTTTTAGGTGCTTCATAAATATTTTCTACTTTTATTTTATGGTCTGCCTGACATGGGTAGCTCTTGAGTTGACCACTTCTAGTTCCAGTAGGATAAAGTTGAATAAATGTTTATTTTCAGCAAATGGCAGGTTCTTTGCTAATCTTTGCATGGCTCTCATTAATTGGTTTCTTCTTTCTAGCAAATAAAGGTGGTTTTTGCAAAAATATTATTCCACAGCTGATGCTTTATTACTTATTGGGGGTCTTTTTGTTATTACTACTGCCCCTGTCATTGCTTCTATTATTATCTGCCCTGCCACTATCACTATATTGTTATTATTACTTGTTATAGTATTCTTCGATAATAACACATTACAACTAAGACTGAGTCACTGTAGAGAGATGCCTGTGGTAGAGATCCCTTTTCTTGGTTGGTAGGAATGTCTCTGACAGGCAATCCTTAGGAAACCTGTCATTGATCATAAGAAAAAGGCAGGGAATAAAAGGCACATCTCTTATTTAGCCTGTATAGGGAGGCAATTAAAAGAAGCATGGCAGAAGTCTGTAATCGGAAGAAGAATTTGTTGATCATTAGTTCCTGTTACAGTTATATTTACTTGTAAGGGAAGATGCTGGAGCACATCTTTCAAAGAGTCTTGCTTTGGCCAGGAAGTGACATTGTGCGGCGAACCCGGCAGCGGCGCTCAGACCCACAGCGAGATAGCGGCACCGGCACCGGCAAGCTCCGCTGCCAAGTACCGCGCTTTTTTTCCTCCTTTTTCGAGGTTTTTGAGGTGGACTGGGGTTCCCTGGCCCAGGGAAGGCCCAGACAGGGGAGAGAGACCCTCTCGCGAGTGAATCCGAGAGGGCACGTGGCTGGGGGCGTTCCCGGGCAGCCCGCGGCAGATTGAAACGCGGCGAACCCGGCAGCGGCGCTCAGCCCCACAGCGAGATAGCGGCTGGTTCGCTTGCTGGCGCGTGGGGGAGGGGCACCGATAAAAAAAACCAAACAAAAAAAACCAAACCAAACACCACCCAAATAGAAACTCCAAAACCAAACAGCAATGGTTGGGACTAGGGCTAAAGCTCCTGCAAAGAAGAACACAGCGACACAGACAGAGGTCCTTTGCAAGCATGTTGGTGTCCAGGTCTCCGGCTGCAGGGAGTGCTGGAGTCTGTCACTGCTGCCGGAGGCTGATGGGGGTCACTCCTGTGCCCGGTGTGACCAGGTGGATGATCTGCTCAGCCTGGTGGCTGAGCTAAAGGAGGACGCCGAAAGGCTGAGAACAATAAGGGAGTGTGAGAGGGAAATAGACTGGTGGAGTCAGGCCCTGCCATCCTTGAGGACAGAGCAGGTGGAGGCTCCATTAGGAGAGGAACCTCTAGTCTCTTGCCACCAGGTTAATGAAGATAACTTAAGAAACAAGGGGGAATGGAAACAGGTCCCTGCTTGGCGAAGCAGACTAACCCCATCCCAGCCTCCCTCCCCTTCCCCTTCTTGGTTGTCCTTGCAAAACCGATATGGGGCTCTGGAATTGGAGGGACAAACAAATGATGATGGGGATGAAAGTCCATCAGAGGAGCCACCCAGGGCTAATCAGTCTCCCTCATGCATTGTGACTAGTTCTAAAAAGAAAAAGAGGAGGGTAATTGTAATTGGTGACTCCCTTCTCAGAGGAACTGAGGGCCCCATATGCCGGCCAGACCCACACCACAGGGAGGTCTGCTGCCTCCCTGGGGCCAGGGTCAGAGATTTTAGAAGGAAACTTCCTAGTCTGGTACAGCCATCAGATTACTATCCCTTATTGGTTATACAGATTGGTAATGATGCCACAGTGGGAAGCCTTAAAACAATTAAAAAAGACTTCAGGGCCCTGGGGAGATCAATTGAGGGCTCAGGAGCCCAAGTGGTGTTCTCCGCCATTCCTTCAGTGGAAGGGAGTGGTACTGAAAGAGGCAGGAAGACCCACCTGATTAATACGTGGCTGAGAGGCTGGTGCCACCAACAGAATTTTGGGTTTTTTGAACATGGGGAGCTTTATGCTGCACTGGGTCTGCAGGGAACAAATGGAGTTCATCTGTCTCCAAGGGGGAAAAGAATTCTTGCATATGAGCTGGCTGGGCTCATTGAGAGGGCTTTAAACTAGGTCCGAAGGGGGAAGGGGATAAAACTGGACCTGCCAAAGTTGAGCAAAAGGGTGTCAGGTCATTGTTGGGCAAGAAGTCACTAGCCCGGCTCAAGTGCATCTACACAAATGCATGAAGCATGGGCAACAAACAGGAGGAGCTGGAAGCCATTGTGAAGCGCATCCGCTATGATGTAGTCGCCATTGCAGAAACATGGTGGGATGACTCTCATGAGTGGAGTTCTGCAATGGATGGCTATAAGCTCTATAAGCGGAATAGGCAAGATAGAAAGGGCGGTGGCGTGGCTCTCTATGTTAAAGAGTGTTTTGAAAGTATAGAAGTTAGTGAGTGTGATGGACCAGTTGAATGTTTATGGGTTAAGTTGAGGAAGGCCAATGAGGTAGATATCCTACTGGGGGTCTGTTATAGACCTCCCAATCAGGATGAAGAGGTTGATGAATTATTCTATGGACAACTGTCAGAAGCTGCCAAATCGCAAGACCTTGTTCTTGTGGGAGATCTCAACTTGCCGGACATCTGCTGGAAATATAACACAGCAGACAGGAAACAGTCCAGGAGGTTCCTGGACTGTGTGGAAGATAACTTCCTGACTCAGCTGGTAAGTGAGCCCATCAGGGGAGGTGCCTTGCTGGACTTGTTGTTCACAAACAGAGAGGGACTAGTGGGTAATGTGGTGGTTGGGGGCCGTCTTGGGCTTAGTGACCATGAAATGATAGAGTTTTCAATTCTTGCCCAAGTAAGGAGGGAGAGCAGCAGGACTATTACCATGGACTTCCGAAGGGCAGACTTCAACCTGTTTAGGACACTGGTTGAGAAAGTCCCTTGGAGTACAGTCCTAGAGGGCAAGGGGGTCCAGGAAGGCTGGACTGTTTTTAAAAAGGAACTCTTAAAGGCCCAGGAGCAGGCTGTCCCCATGTGTCGTAAGACAAACAGGCAGGGAAAACGACCGGCCTGGCTAAATGGGGAGCTTCTGGTGGAACTTAGGAGGAAGAGGAGAGTCTACCACCTTTGGAAGAAGGGACAGGCTACTCAAGAAGAGTACAGGGATTTAGGTAGGTTGTGTAGAAAGAATATTAGGCGGGCAAAAGCTCAACTAGAACTCAGCCTGGCCACCGCTGCAAGAGACAACAAAAAGAGTTTTTACAAATATATTAATAACAAAAAAAGAACTGGGGAAAATCTCCATCCCTTACTGGATGCAAGGGGGAACATTGTTATCAAGGATGAGGAAAAGGCTGAGGTACTTAATGCCTTCTTTGCCTCAGTCTTTAATAGTCAATCTGGTTATCCTCATGGCATTCAATCCCCTGAGCTGGAAGATAGGGATGGAGACCAGAACAGTCCCCTTATAATCCAGGAAGTGGTAGTTAAAGATCTTCTAAGCCAACTGGAAACCCACAAGTCTATGGGGCCAGATGGGATCCACCCGAGAGTGCTGAGGGAATTGGCAGAGGAACTTACCAAGCCTCTCTCCGTCATTTATCAGCAATCCTGGTCAACTGGGGAGGTCCCAGATGACTGGAGACTTGCCAATGTGACACCCATCTATAAGAAGGGCAGGAAGGATGATCCAGGGAACTACAGGCCTGTCAGCCTGACCTCGGTCCCGGGAAAGATTATGGAACAGTTCATTTTGAGGGTGATCACACAGCAAGTGCAGGACAATGGGGGGATCAGGCCCAGACAACATGGGTTCATGAAGGGCAAGTCCTGTTTAACCAACCTGATCTCCTTCTATGACCAGATGACCTGCCTAGTGGATGAGGGCAAGGCGGTGGATGTTGTCTACCTGGACTTCAGGAAGGCATTTGACACCATTTCCCACAGCATTCTGCTGGAGAAGCTGGCAGGTCATGGCATAGACAGGAGGACTCTTCGCTGGGTTAGAAACTGGCTGGATGGCCGAGCCCAGAGGGTGGTGGTGAATGGAGTAAAATCCAGTTGGCGACCAGTCACAAGCGGTGTCCCTCAGGGCTCAGTTTTGGGACCCGTCTTGTTTAATATATTCATCAATGACCTGGATGAGGGAATTGAATGTACCCTCAGTAAATTTGCAGATGACACAAGATTAAGCACAAATGTCGATCTGCTTGAGGGTAGGAAGGCTCTGCAGCGGGATCTGGACAGGCTGGAGAGATGGGCTGAGCTCGATTGTATGGAGTTTAACAAAGCCAAGTGCCGGGTCATGCACTTCGGTCACAACAACCCCCAGCAACGCTACAGGCTTGGGGAGGAGTGGCTGGAGAGCTGCCTGGCGGAAAAGGACCTGGGGGTGTTGGTCAATAGCCGGCTGAACATGAGCCAGCAGTGTGCCCAGGTGGCCAAGAAGGCCAGTGGCATCCTGGCCTGTATCAGAAATGGTGTGACCAGTAGGAGTAGGGAGGTGATCGTACCCCTATACTCGGCACTTGTGAGACCACACCTTGAGCACTGTGTCCAGTTTTGGTCACCACAGTACAGGAGGGACCTTGAGGTGCTGGAGCGAGTGCAGAGGAGGGCAACAAAGCTGGTGAAAGGGCTGGAAAGCATGCCCTATGAGGAGCGGCTGAGGGAACTGGGTTTGTTTAGTCTAGAGAAGAGGAGGCTGAGAGGAGACCTTATTGCCCTTTACAACTACCTAAAAGGAGGTTGTAGAGAGGCTGCTGTTGGTCTCTTCTCTCAAATTAGTAATGATAGGACGAGGGGGAATGGACTAAAGTTGCGTCAGGGGAAGTTTAGATTAGATATTAGGAGGAAATTCTTCACTGAGAGGGTGGTTAGGCACTGGAACAGGCTGCCCAGGGAGGTGGTGGAGTCACCATCCCTGGAGGTGTTTAAAGAACGATTAGATGTGGAGCTTGAGGATATGGTGTAGTGGTTAAGAAATGCTAGGACAAAGGTTGGACTTGATGACCCTGGAGGTCCTTTCCAACCATAATGATTCTATGATTCTATGATTCTATGATCTCTACTCACTATCTTGAAGTAAACTAAGTTTGGTTTTATTTTTTGTTAAACGGTGCATCTGGGCAGGGCATAAGATGACCATTGCTATTTGTTTGACAGAGAGCCTGAATTGGGGGCCAGTATTCCAGTTCTTGAGATGAAGACCTTTGCGCAGATCAGCTAGTGCGTGAGTCAGAAGCTCTTTATGATCACCTAAATCATACATGGACCCTACTGGAAACAGAACAGCAAGATTACTATCTTGATGTGAGACTGACAGGGAAAGATTAAGAAAGGTACATGCCCTAAGTAGGATTAATGTTTATTGTATTCATGGGGCATAGACTACTCCTGAACAATTTGAGTTTGACAGATGAAGTGAAATATAGCACTCTTATAAACCAATATGCAGTTTTAAATCATTAATGTAAAAAAGAGATTAAAAAAAAATGGCTAGCTATTCCAGTCATCTTAAATCATCATTAACTACACATTTCTTACAGACACTATGGCAGGAGTTACATCAGAAGAAATTTAGAACATATGATAGTGGATCTATGCATATCTGGTAAGATAAATGCCATTTCCATTTGGTCACATAAGCCTTCTGTCAAAGTTTAAATACCTTTATACCTGTGGTTTCCAAACTGTCTTCTACCACAGCCAAAACTATATCAAACAGTAAAAACTATCAGATCAATTTTGTCTGGTTGTGGGTAGAAAAGGCAGAATCATCGGCAAATTTAATAAGGTCCCTTTTCAACATGTACAGTAAAAAACAATTGTGCTCTACAGGAAATGCTCATCATGAACCTTTGCCATTAGTCTAAAATTTTTGTGAATCTGTCTTCTTGTAACTAACAATTTTACTTTTGTAATGCAATATCAATTTCCTTTGGTTTTTTAGTCTAAAATTCTGCAAATACATTAATATATATTAATGGTTTTTTAATGTATATATTTACATGTGTGTATATATATGGTATATACATTTTCCAAGTGTATATAGAAACATTTATACATATGTCCATGTATATAGAAGTATATGTATGTGAGTAGCTCCTTAGAACTTAATGGAATTAGTCACAGAGTTAAGGACAGTCAAGAGCTGAAGCATTTTGATAAATCAGATCCTTATCCTGGTCCAGATGATGAAAGTATGGTGGACGAAATTATTTACAACATAAATTTCATCTGGAGCAGAAAGTTTCAGTTTTTCTATCCAGTTATCTCATATGCACTTCTTTCAGGACTTTGACTGTTCCAATGAAAGCATAATATCAGTGAATACATATACAATAATTTTTATCTCCTAGCAGACCATATGTTGCATATATACATTTCTATTTCCTTAGAAAATTACACTACTATCTAAATATGTGGAAGAGTAAATGAGATGACACTGAAGCTAAGTGTGAACATGGTTTATGTCAACTTGGATATTAAGTTTTCTGGACACGTTTTTATAGGAATAAACTTATGCTATCCACCATCTTTGTTTATTATGCTCCATGTTACCAGAATAGCAAGCTACCAGGCAGTGTTTTAGTGTCCTAAGATAACACGTATTTATCAGGGTGTTATATAGTAAAGTGCCCATAATTATTTAACAGTCAGTTTAGATGGTCATTCATCTTACCTTCACAGGTTACACTGGAACCATAAACTGAAGGTAGTAGCAATAAATACCAGATATTAAACCAGAATCATGAAAAGCCATTGTAAACAGAATGCTATATACACTCTTGCAGAATTAACATCATTCAGAAATACTCTACAAAAATCCTCTGTGATCACCAGCCATTTTAGGTGATTCATATAATGGTGGTATTTTTAAATTGTTTAATCCCAACTGACATCTTTGAAAAGTCTACTTTTTTTCTTCAGGCACCAAAATACCTTTCAAAATTTGACTTCAGGGAATCAATATTTTTTTTAAAAAGACTGATACCTTCCCTCCAAGTTAGGCACTCGAATATAATATGGAGGTATCACGGGAAGATTCAAAATCCCAGGGCAGGTGCCTAATCACATGTTAGTGGGGCTATGAACAGGTGTAAAACTTCTGATATCCCTGAGCTATTTGAACCTTGCTTCAACCCAAACAGTGTTAAAAATCTTCTCCCTTCTTCCTTTTATGAAGGACCCAGCTGACAGGTACATTGAGAGCACATGGATGGGACTAGTCCTGACACAAAAGGCAGCCAGAAGCAAGACTTTCTACCTTGTTGGTATGGTTAAACACCTTAATGTAGTTAATTTACCAGTGGGCTGTGAGATGAATATGGAAGATTTATTTTTCTAACTCTTGTTGATTTGGATGACAGGGCTTGAATATGACCCCCCGAGAAGAATCTTAATAATCTGCTACAGTCAGTCTTCATCTCACTTTGTGCTCTGGTTAAAGCTCAATACAATATTGTCCTACTGCAACAAACACTTTAAGCTTCCTTCTTTATGCTCTGTTTATGTCCCATGTGGGAATACAGCCCAGACAGGTTTTGTTCCAGGACAGGGACAGGCACAGCAGAGACTCAGGGGCCAGACACAGCCCAGACAGGAGACATCAAGCATGCACGTGCCTGTCCTCCCGCGCCACATCCAGGAGTACACATCAAACAGCCCATACAGATGAGGGGAAAGTCAAGCTACAAGAAGTCGAGTTTACAGAAGATACTCTGCTGAGGTCTGGTCTGCCAACAGGGGATGGTAAATACTTTTCCCTGTGACTAAGGCACACTATTCATATTGCAATCATCTTCCCCAAAATTCTTCCTCCCAGACAGATGCTTTCATCCAGTCCCTCAAGGTGCTGGTGATGGCAACCATATTTGCACAATACCATCTAAGTGGATCAAAACTGCAAATGGTTAGGAAGGAAATGATTGTCTTTACAAAGTTCTTGTTGCTAAGGAGACTTGGGTCTAAGACCAAGTCAGCCAAAGAGGTAGAGCACAAGAGAAAGCATGTTTACGCAGCCTGCTGCCTGGGAGAAAGTCACAGATTTTGACCTCTGCTCCTAGGACTGTTTCTGTACTTGCCATTAAACAATCACTAGGTTTGGTGCCGATGGGAGAAAGATTTAAGTGCTGAGTGAAAGCGGATACAGCTGACAAGAACAGAAATAGGAAGAACTAAACAATGTAGGGCTTATGTGTGTACGCGTGTGTGGGTATGTGTGCATGCGTGCATGTATGCATGTGCATGTGCATGTCTGTGTGCATATAGGGGGGTTATTACCTGTGCTGGGACTAGTGTTGTGCTATTGGACTTGAAGGGGAGAATGGAGAGGCTTTGTATCTTTGAAGAGCAGCTTGGTAGGGAGAGTTGGCTATGTAATGCAATTTAAATTAAAACATGATGGGGGGATAGGGATTTCCTACTGATGGTTTGGGGAGGTGTTAGGTGGCCAGATAAGGGGAGGAGAAGAGGAGGGGTAATGCATGACTTTACAGACCTAGAGATATGTCCTGTTGAGTGGAGATTAATACTGAATATGCCTCTTGCTCAAAATGTGAACTGTGGACTAGATTAGATCAGGGAATGTTAGCCACATCCAGTGCAAAATATGTTTTGTTTGGTTTGATTTCTTTTAAAACAGAGAGAGAGAGAGAGCACAAGTTCAGGGAGGTAAGTGAAAGTTCAGTGAGATTTCTCCACATTCATGAAACCTGAGTTCATAGTCAAGCTACTGAGTCACACATAGGTGAGAATCTTGCTTGGTCAGTTAAAGAAAAAAAAAAAGGAAAGAAAAGGAAAACCCCAACACCCCCAACCCCTTCCCCCTGTAAGTTCCTTGATGTTCAGTAGGTGTGGCTGGGTGAAGGAAAGCCAGACCAATACCAACAGCTGCATGGAATCTTTCCAGGACTGAAAGGTGAATAATTAACTCTGTTATAACTGCAGCCCCTCGGGGGAAGGTGAGTCACTAGCCCAATTTAGAGTTATGTTATCTTGTAATGAACAAGAGGAAAATCTTTACGTGTCCTGACAGTTCTAGTGAGACATTGATAATCTGTGCTCCAAAAAACCCAGGAAGGGAGTTGATCAAAATGCACCTCTAAGAAAATGATTTTGTACATACAATTCATAAGTGCTTCAAGAAGATTTTTTTCTAAACATATGAAATTTTCTGAATATGTTGCTGAGGCTTAGACAAGAATGAGATCAATGTGTTGGTTTTAACTGGCAACATTGTGCCAATACCTAAAATCAGATACAATCAGGCTGGGAATTAACTTATTTTTCTGCATCCAGTCATGCTCAGATTCTTGCCTCTGGACTCTTGGGATGGAGGGAGGGGTCCACAAAAGGCAAATATGAAAAATAATCCTGATGTTAGGTGACTTAGGAAACAACTAATAGATTTTTTTCTGAAGGGCTTACATGTCCACTGGGAAATCTCAGATTTTCAGCCTGCAAATCTGAAAAGCTTAAAGGCTGGTCTAAACTTGACAAACCTTTGCATATATTCACTGCACCCATGTAAGAAAGACAGTATTAATTGCTCTTTCTCATAATCAGGGGAAGAAAACCGGAGCCCTTGGCTCCTGCTCCTACACAAGGCACAAAGCAGTGCCCTTGCTGTTTCTTCTCTGTTAAGATTTTTAGGGCTCTGCTGATGATTCACTTTCAAAAAGTGGATTATAAGCAATACTCAGCGATTGTTCTTTACTAAACATTGCAAAATACAATTGACTATGTGCCTTCTCCTCCCTCCAACTAAAATGTTAATAGACCTCATGTGACTGTTCCATTTAGGGGCCATAGAGGAACATCAGCCTTATTTGTCATGTGAATATATCATGCAGTCATGTTCTGATGGAAGAAGCATCTCTTAATCTTTTTCTTTCCTCCAGCCAGTTTAGAAGTAGCATTGAGTGACTCAAAAGAGAGCTGTGTTTTTGTGTTCTCTGTGAGAAATGAAGCCAGCTCCCTGTGCAAGAGGAAGCAAGTGACCTGAATGAGTGAATCAGGGGGTTCTTAAAAAAATTTTTGGTAGGGGTTAAAAGAAGAATAAAACTTGCAAAGACTGGTTTAAACTGAGGTGATTTCCAAGGAGCTGTGCCCTCTCCATTTTCTCAGTAAAGACTGTCTGCAACCAGTACAGACTGAAATACGTAATTCCATAGGAAAATGAAAAAAAAAAGGAAAGAAAAAAACATAAACAACAATAGTCTGAATCAAAGTTGTTCATCAGATCTTAATCATCATTAGTGATTATTAATTTTGATGACTGTATTGCTGTAATAACTGTAAAAGAGAGAACTTTTACACATGCTCCACCACGCTCCATCTAGGGTCAGCAGACTGTCAATGGGCATATTTTAATGGGCATATTATTATTGTTTTGTCGCTGCACTGTTTTCAGTTCATTACTGCAAATGGCCTAGATCTGCTGCAGAAATCCTGTGATCAGTTGTAATTTTTTTCCGTGTAAATGAGAGTAGCCAGTGCTTAGAAATGGAAGCCAGGATCCTAGAGAGTGATTCAAGAAACACCAAAAAATATCTATTTTAGAGTAGAGTAGACCAGAGTGCAGAGGATTTCCAGGATAAATATGAATCTTAGCAGGTTTCAGAAGGATAAGGCAAGATACCTTTGAGGTTTTGCTGTTATTTTTTTTTTGTGAGAGGGAGGAAGGCAGGGAGGGCACTCGTGGGAAGATCACAGAGAGCTCAGTAAGGCAACCACAAGGCCCACTGTTTTATAAAATGAAGCTCTAAGCCTTGGATATAGATTTTATTCTATTTGATCATAAACATATAGTGAAAAGCAACACACATCTGCAATGAAATAATCATTTCAGTTTGTTCACTCCAAAAATACCTCTAAATGCATCAGGCAAGCAAGGTCTTTGTTTAAAATTGTTTCACTTGTCCAAGCTGGAGTTTGACCCCTGAGGAAGTCCAGCCATGCTACTTGTAACATGCTCTTAGTTCAACTTATTTCAGTGACTTGTTTTCTCTCTGCAGTTCAGACAGTATTTTTTTTAGCCTTGACAGTATGGCTAGACTAGGTAATCCACGCAAACAGCTGCTGCATGCAATGTGATCTTTTCCACAAACCTTTTTAACAAAGACTTCTGAACTGTTCCTTAGTTTTGGAGATGTTGGAAATATCCAGAAGCTTTAATCTCTCAATATGAATGTAATTGACATAATAACTGTCTGACCATACTGCTTTTAGTTTGAGAAGTGTCCCAAGAAGATTAACAAGAGCTGCATGCTCATAAAACCACTTCCTAATTAGAAGGCATTCATCAGGAAAATATCTCTGCTTCAAACCACTTTCACAGAGGATTTACTTCTTGAATATAAGTGTTCTTGTCTATACTGCAAAGAAAGATGCTATCACTTTTTGTAGCTTTGCAAACCTTCAGACTTCACGAAACATAAAATAATAGGGATTTTTCATTGTGATGAATTTTACAATATGATATTGTTTAGTTCTTTGTCGATCATAGGCATTTCTAGCAGAACCACTATGTGAGTCCAAGTAATATTAAAGTAACTGTTTCAAATATTGAAGATATAAAATAACATTAATGAAACCAGGGAGATTTGAAAAATGAACAGGAGAAAAGAAATAAAGGCTCAGTCTTTAAAGAGGCCTATGAATATAAGGGAAGACACATTCGGAGGAAGAGAAGAATTTGAAAACCAGTCATTTTAAAGAAGTCAAGAGGTGAGAGGGGCCAGAAAGTTAGACATGCATTAGGAACATGATATAGCATCCAGAAGTGTATTGCAGCTGTGAATTGTATAGGTAAAGGATAACATCCTCAGTGGGCAGGATGGCAAAAGTCCTTTTCTTCACATTGTTGATGTTATTTTATCCACAACACTCCACTATGTTCCAGGAACTTATGTCCTGAAAAAAATCAGTGTATTGGAGAGCACTGAGGGAACAATAAAAAAGAAAAGGGGTGTGGAGTATTTATTTTAATAGGTAAGATTAAGTACTAAATCTGTCAAATTTGGTTAACTGGAAGAAAAAGACCACATGGATAAACATTTAAAAGGTGTCTACTAGGAAAGGAATTATTTTAGGACAACCAAAAGACTACAAAAAAGAAAGGAGGATGAATGTGAGAATGAGGTGTATCAGACTGTGAAATGGTCCCCTGTGGGATGAGAGAAAAACTATTCTCCTAGAGACAACAACTTTAAATGAGATTGGGTATTATCTAAGTGACCAAAGGGGCAGCTGGAAATACCAACTTTTTAAAAGATTTTGTAGGCAAGGATTGAAAAAAATAATTTTGTGAAGGCCTTATTTTTTGCTGAGCCACACACCCTTCCTTTTTCTCAATAAGGTGTGTCAGCTACTGAAGTCTCTCTCAGCGCTCTGCTATTGCCACACTGTCAGTTAGGAAGGAGATGTACAGCTGAATGTTTTGCACCTTAAATCTCTGCCTGTCCAGCATCCCTAAATAGAAGTAATGAGGACTGCTGTTGCATGGCAATAGAATTACCTTGTACTATGTATTTCCACATCTTGTGGTCTCCCAGGCAGCTGCCTACTGCAAGTACAAACCGCCAAGGAAACTGGAGAGTCAGAACCACCTAGGTAATGCCAGTAAAATAAACCTTTAGGCATTTCTTTGCTTTGATCCAGAGAAATGCATGTGCTGTGCTGTTTGTACCCTCAGAACAAATGGCAGTCTTGGGAACTAGTGTGGATATTTAGAGATGGTATTTAAATAACATTACTTGGGAAATTCCCACTGCTTAAGAAAAGACCAACTAAAATAAGAGTTTTCTTTCCCAGAAGGTTGAGACAGGTATAATGAGGATTAGCAGGCATAATTATATCATTTCTGTATCCTAGAGGATCATATGAGTCATCTTCCTAGTCACGTCCTCCCTGTTGTTAGTACAGATGAGAGTGAAAACCTTGCTGTGAAGTGTAAAGAGGCAATATAAACATACTGTGTGAAACAAGCAGCTCATTGCAAACAAATAACTTCATTAAGCCATATCCATATTAATTTCTCACTTTTATATAGCACTTTTCATCTGCAGATCTCAAAGTGCTGTACAGATAGAAAAACTCAGGACATAAAGTGGCTTGCTTGAGGTCATTCATGTAGACTATGGCAGCTCTGGGAATAAATCACACTGCAGTGCGTTGCTTTGCATTATAAATGTCCCTCCTGTACAGTCCTGGAAAGGATCACAGTGTCAAGCCTTTGGAGAGGGAAAGTGTGTAGCTAGAGCTGAAATAAGCCTGGGCCTGATCATAAGACCACTGTGAATTAGAAGGGCCAAATTCCACTAAAATGTGCAATCTCTCTTAAAATCAGCTGGAGCTGTATATTTTAATATTACCAAGGTTTTCCTTTCCCTTGTGCCTGAGTATCAGAAAAATTACATCACACTAAAACAATCTTCAGAGGATGAGTCCTTACTACTTTTTCCTATTAGCCCCAAGAGTTAGTATAGATCATTTTATTTTTATCACTTCTTTTTTTTTTAATTGCATATAAACACTGGGCCTAATTCACCAATCATTGTGGAAAATGGAGGAAAGGATTATTTACTACCAAAAACTACAGTAGTGCAATGATGCCTCAGGCCTAGTAAGTACAAAAGCCAGTAAGAAAATATTTCAGTCTTGACTATACTTATAATTTTAAAAGTGTGGAAAAAGAATTCTGCAGGTATCCAACATCCATGGTTCATGATAAGAGAAGCTAGGCAGATAATATCCACAAACACTTCATGTGATTAAAAAATAAAGAACAGAATGTGAGAGGAATCAAAACAAAACATATCATGAATTACAACATTATAAATCTCATTATACCTGAAATTTGGAAGGTAGAACACATCCTACAGATTCTTGGAAGAGAAAAAAGGGGCTAATCCTGGAGTCATGAATCAAGAGTTCCTTGTTGGCTCAGCTGCAGGCTCCCACTGTAATGTTGGGCATATTGCTTTACTTCTGTTTCCTTTCCCACATTGTGGGTATGCCTACATTGCAGTCGAAGTGGGATATTAGAGCTTGTCACCCCAACAGAACTGGCTTTTAACAGAGTTAGCTTATGTACTGTTAACAATGCAACCATAGAGTTGGGTACAGACTAAAGGGGGGATAATGAAATTTGGGGATAATACAATCTGAACACTATCAGAGGAATCCCATTCATTCTTTATGCAGTAACATTTATATCATAATATTATTCCTTATATATAATAAAGAATAATTTCACATCATTCTTTATTTTCTGAAAGGATACTTCTGTTTTAAAAAATGACGTATTTTCTGATTAACAGTAGGAGCTAAGACAGGAAACAACAGGAAAAAAATTGTTTTGTTGCTGTTGAAGTTTTCAGAGGACTTAGCCACATGCTTCACATTAATGTGAGAGCACTGCTCTGAGATACAGATCTTAAGAATGGGAGATCTGTTTCTGAGCTTCATCCAAATTGTACCACAACTGGGGTATGAAATGAGATGAATTTGTCTTCCAAAAAGGTAAGAACAGCTGAGAAAAGGAGTGTCTCAAAACTGTGAAGACATTTTAAAGGAAAGTTGCTTATTGTTATGCCAAAGTTCAGCCAGCTGGTAACTATAATTGTGCTAGACTGTAATTATATAACTTTTAAGAAAGCACTCAAGTATTTTGGAGGAAAAATATTACCAGTAATATCACTTAGAGCTGTAGATCAGTGTCAAAAGCAATAATACAACCTGGTATGGCACTTCCCCTTCCCTACCCAGCTAAATGGCTCTTATGTACTCTTAAAAAAAGTGCATGATATTTAAAATATAAATAAAGGGTGTTAGATGGAAATGATAGTTGCAAAGTATAAACACATGTAAGTGAACTTCTTGAGAAAGTATAGTGAGAGATAGGGCAAGAGGAAAAACTTTATTAATGTCAGATACACTAAAATATTTAGTGCACACATGTTTGGGCTAAGAGTTGCAATGAGAAGCCAGATGCTCAGCTGGTGAATGTTGATGCAGCTCTGTTTAAATCAGTGGGACTATGCTGATTTACATCATCTACAGATTTTGCAGCTGTTTTCGATATGCATACAAACTTTGAAAGTTATCCAGACTTACTTGCCCTCTACTCTCTGGACATAAGGTTGGAAGTCCGGTGAAATAAGGATTCTCAAGGAGGTCTCTTGCATTTCTGTGGGCTAGAAACATGGCAAAGACAAGTATTATTGTAGTTAGAACAGTATTTCTACATTTTCCTAGCCTCACAGGAAATCAAAATTCACACTAAAAGTGAATAATTAACTTTGTAAGGCTTCAAGAAGCATTCATTCTTGTATGATTCAAAGCTGTATTTTGTATGAATCAGTGTTTCCCTCCCTACTTACATGTAGACATGTTATTTCTGTGGTCTGGAAGCTGAGATCAGATTTCACCCATAATGATTTTAGCTGCCACACAGCTCATCAAAATTGCAATTATAAATACCAATGTTTTTCTTTTTATGGAATGTAGACTGCATCATACAAGATACTGCCAAAAGATGCAAAATTAGCACTGTGATGGATATACTTGTGCAACCTCCAGGAAAGGACAATTAGGGAATGAGGATTAAGAGGAGAGAGGGATTTGTCATGACACAAATGACCAAAAGTCTAAATCATCTTTATTACCATCTCCTGCACTGAGAGCTTTTGATCCTGTAAAGCCTTTTCACAAAGAAACTATGCATCAACCATAAAGAAATTATATAAGTTTGCACATGACAACTTTTGAGTTGATTAACAATTGCCCAGTAATGTTCATTGGTGTAATGAAAAAAAAAAAAAAAAAAAGCCAGATTTTGTTTCTCTCTTTTTCTTTCTTAAACAGTGTGTCACTAGTGTGTCCCTACACAGTTTCTGCACTAAATGGATCAGCCTAGAGTTAGGACAGCTATCCAAATTCACTTGGAGGCTGTCTATCAACAAGAAGTGGTTGTAGTGTTTCTCTTCTGTTTACATTCAACCTGTGCTGGCTTGTATTAGAAATAAATCTCCATTGAATCTATGACAGGTGTAACAAACATACTGTAAATAATACAGACTCCTTAAAACTCTTACTACAGATGGAGGACAGCTAGGGGAAGCATGAGTGGATCAGACAGAGATACCTGGAAGTGCAGTATTATTGATCCTGCCTCCAGCTTAGGGCTGGTCCAGGGATGGCTCAGTTCCTCATTCCATTCCATGTGGAAATCAAATATACATTTCCCATCTGTTCTTTTTGAAGCAGTGGCTTTACTTTGACAGTGCTTTGAACCGTCTCCCAATCTGCATGAAAAATTCTTCAGTGTGATCTGTTTAATCATGCTCAAAGATTTTTGGGAAATAGCTCTCACTAGTTCCAATATCATTAGGAATGGTAGGGCTATGCTTTTACATGTAGAATATATAACTTTTCCAGATGCACAGACTTTTATAAAGAGACCAACTACAACATTGATAGGGCAGGCAAGAGAATGGGGAATAATGTTTATAAAGATTTTAACCTCTAGAAAAATAAACATGTCTGTGAGTCCTCAACTCAGCTGCTCAGTTTCCAGTCCAGATTGAAGACAGACTTATAGGACATTGTTCCAGAGAGTTTTAGCACCATCTGAAAGGCTATGAGGACTTTGATTTACTCACGCTGTAGCTAATGGAAATTAGAGGCATGGGACACAGTTTGCTGCATTTTAGGAAGAATAAGTCTGAACTACAATTTGTCTAAAGACCATATTCTCACTGAAAGTATTTGTGTAATGTCTGGCTAGCCAAGTAGTTTCAGATGTTAATTGAGTTCAGCAGCTCTATTAATGCAATCAGAAGGTACAAAAGTACATATTCAACAGTTCAAATATATTGTATAATCTCAGTAAAACAGGGGCCTCGGGTTATTGAATATGAAATAAAGTTGTGTTTATCACTGCAATTTTACTCCTCGTTTCTTTGTGATGACTGTACCAGCCAGACTGTGGAAACCCAACCAGCAGTTTCACTATCTGAATTTTGTCTACACCACAGAGGGGTTTGTTTCTTTTTTGTTATAAAGAATTGGATGCTATTAGGTTGGTTGTCAAAAAAAAAAAAGGTAATTTGTCTATTAAAAGGCACTAACATCTTTTCCCTCCAAATCAGAGTAATTATAGGAAAATGTGAATATTTTGTGTGACTGCCTCCTTTTCTTTTCTTAAGTCGTTGTTTAAAACAGAAGCTCTACATGGTAATTCGGGAAGACGATTGATATACTGCTACCTAAACTAGTGATTGACAAAAAAAATCAGTGTGGCGTACACAGATTAAAATGGGTTGACTCGCAAGTATTAAACTAAATCGTAATCAGACTCACTGTTCCATCTGAAGTCACGCTACAGACTGCTCTTTGTTCCTCTCTCATTAGACTTCTTCTATCATTAACCTGAAGTAAAATGCAACATTCCTATCATTAATATTTATAGCCCACACAAATACTGGAGCAGTGATAAATGACAAAAAGAGAGAAATTACTGATGCAAATAAATTTTGCATTATTTGGTGCTGCATGGGCCAGAAAACAACACGGATACAGCCAAATAAAAAAGTGCACATGTATGAGAAGAGAACACAGGCCATATATAAAGGAGATAGAGACTCCAGTTTTGTATGCTTAGATACTTAGATACTATGCGATCTTGGAAGAAAATCAGCTGTTGGGATAGACAGTAGCATCCAAGATACCTGTCTGGGCAAGCTACACACCTTCTGTGAATGATAGAAAAGAACCACTACTATAGCAGCCTTACCTGCCAAACATCTAGGATGAGTGTGCACATGCAAAACAAGTGGGCTGAGAGAAGCAGACAAAACTCTTGGAGGTTCAGGGGGGTGCTGGGCAGATGTGCACACAGCAGAATCATAAGGCATTTCCATCCAGTGGCATCAAGCTGCTGCTCCCTGTGTGGCTACCTGGTTAAGTTCTGTGTCTGTGCCCTATACCAAATGTCTGCATGGTTTCAGGGCCACCTGGACAGGTAGCACCAGGGAACACACTGCTCTTCTGCTAATGGAAGTTGCCCAGCCTGCAATTAGCTCTGAAATTGTTCCAGAGAAAGCACTAGAGGGCTATAAATTGAAGTTATCCCCCAAGGTGGCAAACACTCTATAAACCATGGGCTAAGATATCCCACAATATCAAAAGTAGTCATTTAACTTTTGCGGTATTACTGGAGGAATCTCCATCAGGAAGTTATTTTATTTCTTCTGAAATAAGCATGCCTGTTTTTTGGAATATTAGATAGGACTCATATGACCTAACACCTTGGATTTCCTTACAGTAAGGAGTGAGAAATAGGCTCTTTCATGGTCTGATTCATTTCGGGCAGACTTCTGAAATCTATCAGATTAATTCCATACAGAAAATTACTATCTCTCTTCAGTGACATACAGAGACTTTTCAGTGAGTATTCCACATTTGGTCAGTTTGCTCCCACCCACTGTATCTTTTCCACTGTAGTACACAATTCAGAAAAAAAGGTGTATATTTCACGGAAGATTGCAGAAAGAAATTAGGAAATTATATTGAGGAAATTAGGAAATTATATTAGTGTTCTGTAAATCCATAACATGCCAACAACCATTAGCTCTTCAGTTTAATAGACACCAATGTAAGAGGCTACATTAGAAGACAAAATAAATTCAGAATAGAAATAAGTAACACTCTCTTAACAGTGAAGCCAATTCAAATAGCAACTGTTTAACAAAATTAATCAAATATTAACATCACATCTTTCTGATTTGCATAAAACAAGGAAGACAACAGGAAAAGACACAAATTAAATAGTACCTAAGTGCTGGGCATGTAAAAATTATGCTGTTATAGATGACCACCCAGGAAATTCTAAGTTAAATCTCAATAAGCTAAGCTCACAGGTTTGGGAAGTTTACGCACTGGGCTTCTTTTGTAATACTGAAAGAGCACATTTACTGTTCTGGAAAGAAATACCTTTTCTAGAGGTGTGAGCCCAAGTCAATGAGCCAGAAACACTTTGTGTTCTAGCCAGTTTTGTCTCTAATTCCTTATGTTGCCTTGTCAAGTCACTCTAAACTAAAAACATTAAAAATTTTAATTTGTGCAAAGTATTTTTATTTTCAAATACCTAATCCATCAAAAGCCATCAGTAAAAGCAGTGAAGAGAAGTCTAGCCGTGCAAGATCCATAAAGAATTTTGGGAAGTCACAAGCAATGGCAAAGCCAGAGTACATGAATTGGAAAAAGGGGTTTTGATTCAATCTAAACAGGTTGGGACTTATACTCTAACTCATTAAGTTCTACTCACCTGACACAAGATATTTGTATTTGCTCAGATATTTGCTCAGCAGAGTACATGGTAAAGGTTTGTGTAATGAGGGAAAAAATCCTGCAGCATTTGGTTGTCATTCCAATTGGATGAAACATAAAAATTATAAACCTGACATCAATCAGTACACCATAAAAATGGAACATAGACTGACTCTTGAGAACTTTAATATTCTCCCACCAGGAAAGAATTAGAAAGAGTCAAGCTGCATTAAACAAAATAATCTAAATTCTGCTTCTGATTTGCATGCATGTAATATAGCATAAATACTTATTTGGGACTTAAACTCGTGTCTCTGTGAACCTGAATTTTGGACATCTTTTATTTCAGCTGGGAAGAAGAAAACATGTTTATAAAATCTGAGCAGCCTACCATTCATCTGCCTTTAAAAAAACACACACTGTATGCAAGTCAGTAACAGACTTGCAACCATACTGAGATGCTGAATTGTACTGCATAACTTATACTGACAACAGCATATAGTCTGGTAGGTGGAGAAGAGCATATTATGTTCTCCTGTCTCTGTATCAGTGACAATTCAAAGGCATCTGGGCAAGCTGATAATGCATATAGACTGTGCTTAGCTTTATGAAAGAACCTACTTCTTTCAGAAAACAGCTAGCAGAAGCAGTTAGGTTAGTGATATGGAACCAGGAGTGTGAATAGTTTCCATGGCCTGGTTCAAGCATCTTTTCTGATCGTGGACAAATCTCCAAGATTCACTTTCATCTCATCCAACTGATGGCACTTAACAGAGGCTTCCCTGGGGTTCAGCTGCCCCACAGCCCTCAGAGGTGTAGAGAGACAGGCTGTCCTGTTAGGTTATAAAACCCAGGTACATCTCAAGCACCTTCTGGCAATGCATGATTTTTCCGCCTAAGTACAGGCCATCCTCACAAGGGCTGGGCTTTTGACTTAGATGCTGTAAACGGCATAAAAGCAGGGTAAATCCTCCCTGAATTGCTGGCTGATTTGGTTGCTTGGCTATACAATGGAAATAATAGGATCTGACAAGTAAAATGTGAAGATACAACAGAGACTGTGAGTAGCTCAAAAGCTATGATAATAGATGTTGTACATGACCTTAAATTAGATAAATATGAAATGAATTATTCACATACCTTTCATTAGTCCATCACAGAACCATTCTGATTCCAACGCAGCTGCAATGAGCTACACTTTTTTCAGCTGTTCCCTCTCTTTTTGTTTTTATTTATATCTTTTCTTTGCATTTAATGTGTTTTCAGGGATAACTTTTTGCTAAAGTTGTATTATTCAAGAGTAGTAAATAAAAACTGTAACAACCAGTGAACCCTGGGAAATGTTTGGGTTTCCCTCTCCCCATTTCAAAACCTCCACCCTAGGAGTATATACAGCACATGTGAAGAATGTCTGGATAATGAGTAATTCTGAGTCATGAGTAATACTTCCAGATTTTCAATTTTGGCAGCTGGGAGTAGGATTCCCTGTTTGCACTGTGTCTGTTACTTTCCTTCAGCTTTTCCCCTGTAGAGGCCCTGACTCTGTATAAATACTTAGCAAGCAGGTCCTTTTGTCTATTTGAAGCTTCACCAGTCTCAGAGGATCCCCCCAAGGAAGCCAGGCAACCTGCTCATCACTGAAGGATAAGGAGCTTTTTGCTGCCTTCTTCAGTAGTTCAGCTGCTAAAACACTAGATGTCTTAGTGCTTTACTGCTATGTAAAACAAAGAGGAGAAGTGCTTAGGTGCCCAAATGGTATTAAAAGTGAACCTTTAAATTCCCTGAGATGTGGCTCCTGTACCTTTCCATGACTGTCTTGCATGTACCATGGGATGCTGGATGCTATCGAGTGGTTCACAGTGGCCTGTATGGTGGTCCATGTGGCTGCAGAAATGGCTCAGTGGTTTGGCAGCAGCATTTTCATCAACAGTTTCGCTCCATCTTCTGGAGATTTTGGATGCTGAATATAAATCATTGCTGCTTTTTTATGAAATAAATTGGCAATCTTAATCCACTTTACATATGACCATAAAATAAAGCCATCCGTAACTCTTGATGATATGGTGAGAATACATGCTTTCAGTCATGTTGGTGTGATTCATATAGCCAGCTGCGTGCTTGTTTGCAGTTTCAGCAGAGATAACACACCACAGACTCATGGTGGGCATAGACTGAATGAAGTAACCCCTTCCAGTTCCTTCAAGTCAAGGCTCACACTTACTGGTGAGGAAAGTACAGAAAGATTTGCAGTGCTACAGTTTGTGAGTGTGTGCATGCACAGAAAATGTGCTTTCCATCAAGTGTCTACAGCAGGAGCCATAAGCACTTTAACAGTCAGACTGCATAGAAGCAAATATCAGCATTGGTTTTCGTGAGGTAGATCTTTACCCAGGGAAAGGAAGCTCCTCTGTCTTTCAGGGTCAATGTGCATTTGGCCATTGCTGAAGGAAAGTCCATAATCTCACAGGTGTGGTCAGTTCTTGCTCCAGGAGTAAAATTATGTGCTAAGAGCATATGATTTCCCTCTTATGAAAATTACGCTCCTGTCTAATTGTCTGACAAGACCAGTTCCCTGCATTCCTATCCATGTGCTGCCAGGTGGTATGGCATGTTCTTGACCGCCATGTCAACTCCCATGCCTGAAATGCAATGTAGTCAACACAGCAGGAACTTGATAGCTTTGATCTCTCTACACAAAGTGCCTAATTCAAACAGGAATGAAACTACAAAAATCCACATACATAACAAACATAAAGACAAAACTGCAGCAAAGCAATGACTATTCCTCTGGTGTCTACTTCACTCAACAGCAAAGAAAAAGAAAATTTACAGGTTGTGAAAGAAGGACCCCACATTACTAACTTTAACATTGTAATTTTAATCCTCTGTTGAAGTAAAATACTTCATGGGTCCTAAATTATGTAAATACAGGCAAATAATAGAGTAAGCAGATACAATTTGGGTATGTTTCATTTATTCCTTAACTGTGTCCTTTAGACTGAGAACTACAGGGTCAGTGAAAGGTCAAGCCATGGCTGGGTCAGTCTATTCATGTGACATAGCAGCCCGTGTATCTGCTAAAGAAAGTAGCCAGGGAAAAGGGGCACAGACTTCATTCCTTACTGTCTACAGGCATTTAAAATATGCATTATCTGTCTACTTCAGTAAGAGCTGCATCACTGTGGACACACAGGAATATTTTGACTTAATTAAGAATTTTCCTGATCCAAATCTGGAGGTTGGACGATCACATCTCGTTGCTCTCCATCAGGGAGTTCACAATCCAAGATGGATCAAAGGCAGCAGACAGTATGACAACGTGACATGTTGCCATACAGCACAGGGAAGGGCTCTCACCATCAGGTCGTAGTTTTGTGCCCATTGGTCAGTCATCACTCCTACCTATAAGTGGGGGTTTGAAAGACCTGTATCATTTGAAGAACATGCACTATAGCTTTTAGTCTCAACAGCTCATAAAATGTCATGGCTGAACTTGGCTGAGGGATTTCTACATTTATTTTCTTCATTAAGAAAATAAAGCAATAAATAAATAAATTGGAAAATTATCATAAACTAAAACTAAACAGGAAAGCAGCTATTTTTAAGAATACCATTAAAAATTTGCCATCTGTGACTCAGTGATAGTGATGAATGTGTCACACCAAAACACCACAAAAGTAGTGTTTGCTTCCAGATCTGTTAATGTTGTTAGCACTAGATAGGATTCAGTGATAAGTGTCTGGTTTAGAAATTGACTGCATCTTAGCCACTCAGTTCCAGGAGGGTTGATCCTGTCCTAAAATAACTGCCCATATTACCATAAAACCAATGGAGAAAGTTGGGATCTTGAAGACATCTTATAACTGATTCAGTCCATCTAAATTAGCTGCCTGTGTCTCCACAGATTCTGTAGAGATCATAAATACATGGTCTCATGGGAGCTGTTTCCAGAAAGAGGAAGAGCCATCAGGAAGGTCCTGGGCTCCTGTCAGTCTGCGAGCTTTGGTTACATCTCCCATGGCTCAGGCAAGTCACTTACCCAGCAGGTTCAAGCATGCACTCCCCATCTTTCAAAATATGCAAAAGTAAATGGGCTAAGAGGACAAAAGTCTCTCCCCTCAGAGGGGAGACGGAGGGTGTAAAAAGAAAGAAAAAAAAGATTGAAGAATCTAACTAGGAATAAATATAAAAAGCCTTGGACCATTCTTGAGTATGAATTAAAGCCCTAAAGACTGATCTTCTACCCCAAATGTGGGCATTTTGAATTCTGACAAAGGAGCACTGAACCCAAATTACTACATATTCAAATGGTTCACATCTTGTCAGGATCAGAAGAACATGAGAACAACCTCCTAAGCAAGAGGTCACTTTATGAAGACACTTTCTGAAGTCAACCACAAAACCTGACAAATTACCAGAGTACTTCAATTACTTAGGAAAAACATAGGCAGCCTCTCCACTGGAGCCTATACAGTCATGGAGTTAGAACAAGACATGGGCACTTCAGTCCTTAGTATCATGGAATCGTATAGAATAATTTGGGTTGGAAGGGACCTTAAAGATCATTTAATTCCAAACCCCTTGCATAGACAAGGACACCTCCCACTAGACCAGGTTGATCAAAGCCCCATCCAACCTGGCCTTGAACACTTCCAAGGAGCGGGCATCCACAACCTCTCTAGGCAACCTGTTCTGATGTCTCACCACCCTTATAGTGAAAAACTTCTTCTTATTTCTAACCTGAATCTACCATCTTTTAGTTTGAAACCATTATTCCTCATCCTATCACTACAAGCCCTTGTAAAAAGTCCCTCTCCAGCTTTCCTGTGGGCAACTTGATGAAAAGAAGTTCAGCAACTTCATCTACAAGTTCCTTCAGAACCCGTGGATGGATCTCCTTGGGTTCCATGGACTTCTATACCTTCAAGTTCTTTAGATGGTCTTGAACCTAATCTTCACTTACACTGGGCAGATCTTCCTCCTCCCTGTCCATGCCTTTGCCTTCTTCAGTTTGGGTGGTGTGGCTAGAGCCCTTACTGTTGAAGACTGAGGCAAAGAAGTCATTGAGTACCTCAGCCTTCTCCATATCCCTCATGACCTGGTCCCCCATTTCCATCTGTAGAGGGCCCACATCTTCCCTGGCCTTCCTTTTTGTCACTGACATACCCGAAGAAGTTTTTCTTGTTACCCTTGATGTCCCTGGCCAGACTTAATTCTACCTGGGCTTTAACTTTCCCAAAGGGATGCCTGGCTGCTCAGGCATCTTTGCATTCTTCACAGGATTCCACTCTCTGTAGACCCTCTTTTTGCATCTAAGTGTGTCCAGAAGCTCCTTGTTCATCCATGCAGGTCTCCTGGCATTTTCGCTTAGCTTTCTCTTCTTTGGGATGCCTTGTTTCCGGGCTTGGAGTATATCAACAATATCTCTGTTGGAAGATGTGAGCAGATGTGGACCACTGAGAGACTTGCAGGACAGTTGAAGAGAAGTTATTTGATACCTCAAGAGTGATATAAAAACACAATGACATATTATCTGCAACACAGGCAGTGTCTATGTCCCAGTATGAAAGGGATTTTGGAATGCTTCATACTTACTATTGTTAAACAACATTTAATTAATTTATGTATTGCTATTAACAAATTTCATTTCCAACCACATCAGAGATGAAGATATTATCTCGGTAAACTATGCACAAATAGCATTACCTATTTTGGGTTAAAATTTTTTGGTTTATTTTAGGGGGAATTATTCTTAAATACTTTTAGAATTCTGAACACTTTATCTTTCTACAGATAAGATCTTCAGCATGAGCTGCTTAACAGGGACACATTGGAAGCTTATAGCCTCTCATATGTCTTACTTTCTCTTAAATAAAATGGTGTTCTTTTCCCTGCCCAATGACTTCTAATATTGTATCCATATATTTCTACAATTTCATTAATTAGGTCTGTTCCACATTACTCTCAGGACTGATTCTTTTGTCATTACTCATGTTGGATGCCACCTTACTCCATGATCAATACAGATGCTTTAGGAGTTATGCACAACTGAATATGAGAAATATCAAAACTCTACCCTAAAATTTTTAAATTAACATGAAACCAGACAGTTACCATGAGATGACCTGAGGACCAAACAACAGCACTAAGTAATGACAGATCAGGTTAATGTGTACTCAAAGACCTTGGCACCTCCTGATGTAACTTAGATAGCAACTACATTTAAAATCATTGCACCAGATCAAGTTGTACTGTTGTGATTTTCTTGTTAAAAACACTGGATCAGTAAAATTTTCACAAAACTCTAGGCAGCAAGAATATGATTTTCTGAACTATTGCATCCAGCTCTGGAGCCTTCAACACAGGACAGACATGGACCTGATGGAGTGGGTCCAGAGGAGGGCCACAAAGATGATCAGAGGGCTGGAACACCTCTCCTACAGGAGAGGACAGGCTGAGGGAGCTGGGGTTGTTCAGCCTGAAGAAGAGAAGGCTCTGGGGAGACCTACTAGCGACCTTCCAGTACCTGAAGGGGGCCTACAGGAAGGCTGGGGAGGAGCTGTTTACGAGGGCCTGTAGTGAAAGGACGAGGGGTAATGGGTTTAAATTAGAGAAGAGTAGATTTAGATTGGGTATCAGGAAGAAGTTCTATACATTGAGGGTGGTAGAACAGTGGAATAGGCTATGCAGGGAAGTGGTTGAGGCCCCATCCCTGGAGATATTCAAGGCAAGGTTGGACAAGGCTCTGAGCAGCCTGGTCTAGTTGAGGGTATCCCTGCTCATTACAGGAAGGCTGGACTAGATGAGCTTTGAGGTCCCTTCCAGCCCTAGCCATTCTATGATTCTATGAACTACAAGTACAGTTAAGAGCTCTACCACAAAAATCACAGACAGTTCCCCTGATCACTGTTCTTGATTCCTACCTAGAAACTGTCTTAAATGAGTCAGTTGTATGGATTCAAATTAAGACATATTAATAAAATCCAACATTTATTTCACACTAGGCTTTTGCTTTAACTAAAATCTTGTATAATACCAGTAGGCAAAAATGTTTAGATGAATCTGTCATGAAACTGAAAAACTGACAGATTTGTCATTGCTCTAACCACGTCTTGATGACAGAAGAAATAACAGCTTATATACGTTTCATCACTAAAGTGGCTCTCTAAATTATCTACCCTCATTTGATTGTGTTTATCTTATGTACCATGATGACTGAAGTATTTTATCTAGACAGTTGCACTGAGTGGATAACCAAACAATTACATGGATGCCCAGTGATACTAGAATTTCTGATCACTTATTTGGTGTGTCTCTTAATTCTAGATAAAACTCTTTATTATTGCTCAGAACACAAAAAGGTGAGGTGGCAGAAATAGAGTCAGGAAACAGCCTTAGCAGGAACAGAAATGTTAGCATAATGAAACTGCTGTCCCAATAGTCCCCTTGTGTTACACTCTATAGAACTGAATTGGGTATGGTGCTTGGAGTTTACTAAAGTAACACACAAATATTTTCCATGCTGTTCTTTCATCTCCTTTACAGAAAGAAGAAACAGGATGAAGTCTGGACGAAGTAAGAACAAATAAAATAAAAGATTCTTCTTACTATAGACTTTTTAAAGCACTGTTTATTTTTGTTTTCTTTGTATAGAAAAGCTGGCTAGGTATTTAAAAGAGCAGTGTTAATTCCTTTAAATCCCTGAGATCTTCAGGAACTTTCTTTGTTTTGAGACACTGAGATTCATCTCTTGTATAGGAGGAATTAAGGTGAAGTTATAATAACGAACAGACTTTTGAAAACCCCTTTCTATTTTATTACAGGACCATCAGAAAATGAAACAAAAAAAAAAGGGGGGGGGGGGGGACTGAATGGTGTTGATTTGGTTTTGGCCTGAACAAAGTTCCACAGTTCTTAAGGCAAAAGTAAACAGACTTAATTCAAAAAATTACATAGGCTAGTGTCCCAGCTCAAAGGATAAAGACATTCTCAGAACTATTCCATCTGCAGGGAGGGTTCATTTAGGTTCCCACTGAACTTGTGCAACTGAATTCTTCATAGTGATAGCCAAGTTATATTGGGGTTGGAGATAAGCCTCACAAAAAAATGTGTGTGTATTCAGGGAGAGGAAGAAGGAAACCAGTTTCAGTAAAGCTTCAAGGATGCTCCAGACAGATTCCTTGAAAAAGAATGTTTATATTTTCATAAGTGACACAATTCTATTACTGTTTTCAAATATACTTTAAGTTAGAATAATCAATTAAAATTTAATGTTATTGGGAAGGAGTTTTTACGGCACATGATTGCTGATCAATATATAACATGAATTTTATTTTTAACTTAAAACATAGGTGTTTTAACATAGACTATTCTGTGTCATAGCTAAACCTTTTACACCTGACATACTAACCTCCTTTTTACTAGTTATAACTACAATACAAGTTAGAAAAAGATAAATAGATCTACAGATCTCTATTTCCACAGTCTGAAAGCACTAAGATCCTGCATTCTGACCAAAGCCCTCCTACAGAAATTATTTGTCTGAGCATACAAGAGAAAATGTATTTTCTCCACCTACTGAAATCTTATGTCTCTGTAGCATACATATCGGCAAAATTTAACTATCTTCTATCTTTCACCAGTACAAATTCAAAAGAACTGCAGGAAGTAAACCATGCAGAGCTATGACTGGAGACTCAGCTATTCTGGTTCTGCCCTAAAAGACTTTGCTGTTTGTTTCCAATTGTGTAGCAGTGGGCAGCTCACCTCTCAGAATCTTAACCTTATTATACAGATGACTTTCTAGCCAACAGGATGTACCTAGTACAGGAATATAGGTGTGATTTGGTCTGATAAATTTCCACTTAAGAAAATAGTTTTCCCTCTGCTGTTTCTTACTCTTTTGTTGCCTCCTCCTCTGTCCATAAAGTGGTTTTGCCCTTTCTTAAACATGTTTCCCATGTTTCCCAGAGGTGCCACCAGCTTGGCTGATGGGCTTAGCTGTGTTCTGCTGCAGGTCCATTGGAGCTAGCTGGACACTGGAACCCCCTGGTTTCCTCTCACAGAAGTCAGTTTGCAGCCCCCCTGCTGCCCAACACCTTACCACCTACAGCCAATACAAGACCTTACAACACAGGAATTGATGAAATAAACCAGTGTGAATAGGTGTTCATTGGTAACCTCACATCTCATTGACTGATCAAGCAATTGATTGAAGAAGAAACAGTTGTGTCTATTAACCAATGTCTTGCAGAACAAGTAAAAGGAATAGCCTTTCCTGTTCACTTATAAATGTCATAGCATTTCTTTTCTGAGGACTGTTCTGGCAAAATTAGTAGGATGAAAATGGATAAGGGCATAAATTAAGCTGTGTTGCAGTTTTGCAACTGTAATCTTTTGCAGGATAATCCAATTCTCCTTAAGCAAAGATTTAGTATTATGGTGATGATTGAGTGAGGCATCACTGATGATGTTAAAAGACCTCATATAAGGCAAACAGAAGAAGCAATTATAGGCTTTTGTAATGTAAGGCACATAAGACAGGTGAAACAAATGAGTCTCTACCCAAGACTCTGGCCATGAGCAAGCCAAACCAGAAGGTGAGCTAGATAGTGAAGGACTTTTGCTGGGAGTTCGCTATAAATTCATCTAAACTACACAGTTTGGTACAAGTGTCTGTGTTTATGGGCAGGAGCAGTTAGATGCAAACAAAGAAGCCAAAAAGCCAGGAAGACAAGCACTTGAGGGTTTGAAAGAAAGCCAACTCATGGAAATCGAGGGACAGAGCACTGCCTGAAAAAAAATGTTTGTATCTGTGAGTAAAGAAAATGCTTTCTCTTGTATTACCTTTATTCAGTTCCTGGAATCTAAATGTTACTTTGTTCACCTTGTAAATAAACAAGATTACATCAAGAATCGTAGAAATGTCTAGATTGGAAAAGACCTGTATGCTCATCTAGTCCAATCATCAGCCTAACACTACCAAGTCTACCCCTTAAACCAGATCGTTAAGCACCACATCCAATTGGCTCTCAAACACCTCCAGGGATGGGGACTCCACCACTGCCCTGGGCAACCCATTCCAACACCTGATAACCCGCATAGCAAAGAAGTTCTTCCTAATATCCAAGAGAAACCTCCCCTGGAGCAGCTTGAACCCATTTCCCCTTGTTCTGTCATCTATTGCTGGGTTAAACAGGCCTACTCCCATCTCTCTCCAACCTCCCTTCAGGTAGCCATAGAGAGCAATAAGGTCTCCCCTGAGCCTCCTCTTCTCCAGGCTAAACAACCCCAGCTCCCTCAGTCACTGCTCATAGGTCATGTGCTCAAGGCCCTTCACCAATTTTTTTGCTTTTCTCTGGACCTAGTGTCAACACTACTCCTAATACAGGCCAGGATACCATTGGCCTTCTTGGCCACCTGGGCACACTGCTGGCTCACATTCAACCAGGTGTCAATCTACACCCCCAGGTCCCTCTCTGATGAGGAGCTCCGCAGCCACTCTTTCGCGAGTCTGTAGCATTGTCGGGGGTTGTTGTGGCCAAAGTGTAAAACCTGGTACTTGGCCTTATTAAACTTCATACAATTATCCTCAGCCCATCAATCTAGTCTGTCTAGATCTCTCTGCAGAGCATCTCTACCCTCTAGCAGATCAACACTTACACCAAGTGTCATCTGCAAACTTACTAAGGGTACACTCAATCCTTTCACTCAGGTCATCAATAAGGATGTTGAACAGGACTGGTCCCAGTACAGAGCCCTGGGGAACACCACTTCTGACTGTCTGCCAGCTGGAATAAACTCCATTAACTACTACTCTCTGGGCCCAGTCCTCTAGCCAGTTTTTCACCCAGCAGAGTATGCCCATCCAGACCACAAGCAGCCAGTTTCTCTAGAAGAATGGTGTGGTGTCAAGGTCTTACTATAGTCCAGATAGAAAACATCCACAGTCTTCTCTCATCCAGTAAGCCAGTAACCATATTGTAGAAGGAGATCAGGTTAGTCAAACAGGACCTGCCCTTCGTAAAGCCATGTTGACTGGGTCTGATCATCCAGTTGTGTTGCACATGCTGAGTGATGATACTCAGGATGATCTGCTCCATGAGCTTTCCTGGCACCAAAATCAAACTGACAGGCCTGTAGATCTTCCTTCCAACCCTTCTTGTAGACGGTTCTCGCATTGTCTAGCTTCCATTCTGTTGGGACCTCCCCAGTCAGCCAGGACTGCTGAAAAATGGTGGAAAATGGCTTGGTGAGCACCTCCACCAGCAATCTCAGAATTCTTGGATCAAGTCCATCTGGTCCCATAGACTTGTAAACATCTATGTGGTGTAGCAGGTCACCAACCATTTCTTCCTGGATTGCAGGGGGATTGCTCTGCCTTACAGTCTTGGTTTTCAAGCCCAGAGGGCTGGATTCTTGAAGCAGAACTGCTACTATTACTAAAGACTGAAGCAAAGTAGGCATTAAGCACTTCTGCCTTTTCGGCATACTTTGTCATTATGTTTCCTCCTGCATCTAGTAGAGGGGGGGAGGCTCCTCCTGGTCCTCCTACTACTGACATATTTATAAAAGATTTCTTGGTGTCTTTAACCACAGAAGCTAGATTAACTTCTAGCTGAGCTTTGGACTTCCTAATCTTGTCCCAGCATAGCCTTACAATGTCTCTATAGTCATCATGTGTGGCCTGTCCCATCTTCCAAAGCTGATAGACTCTCCTTTTTATCCTGACCTGCAACCAGAGTTCCCTGATCAGCCAGGCTGATCTTTTCTGACACCAGCTTGAATTGTGGCACAAGGGCACAGCTTGCTCCTGTGCCTTTAAGATTTCCTTCTTAAAGAGTGTCCAGCTATCCTGGATTCCTATGCCCTTCAGGATTTCTTCCCAAGGGACTCCATCAAGCAGTCTCCTAAATAAGTCAAAGTCTGCCCTTTGGAGGTCCAAGGTGGAAGTTCTGCTGCCTCCCCTCCCTGCTTCACTAAGAATGGAGAACTCAATCATACTGTGATCGCTGGACCCCAGCTGGCCTCCAACAGCCACATCACCCACCAATCCTTCTCTGTTTACAAAAAGCAAGTCTAGCAGGGCACCCTCCCTGGTAGATTCACTCATCAGCTGTGTAAGAAAATTGTCCTTGACACACTCTAGGAACGTCCTGGACTGTTCCTTCTCTGGTATGTTATATCTCCATCAGACATCTGGGAAGTTGAAGTCACCCACAAGAACCAGGGCAAGAGAATGCGATACTTCTCCCAGATGCTTGTAGAATGTTTCATCAACCTCTCTGTCCTGATTGGGTGGTCTATGACAGACCCCTACCACAATATCATCTCTGTCGGACCTCCCTCTGATTTTGAGCCATAGACACTCAACTGTATCATCATCCTAATTAAGCTCTGAACATTTGTAACAGTCCCTTATATACAGGGCCACCTCTCCTATCTTGTCTATCTCTCCTGAAGAGCTCGTAGCCATTCATAGTGATACCCCAGTCATGGTAGGCATCCCACCATATCTCTGTGATATCTAATATATCATAGTTTTCCTGGTGCATCATGGCTTCTAGTTCCTCCTGCTTGTTGCCCATGCTACGTGCATTCACGTAGACACAACTCAAACGGGCTAATGTTCCTGACACTTTTTTATGGGTGAAAGCCTTAATTGTGTGTTGAGATGGTTTGGAAGCTGGTTGAAGGACAGAGCCCAGAGAGTTGTGGTCAGTGGAGCAGAGTCTAGTTGGAGGCCTGTGGGTAGTGGTGTTCCCTAGAAGTGGGTCCAGCGTCCAGTGCTGTTCAACATATTAATCAGTGACCTGGATGAAGGGATAGAGTGTACCCTCAGCAAGTTTGATGATGATGCCAAACTGTGAGGAGTGACTGACATGCCAGAAGGCTGTGCTGCCATCCAGTGTGACCTGGACAGGCCGGAAGGCCAGGTGGGGAGAAATCTAACAAAGTTCAATAAGGGCAAGTGTAAAGTACTGCATCTGGGGAAGAACAACTCCATGTATCAGTACAGGTTGGGGGCTGATCTGTTGGAGAGCAGCTCTGGGGAAAAAGATCTGGGAATCATGGTGGACAAGAGAATGACCATAAGCCAACAATGTGCCCTTGCAGCCAAGAAGGCCAATGGCATCCTGGCATGCATTAAGAAAAGCATGGCCAGCAGGTCGAGGGAAGTTCTTCTCCCCCTCTACTCTGCGCTGGTGAGGCCCCACCTGGAGTACTCTATCCAGTTCTGGGCACCCCAGTTCAAGAAGGACAGGGAGCTATTAGAGAGGGTCCAGTGAGGAGCTACCAGGATGGTTAAGGGAGTGGAGCATCTCCCCTTATGAAGAGAGGCTGAGAGCTGGGTCTTTTTAGCATCAAGAAAAGGAGTAGACTCTGGGGTGACCTTATTAAGTCTATAAATATGTAAAGGGCAAGTGTTGGGAGGATGGAGCCAGGACATCCAGTGATAGGATAAGGGGTAATGGGTACAAGCTGGAGCATAGGAGGTTTCAGGTAAACATAAGGAAAAACTTTTTCATGGTGAGGGTCACAGAGCACGGAACAGGCTGCCCAGAGAGGTTGTGGAGTCTCCTTCTCTGGAGACATTCAAAACCTGCCTGAATTACAGAATCACAGAGTTACTCAGGCTGGAAAAGACCCCTGAGATCAAGTCCAGCCTATAACCCAATATTGCCATATCAGCTAGACCATGGCACTAAGTGCCACATCCAGCCTTTCTTTAAACACATCCAGGGACAATGACTCCACCACCTCCCTGGGCAGTCCATTCCAATGTCTGATCACCCTCTCTGTCAGGAAGTGCTTCCTAATATCCAAATGAAACCTCCCCTGGTGCAGCTTCAGGCCATGCCCTCTCCTCCTGTCACTGGTTGCCTGGGAGGAGAGCCTGACCCCCACCTGACTACAACCTCCCTTCAGGTAGTTGTAGAGAGTGACAAGGTCCCCCTGAGTCTCCTCTTCCTCAGGCTAAGCAACCCCAGCTCCCTCAGCCTCTCCTCACAAGAATTTCCTTCTAGTCCCTTCCCCAGCCTCATTGCTCTCCTCTGGATCCACTCCAGCACCTGAATATCCTTCTGGAAGTGAGGGGCCCAGAACTGCACACAGTACTCGAGGTGAGGCCTCACCAGTGCTGAGTGCAGGGGGAGAATCACATCCCTACTCCTGCAGGCCACACTATTCCTGATACAAGCCAGGATGTCATTGGCCTTCTGGGCCACCTGAGCACACTGCTGGCTCATGTTCAATCGGTTGTCAACCAGCATTCCCAGGTCTCTCTCCAGCAGGCTGCTCTCCATCCACTCCTTCCCCAGTCTGCAGCGCTGCATGGGGTTATTGTGGACAAAGTGCAGGACCCTGCACTTGGTCCTGTTGAACTTCCACTGGCCTCAGCCCAATAACCCAGCCTGTCCAGGTCCCTCTGCAGCATCTTCCTATCCTCTGGCAGATCGACACTCACTCCCAGTTTGGTGCCATCCACAAATTTACTGAGGGTAGACTCAATCCCCTGGATGCATTCCTATGTGATCTGATCTAGGTGATCCTACTCTAGCAGGAGGGTTGGACGAGATGAACTTCTGAGGTCCCTTCTAACCCCTAACATTTTGTGAATCTGTGATTCTGTAATTCCTACCCAACCATCCTCAGGTGTTTTCATGGCTTCCAACCTGTAAATAACTCTTCCATCTTTGCTGTCCCTTGTATCTCCAGCCTCTACCCTCACTGAGATGGTAGTACAAGAGTCCTCGCTGCTACTTCCTTTTACACACCCTAGCATGCTCCCCCGGGCTCATACCTAGCATGGCTGGTTGCATCCCCTTCCCCTTTCCAATCTAGTTTAAAGCCCTACCAATGAGCACTGCTAACTCCTACCCCAAGATCCTTTTTCCCCTCTGGGACAGGTACATCCCATTTGCTACCAGCAGGCCTGGTGTCTTGTAAAGTGAACCATGATCAAAGAACCCAAAGCCCTGCTGATGGCACCAGTCCTGGAGCCATGACCTGTTGGGCCCTCCTATTGGTTCCCTCATCCATTGCTGCTGATGGAGGGATGGAGGAGAACACAACCTTCACTACTGGTCCCTTAACCAGGTGCCCCAAGGCCCTAAGATCTCTCTTGATTGCTTCTGATCTTCTTTTTGTCACTTTATCACTATCCGCCTGAAAGACCAAAATAATCAGAAGGCCCCACCAAGTTGGGAATTTTACCTAAGACATCCTTTATCCTGGCTCTAGGGAAGCAACAGACTTCCATATGGAGTGGGTCCAGTCTGCACATTAGGCCCTCTGCACCTCTCAGGAGAGAGTTACCTACAACAGTGACCCATCTATTTTTCTTTTTGGTCTGATTAGTAATGGTTGGTTTAGTGTGAGTTGGCCTTGATGGGACTTCTGGCCTTTGTGAGATTTCTTCTCCACTATAAGCCAGTTCATCCTGCAGGGCCCCATACCTATTCTGCAAGGGAACTGAAGGTGGTGAGGTTCCTACAGGAAAATGTCTGCTCTGTTTGCATCGTCAGGTAGGAGCATGTTCCCATCATCTCTGTTCTGTGATTTAGTACAGGAAGGCTGGAAAGCTTGCTGAGCTAGTATGGAATCCTCTGTTTCACTGATAAGGTTTACCTCCTCCTGAGCTATTTATGTGGAAAGCAGGTTATTACAACACTCATCCAATTCCCTCTCACTTTCCCTAATACTACTTAATCTGCTCACCTCCTCTCTGAGCTCCATCACTTCATCTTGGAGCTGTGCCACCCAGGTCATCAACCTGCTCACACTGGACATCAGAGGAGTTTCCTGTTATAAGCAAAAAGCTGGCATTTCCAACAGTCTGTGATCTGGACAGCTGCCTCTTTCTGTGGCAGCACCCTCTGACTACCCATATCAATTTTGGTGGGTGCTAGGAACATGGTCTTCTTCTGCCTGGTAGACACCATGACTCCTGGATCAAACTGGCAGTTCTCAGGGCCCTGGCAGCACTCCCTGACTGTGCAAACTGTCACACTAACCGTCCAGTCCCTGTTTGATGCCTCTGATCACTGCACTCTGCTTGATGCACAGAAATATATGTCTATTTTATATATATTCTGTCATAACAGAAACAGTCTTCAAAACTATGAATGTTGTGTACCTACCTAGCCTATAAAAACAATAACAATGGCATTAGTAGTGAGATCCTTTTTGAAGAGGAAATCAAAGATTCCCCCAGTGGAATAAACTGTGAGCTGAGATTGCTGTTGAGCATGTTAACCTCCAAGATAGCCAAAGACGCTTTCCAGTTTGAGGCTGAAACTTTGTAGAAGGAATTAAAACAGCATCTGGAACCTCCCCATGTGGGTTTGGAGAAAAACTGAAAAAAAGGAGGGACAACACCTCAGTTTATCAGTGACAAATTGTCTGAATTCATTAAGAACAATTAAAACATTCCCATCATTCAATAGTAAATAGTAAAGAGAAAGGTAATTAGCAATCTGTGTGTTGTGGATCAGAGGGTTTCCTGGAAAATAAGGGAGGCTGAGAAAGGTGTAGCCAACTTTGAGCTTGCTAAAGAAGTTGAGCTGCAGCAAGGACTCAAGGAGCAGATGGCTCACACTGAGAAGAAAATCAAAAGATCACAGACCTCACTGGCAGTCAGCCACCTTGAATGGCACTGAGCTGGATGGAGAACTGTAGTAAGACAAAGTAATCACAGTATTTCTCTAGTGCAATTGTAGCACTCAGAGGGGAGAAGTTTGATTGTCAAATACTTCCATTTGCCTTAATTTCCCACACCTCATTGCAAGCTGTAGACACTACATCAAGGTGGCCCGACCTCCTGAACTGGTTTGAAAGGTACCCAAGGAGAAATCAAGAAGATTTAATAGTAGCAGAATTCCTAGCAAGTGGACAGATCTAAGGCTTTAAAAATATTACCCAGAAATCCAGGAAGGAGCCTTTTTTTAATTCCAACTAACCACCAGGTTTTTGAAGAGGCAAGGGATCAATAAAATACTTCAAGCCCAACTCTGAGTCTGATGGGGCAGTGAATACTCTCAGCAGCTGGTTAGCTCTTCAAACACCAGCAGCAAGACAAGTCCCAGCACATGCTATTTGTTGGTTGGTTATTAGCATCACATTCCATCAGGGCATCCTAACCCTTTCAAACCTTGGTTATAAGCTAAAGAACAGCTGAAGTGGAAGCTGCTGGAGTGGAAAAATGTCACTTGGTCCATTTGTATTGTTCAGAAATGTACAGTCTCCATTTTTTAAAAGTTTACAGCATTTTCTAAATACAACATAGGGACAGACTAAGAAAATGACTGAGAAGAAAGCAACATACACGGTTGTGCAAGGGAGCTATAAAAGCAGGCCACAAGGCCTGTTCCTCTGGGGCAGCAGAGGGGAAGTTAGAATTCAAGCTAAGTATTAGTTTTGTGTGATCCCACTTACAGAAAAGCAGTGGCAAGCATATAGCCAGATCCTGTTAGTCCTTCAAGTATTGCAATCCAGGCACTACAATTGCTCAGAAGTCCATAGACAAAGCAGGCACTAGGATCAAGAGGAGCTGGGGGAGCTACTGGTGGTCAACCAGGCAGCAGGCACCATTCCAGACCTCAGGCCACATTTTAACAATTCAGTCCAAAGACAGAAACTGACTTTACACACAGAATCTGAGAAAGTAGCAAGGAGATAATAATTCACCAGGACCACAATCAAATGCCAGAGATTAAGATGCAAAAGTCAACATTCTGTGTTTGCAAAATCTCAGGACAACATATTTGGTAAATCTTTCCAATAATGTGGACAGATTTATAACATGTGATGTGATCTCACTAGGGCAGAGTAGAGGGGGAGGTGAACCTCCTTTGACCTGCTGACCCCATTCTTCTTAATCTACACTTGCCCTTGTTGAACTCCATTAAGTCCCTCTCTGCTGAACTCTCTAGCCTGCCTGGGTCTCAATGAATGGCAGCACAGCCTGCTGGTGTGTCAGCCAGTCCTCACAGTTTTGTATCATCAGCAAACTTGCTGAGGGTACATTCTGTCCATTCTTCCAGGTCATTGATGAATATGTTGAACGAGACTGGACATAGCACTGACCCCTGGGGAACACCAGTAGCAACAGGTCTCCAACTAGACTCTATGCCACTAGTCACAACCCTCTAAACATTGTCATTCAGGCAGTTCTTAACCCACCCCACTGCCCACTCCTCTAACCCACACATCCTCAGCTTCCCTACGAAGATATTGGAGACAGTGTCAAAAGCTTTTCTGAAGTCAAGGTAGACAACATCCACTGCTCTCCTCCTCGTCTACCAAGCCAGTCATGCCATCACAGAAGGCTATCAGATTAGTCAAGCGTGATTCCCCTTGGTGAATCCGTTCTGACTACTCCTTGATAACCTCCTTCTCCTCCACATGCTTAGAGATGGCATCAAGAATGAAGTGCTTCATCACCTTCCAAGGATGGCGGTGGAGCTGACTGGCCTGTAGTCTCCTAGTTCTATTTCTTGCCCTTTTTGAAGACTGAAGTGACATTGGCTTTCCTCCAGTCCTCAGGCTCCTCTGCTGCTCTACATGACCTTTCAAAAAGATGGAGGAGAGTGGCGTAGCAATAGCATCTGCCAGCTCCCTCAGCACTTGTAGGTGCATCCCACTGGGGCCCATGGATTTGTGGGTGTCCAACTTGCTTGACAATCTCTAATCCAATACAGAATAGAGCACTGAAGTAAATATGAACTTCATTTTTCACATCCAGTACTCACCACCCTATACACTTGCCCAACACTATACCAAGCAACCGTGCAATTCTGTGGTTCTGTACAAGTCACAGCCAAGATGAAATGTGCCTTGCAGGTAATCTGAGAATGGATAAAAAAATGCACTTGGGTCATCTAAAGCCTTTAGATCCAAGAAATTACATATCTTGAATTTTGTAAGCAGCAATAATATATGTTAAAATGTGGGTCAAGTCCTGGATGACTATGAGTTCCCACTGACTATTGAGCAGGACTATGGTCTTTATTAGTTAGAAGAATTTTTTCCTAACTCACATGATAAATATTTATTGCTTAAAAGTGCTTAATTCCTCTTGTCTGAGTCTTTGTAATGGAAGATGGGTGGCAGCACAACACAAGAATGGTGGCCAGGTTTCTAGGTGGGCTGTATTCACAGTTCTTTCAAGTTAGACAGTCTCCAAAGTCTAGACTTCCAGCACCTTTGAAATTGAGGACTAGAGAACAAGGTAAACAAAGAAGCTGTGTTTTGCTTCTCTTCACTCTTTGATAAGCTGGATACACCCTTTCAAATGTAGCAAACTAGTCATTCCACGCCCCCCAGTAGTCTACCCCTCCACACCTTCTTCTGCCACATAACTCAAACATGTAGTTAGAAAAAGGTATTAGATGTTCCCCAGATACTTTGTAAACAAAGTTGTCCAGTATTTATTAAATAATTGATTATGATACCCACACACTTCCCTACAGAAATAAGAAGCAGAACAACCATGGTAAATGTCTTCAAATATTCAAAGGATGCGAACACCAAATATGCAGTAATTAGGTTGAATTATGTACTGACCTTGTGACGTATTAGGTTTTTGGAGAGTTACCCTGGAGAAGTGGTTACACTCTTTGGAGAGTTTCAAAACTGCAGAGAACCAAACATACGAAACCCTACTTACTTCCAAGTAGGAAAAAACCTGACAACGGCAGGAAGTTGGACAGTTTGAGGTAATAGCCCTTTCTCATACCTAAATTGTACCATTTTGTGCAAATACACTTTTAGGCATGTTATTTCAGTGTCAAAGTGGTGTACTGAATTGGGTGAAAAAAACATAGATTATATGACAACAGTATTTCAATCAAGAAATGAGTGGGTCACAAAAAAAATTAGTTACACAGTTTATGAGTTATGAGGAGGAAGCATGCCTGGTTTTTGAAAAAAGTCTCATTTCTACACAGGGGCTTTTAAAATATGGGCTACATCTGCATTAATGAGTGACAAGGAATTTGAGAAATCTGGTGCACATGTGGCTTGGCAGGTGCTTTATATTGAAAAGCACATGAGGTTTTGTCATATTGTGTAGAGCTGCTCTAATCACAACCTCTGAGCATCAGTCATTGTTTACCTTAATGCTATCATAAACACATCTGGGTAACTCCTTAAAATAATGGTAGAGGTAATTAGTCATGAATTGAGTTGGAAATCTGATAAAGTACTTATGACATCTGTATTGGTACCAAATGAATTCATCATGGTTAACATTGTTACAATAACACCAAAGGAGTTAATAATAATTTGTGCCAGCATTTGAATGTGTTGCTAACATAAGAGCAACTAGAATGAATGCTTTTTAAATAAATTATAAATAAAAAAATTACAGAGGCCTGTAAAATTTTATGTCTGCATCTTGTTATTCATAAAGCACACAACTCTTTTTCATGTATTACCATACTTTCAGGAAAGGACAGGCAAGTTAATTTTCTGCATCTTGTCCACTAAGTTTTCAGGATAAGTCTTCAAGACGGCATTACAAGAAGTGAACACTGTCTATGCAGATCCATTTCCCACTGCAACAGCTCCTAGTTGGAGGCAGCATACACAGTGCCCCAACACAGAAACCCTTAAATGTATTTTATAGTATAATGTACAGCTATAAATGTATATATATTTATAGCAGATCTGATTCTTTCCTGGTTTGACTTGGCACAACTGTAACTAAGTCAGTGTACAAATAGTTACTTCACAGCAGCTAAGAAGCTGGCCCTATGTGGCTGTGGTAGTGCTGCTATCACATGAAGCTGAGGAAAATCTGACACTGTAAAATGGGCTCTATGCTTTCAACCAAGTCAGAGATTTTCATCAAGAATAGCCTGCTTTATTCATGCTAAATGGCTACAGGTTTCTGCATTGGCTGCATAAAAAGTATTAGAAAATAGTTTTCATCATTCTGCACTAATAAAAGTTGTCTAGCACGAAGGCAGAAGCTTTCTGCCACAAAAAAAAAAACAAAAAACCAAGCTTGTTACAAACCTACATATGAAGAAGAGGGAGGAAGACCCTGTTACCTGTAGGTACATGTAATGTACGTACTGTCCTGACACTTCTATTTTCACCGGTGTCAATACTCGGTAGATTTTTAATTCACTAGCTGGGAACTCTTTTCCCCAAGGGAACTGCAGGACTCAACACAATAGCAAAAGCACAACAGCAAAAGCACGCAGTAGAAAATGGCACAGACCTAATGCTCTATTTGTGAGAGGGTAGCTGGGCCCACAGGTCGTCTTCCAGTTACTCAGGCACCTCCTTCCCTAGTTTTTTGGCATTTCCACTTCTCTCAACTGCCACACTGGTATGCCCCTGTTTCCTGGTTATCCTCTCAAATACAGTATGCCTCTGTTTTCCATTCACTGCTTTCACACTTCTCAGTATTTTAATCAGTATCTTATCTTTCCTCTCTCTTGGATTATCAGACAGGATCCCAAATATTCAGTAAGCTATACCTTTGTAGCTCTGTTTATATCTGCATGAGAAGTTTTCTCTTCTCTGTGTCTCTACTTGAATTTCCTTTGTAGCCCAACTTCTGAAAAAGCCTACTGTTTTGCCTTTATGTTCTTCCAGCATTTATCCATTCTTTCTCATTTCTGAGACTTGTGGGTTACTTATGCCTTTGTTACTTTTTATACCAGCTTCCACAATCTTTCTTTTTGTTCTTATTTCATAGAATGAAGCATAGAATGAATTGGATTGGAAGAGACATTAAAGATCATCTAGTTCCAAACCCTCTGCCGTAGGTTAGAACACCTCCCACGAGACCATGTTGCTCTAAGTCCCATCCAGCCTGGTCTTGATCACTTCCAGGGATGGGGCATCCACAAGTTCTCCGGGCAAACTGTTTGAGTGTCTCATCACCCTCACAGTGAAGAATTTCTTCCTAATATCTAATCTAAACCTACCCTCTTTCATTTGAAACTGTTACACCTTGTCCAATCGCTATGAGCAAGTCCCCCTCCAGCTTTTCTGTAGTCTCACTTTAAGCACTGTAAGGCTGCTATAAGGTCTCCATGGAGCCTTCTCTTCTCCAGGCTGAACAACCCCAACTCTTTCAGCCTGTCCTCAATGGGGAGCTGTTCCAGACTTTCCATCATCTTTGTGGCCCTCCTGTGGACCTCCTCATCTTTCTTACACTGCAGACTCCAGAGCTGGACATAGTACTCCAGGCGAGGTCTCACAAGAGCAAAGTAGAGGGGAAGAATCATGTTCCCCAGACTGCTGGCCACACTTCTCTTGATGCAGCCCAGGATGCGAGTGGCTTTCTGGGCTGCAAGTTCACATTGATGATTCATATTCAGTTTTTCAACAAGTCTTTGCCCATCCTTATTTCCTATGCCCACTACTCAAAAGTGTGGTGATCATCCATTTGAATTTCCTCCCTATCATTCCTGTGCCAGGGCACAGTCATCCTTTCAAAGTTTGCACAGCAGAGCTGTGGTTACAGCTCTGCAGTAACATCCCCCTGGCTCTCACTCTGCACTTTGTGCCCTGCCCAATTTCTGACTGCTTTGCCACCCTCTCTGATGCCCTAGAAGTACATCCCATGCTCCAGTCACTAGTTATCAGTGATGAAGTAACTTTGCCTTTGTATATATGAATTCACCCTATTTTTTTCAGAGCTCATCTTGCTTCCAAAGCTCACAGAGTACCTCCAGTTCCAGTGTGTCTCCAATCTCTTATTATCTTTTTTTCTTCAGCCCATGCCTCCAACACAACTGCAACAACTGTCAGTCTCATAACTGGTTTGAATCTATATTCCTGCCAGGCATACCGCAAGCTTCCGCTGTAATGCCTTTGTCTGCATGAGGCTGTGAGCTCTGTGAAATAAAAAAAATTGCCTTATTCTGTGTCTGTGTAACATCAGACTGGTGCTCAGCACCTAAGAAGAGTGATTTATTTCTCCCATTTATTTTTTCTTGACTTAAAGACATGTTTTCTCACTTGGAATGTATTTTATTGTCTGATCTGAAACTGTCATGTAATCATAACAGTGTGTTTGTGATAGCATAGTAAGTTCCATGGAAACAAACTGTGATGTCATAAATGCAGGATTTATATCTTTTCTGCAAAATCAAGCTGCAGAAGCAGATGGATGGAAAAAAACCTCATTAAAATACCAACAGTTTCTAAAAACTGCAGTAAAAATATCGTTGGGAACCCAGACAAACATTGTTTAATAGATTTTTTTTTTTTTTAATACAGGTTTCCTGATTTTTAAAAGCCTGCTTTTCTGAACAAGTCACCCTTTTTGGAGTGGAAATATATTTTTAAATGACGGCAAAAAAATAAGTGTTTGGATTTGACGCTCTAAAATTCAAAACAATTGTCTCAGACAAATTAAATGGAACGGAAAGAAAAGGGCCATGATGATGAGAAAATACATATAAAACTTTCTGGGCTACATTTCTCAAAGCTAAACTACTAATTATTCATTAAAGTGCATATGACGTATTAAGGATGTACTTGCGTAAATTATTTATAAGAACTAAGAAGTGATTAATAAGAGGATGGAGATGAAAACATCCTCTGTGATGTTCTTGCTAACAAGTGGGTCCAGCTTTGTAATCAGATGTCATCAGAGAAAGTAGCACATCCCAAAATGGTATGAATCATTTCTGACTTCCTGCCCTCCCTCACTGAAAATACAGAGAAGAAAAAAAAAAAAAAATTCTGAATATGCCAGTTAAAGAAATATATTCCACAAAATCATATGTTCTACTTGAAATTGAAACGTAAAAGTGTTTCTAAATTATGTCCCTAAACAACTAGGTTATTCCAAATGTAGTAATGATGCAATAGCATGATTTACCTTTTAAATTATTTATAATATTGTTGTTGTTGAAGATCTCAAAAGATGTTGCAAATGTAAGTTAAACAGTAGAAAATTGTTTCACATAGGCATCTCTAAGTTCTGCCTCCAAACTTATTTTAACAATGTTGCTGAGTAGAATGTAAACTATGTCATTCCAGCTTGCCTGTTCTTCCTACCCGTAATGTTCCTATCAGATGAGGAAGTTACCTTTCCTCCGCCTTTAACTACAAAAAAGGTTGTTTAACGTGCTATTAGATGCATTTAGATTTAGGGGAAAAGTGTCTGAAGGAGAAAGAAAAAAGATGGAAGAAAGTGCTAATATCTGGACACAGCAAGATCTGAGAGCTATTAGCATCACTAAGAAGCATTTCTCATAGTCCCTGACCTCTTTTGGATGGCCCTCGCACTCATGGTGTGTGCAGTTTTCATGGACTACTGTTGTCTTTCTGGGCTGAGGAACTGTGGAGAGCCTTTCCGCTGGTGATCATTACCTGAGACTCCAGAGTCTGCACTCAGAAGGCTCTTTGTATGGAGAGCTTTTTTAAGCATCTTTTCCTTCTCAGGTACCCAAACACTTCTTTTGACTTCTCCAACCTAACAATGTTTGGGATTTTTTTCATCTAGACTTCCTCATATAGTGTGATATTTCATAGAAAAGAGAATCATTGACTCCTATGATTTCAAGACAATGTCTTGGGTTTAGACTATTAATTTTTTGTGAAGTTACAACCTTAGTATCCAGTCTAGGGATAATGGATAATTGAGACAATCCGTACGTACATGAATACTGTATTTTGGGACAGCACTACTAGGCCTATAAATAGTATCACTTGTTTCTATGGAACTACATTCAGTATAAGATAATGTTCAATGTGGTATGAATTAACTGAATTAATTTAAAAAACAAAAACAAAACAAAAAAAAACCAAAACCAAAAAACAAACAAAAAAAAAAAAAAACCCCAAAAATTATGCTCTATAATTTGAGAGATTCCAAATAAAGGTGTTTCAAAGTTTTGCAAAACTGTGCCTAGTGTGTCCTTAACTTTTGATATTCCCCTCATCATGAATCTGTATTTGCTTACCAGTTCAGACCAGCATTCTCACAATCCTCTGCTGGTTTAACAGAGAATGCTACAGAATCATCTAAAGCCCAGACCTCAGGAAAGGTTGCTTATGCCTGTGACAATACAAGAAATTATTCCAGTGAGCTGATGACAAGCAGTCCAGATGAGTTCCAACTGCTTTGATGACAAAGTAATCCTTGATGTCTCTAAAAAGATAGCTTTCTGTAACTCTCTGATGACTAAAAAGAAATCAACACTACAGTCAGTCAGACTGAGGTATAATGTGCCTAACATGCTGCTGGCATACAACCCATTCACAGTAATGTAAAAAGTGGCTATACATCTTTATGTCACAAACATTTCCTACCTACATTTATACTGATATAAAACTGTTAGCAAAATGGAAGCTAGCTGAGGCTTGTAAAAGAAAGCAGAGCATATTATCTGGATTATATCCATTTTGGACATATTTTCTTACTTAGTCTAGTACGCATGGTTTATATTAAAACATTTAAATATTGAAGGAGATTTTGGGTTACAGATTGATAGTAGTTCCATAAAACCAAATTATTTTTCCATTTCTACACACTCTAATTAGACATGTGAAAACAAATGTGTTTTGCAGTATTAAGAGTTTTCTTCCTTGCCTTCAAAAATAGTGCAGGATCCTGGTAATTTGTTATGGATAGGATTTTTTTTTTTAACGGCTGTGTGGACTGTGGTTGATTTTCTACCCCTTTGTGAAATATTTCTCTGTCTTTTCTCCCAGCTCCCCACCTCCTTTTCTTCTAATTTCAATTTAAAATATTTTCCAGCCTTTATGAACTTAAGGAAGTGACATACTGCCTTCTGGTCATTTCTAATTAATTATAGATTCAAAATTTGTGTCAGTAAAGTACATAACTAACTCAATTGTTATAGTGAAGCTACACTACAAGATACATTAAAACATCCAGGTCTCCCTTAAATAAAGTATGATAGGCAGATGCATGACCTCAAGTCTTGTCCAGAAATGACAGGCAGATGCACAGTCCTAAGTGCTGTCCATGCCCCTTCCATGCAGAATTTGACCTTAGTCTATTGCTATTAACTGTAATCTCTCATTTAGTTTGACTGAAAAGGGAATGAAATGTGATGGAATCCCTGACCTAGAACCACACTTTGGCATTGCCACAGATACTTCCTACCCATGTTTAGACAAGATGAATCTGGTCCTCTGAGTACAACTTGAGACTCAGCAGCTTGGGAGCAAGATAATTGAAGAATGGAAGGAAATTTGCAGCCTCATATATGTGTTCATCCTCAGGTCCCAATTTACAATATAAACCTTTACTTCAGAGTGTTCTGTTATAAGGGCAAAGCATCATAATAATTTTCCTCTTCACTGTTATTTTAGAAATATTGTCTTCAGACATGATTTGTTCCTTCTGGATCTCTTTGCACCTTTGCTCTTTGCTATCTCAGTAAGATGTTTGTAATATATGTCACTTGCCCTCCCATCACCTGCTTTTTTGAACCATAACATCTACACTTCCTCTATATCTCCAGTGGTCTCCAAACAGTAACGGCTGTTTGAATGTCTTGATGTTTCATCAATAGTGCATCTGAAAGAAAAAAACCCCAAAAAACCAACCAACCAAACAAACAAAAAAAACCCAAAAAAACCCCAAAGACGACAAACAAACAAAAAAAAAAAAAAAAAAACCATAAAAACACCACACCATTTCATCACTATAAAATCCTAGAGATAGCAGAAACACCTCATTCCTGCCTTCCTTCATTTCACCGTTTTCTCATACACCATTGACAAAACACCTGACAACATCTACCACTGCTGTAATTGCTACAATTCCACATAATCCAAGTTCTATCTTACATTCAGACTCACAGTTCACAGCCTAATTTGAACATCTCACACACAGCATCATATCCCTTCCATTCACCACAGAAACAGCTTCTCTTCTTTCTCTCCCACTTCAGTGTCAAGGCTGACAACATTTCTTCCCAATTGTCCTTGCTGGATTCTCCTTTCAGTTTTGCCCACAGACTTCCTTCCATGAAACTCTTTATATCTGAACTCTGTTTGCCTTCCTGTCTTTCTATCAAAGCATTCATAGCATACTTATCATCTCTGAGGTCAGGTTTCTGCTCTCTGACTTTACTACTGTTCACTTCATTGATTCTTCTAGAATAATCCTTGCATGTCACGTCACACAAGAGAAGACAAGAAGGTTAGTCACATTTGCATCTCCTTTAAAAGCCCATGGGCAAATATCTTAGTATTATAGTAACTGCTTACTAGACTTGGATCTTACAATATAGATCTCTGAAGCATTATGAATTTGCTTGCAAAGCAGTTAGCTTTGATTTTACTGACTGACAAGATACTAAGCTCAATTTCCGAGTTTTTCTTCTTTCTTTTTTTAAGGAAGATGTTATAGGCAATGCGATATATAACCTTACTGGACTAAATAAAACGCTAATTGACATATTCATATGCATGTAAAATATATCAGGTGCAGTGCCTGAAAAATACCTGACAATAAAGTTCAACTTTGAATGAACTTAAATAATCCAATAAATCTAGCAGTTAGATACAGGAGATGAGGCAAACTCAGAGAGAAGAAACAAATGGAGTAAGTTTGTTTTGCAGGACTGAGTTTGCTTTAATGTAATGCCCCAAAGACAGCTGTAGGACAACAGTACAGTACAGTTAAATGAACAGATGTGTGCACAAACCATACGTTCATGAAATAAGAGGTAGCCTTTTTATATGCAAGTCTGCTAAAGGAATAAGAACAGAAAATAACACATTCCCAGTCCAGGAAAGAGAAAAATATTCAACCCATAGAGAGTGGCTGGCCTTTAACTCTTCCTCTTTATTATTGTAGTACTAGAAATGGAAAAGTTCAATTCATCATCAGCAGTAAGAATATCAGTCTGCTGTGTTTTTTACAGGCTTAATAAACGATATACTATATTTTTAACTTTTGTTCAGTTATTGTACGTTGTGTGCAAGTGGTATTACAATTTTGCCTGATTATTGATACGACCTTCTAAGAGAAAATACAGGAGATTTGATTAAAGAAATGCCTATTAAATAAACACAGTATAATTCTCTCCTATTTAAATAAATAATAAATCTCACTACCTTTTTAGAAATAGTCTAATTGTATATCTGCCAAACCTCTAACCATATTGAAACTGCAAATACAAACGGTTTGAATCATCAGACAGAAAAGGAAGATGGATGTTGCCTTCTAAGTGTTGTGATAAGATATTATCATCCTTCTGTAAGAAGATTGATGGAGCCATCTAAAGAGAAACATTGTTTAAAGGAGAGGCAAACACTGTGACACAAAACAGTTTCTCAGAAAGTTTCCCCACTTCAGAACTGTTCTTTGTGACAAAACACATTCATGCCCATAAGATACGACAGAACTCTAGACACATTTGGACACCAGGAAGGGTGATCACTCAATTTACCATGTAGATACATGAGACTCAGAATGTGTTAGTGCCATGAATCTAGTGAAACCAACACCAACAACAGGAATTTTCATATTATCAAGAACTTATAAATCATTGAAATGGAATAAAATCTCCAAGCACATGATAGTATATAGATACTTCCTAAGTAGATAGAAGTTTCAGGCTACATTAAGCATGGCACTCTCTGGGTAAGACCATTTCAACATAGTCCATGTGTTTCAGCAGAGGCTCTAGATAATATTCATCTTACCTCACATTAGCAATTCAAATGAGTGTATCTAGTTTGAGTTACTAGTCTAGGCTGCCTAAAAAGGTACCTCCGAAGTGCAATTTCTTCCATTCCCAAATCATGACTAAAATAACTGCCCTTTTCCTCTTTCTCTCCCCCAGAAGGCTAGCCAAATAATACATACTAAACATCTAATGTTTAAAAATAAAAGTCAGGTGATATTAATTCCAAGCATCGTATTAAGTCTGTCAAGCATCACTCTAGGTATAAAGAAAACTATAAACAAGTAGAATCAGTAAGCTAAAGCTTTTCATTTGCTTGATATCTGGCATAAATTTGCATCACTTCACTGAAGTTCCTGCAAAAGGCTTGGCCTCCAAAATGATGGTGGATTTTGTATTAAAACTGTCCAAAAATGTACCTTTCCTATATGTCTCACTTTTGATAGTTACAGCAGGATCCCTTACCAAGAGACATTCTGTTCATCCCACTGGATCTGATTCACTGCTCGTTTACACTACTGTGAAGAAGACAACAAATGACTCTGAAATCATTACAGACACATCAAGATTAATGAAAAAAAGAACTGGAAGGATCAGGGAAATCAGATCCAACTCAAGCTAAGTTCTTGGTTATGTTAGAGGATTTCTCCCACTAGTTTCACCAATTTTATTCCTCTTTCTTTGTCTTTTGAGACTCTTTTTCTAGAAAAATTAATCTTATTGGCCTAATAAGGACAAACATTCTTTCTGTGTTTGTGTGTGTGAGAGCATTCTGTCTGTGTGTCTGTCCAAATGTTTGTGTATGTGTGTGTCTGTGCAAATGCTTATGCATGTGTATTTCTCTCTCACTAACTCTGACCATCATTCAAAGTTTTTGAAGCCATTACCCCGTTTAATCAACCAATGTGAAAGACAGGAGTTACTCTCAGAGATGTTAAGTTTCTATGAGATTCATGAAAACAGCCAGAACAAGAAAATATCTCCTATCCATGTCCCTGGAAAAGCTGTGGTATGTCTGTAACTTATTAGACACTAGGGAATCTAACCACAAAATATTGTGCTGTAAGAAAGTGTATTGCAGTAGCATCACTGTTCATCGACCTACTAGGAATATAGTCTACCACCCACTGTTAAATATTTCTTGCACTGCTGTGGAAATGTCTGAGTGACTATAGATGCGCAATCTCATTTTAGGATTAATACACTGCAGAGTTATCTCACTATCATCCAGAGAAGCCAGCTAGGTAGAGGATCAGACTGGCCACTCAGACAGGTCTTCCTGAGCCAGCACCCATGTTATCGACAGCAGACTGCAGAGTATAGACTGCAGAAATGCCTCTTCCAGCACAGACTGGACTCCTTTGTAGGCAAGGACCAGATCCTCTGTCCGTGTGTGAAATAAACCTGTTGCCCTATATAGAAAGGTTAGACAATAGCAGCAGTTATAATGCTAGTCCCTGTTTCTAAATGAGTTTAGACTACCAGATGCACACAGAACAAACCTGATAGATTTTAAACCATTTCTGTGCAACCCAAGCACCTTGGAGTTCAAGGCCCCTTTTCTTTTAAATGCACAGGAAAAAACTGCAAGTCAGGGAGCAATTGAGTAACTTGTACTGATATATGTCAGTGTTGTGGGAGAGATTCAAAACATCCCCACCTTGGTCTCTTCCTCTGCATTTGTGTTTTATGACTCCAAGCTCAGGCAAACCAAGTGGTACATGATGAACAGCAGGGAGAAGCAGTGGTTCTAGGAGAGAGCTATCTGGTCATTCTCCACCCCGGTTACTTTGTCATGACAGTTTTAGTCAGTGGTATTTCTATGAGAAGGGATACAAACTCATAAAACAACAACAACAAAAGAACACAGCAGCTCCTTAGTCTAACTAATATTCCCTTTCCTAATTGTTTCACACAATTGTGTGAATTGTGTTACACAACCAAGTGTGCTAACACTAAAACACCACGTTGCCCATGCATAAGTATGAATTGGAACAGCTGTAGCACAGCATAAGTGCTGTGGAACACACTGAATTTTTTTTCCAGTACATCACAATTACAGTAACACCTGTACCAAACAGCTTTCTTCTGATCGTCTATAAAAGTTCACAAAACCCTCAAACTTTCTCATTCCAGGTCTGCACTGCCTTGAAGCCAGCTCCATACATGTCAAAATGGGATACTGCACTTTTCATGTGTCAAAACATAAAATAAAGGGTATGTGCAGGTGCTCTAGTCAACACATGATTCCGTTACTTGACAATAAGACGTAAGACACAACATAACAATATACACTTTCTTGATAAATACTATTCACACACAAAATCACTCTCAAAAAAAATTAAAAGCACGGAAATTTTGGCAACAAACGTTATCTTTGCTATGTTACTTGGGAAACTCTGTATTCTAGATCTCTGCAGATAAAACTATCCCACAAGCACGTTAGCTATTGTTTTGTTATGCACCATTCAGGAGGTGGGGGGAAGATTGTTAAAGTGTATGTGTACATCATGGCAAAAACCTCAGGACTGAACATGACTGGCTTGATAGTTAGTTTACAAACAAGACATTATGGTTGCATTAGCCTTAGAAACTTTTGGGTAGATTCTTTTAAATAATTTACATTTACATCTACCTGAAGTGTCTGTTTAAAAAAAGGTTGAAAGAAAGTCACCCTTAGCAGTCACCACAGAAAGTGTGGCTGACTATCCTCCAGGCAGAGCTCCAGAAAAAGTAAAGAAAAGCAGCAGAAGACAGCTACCAAACTTAAGTGTTCTGCTCAAGCAGAATTGCAGTCTGTAGATAAGCTTGCCTTAGGAAAGATGAGGACTATATAGTAATTACACAACCTCCCAAGTCTTGGCTCTCTATAGCTGTTCTGAACTGTTGGAAATTTCTCCTCCATGTCCAAAAATTCAGCAAAGAAAAGTGTTAATAATATATTCAGCAACAAGGCATGGCTGTTGCTGTCTTACAGAGGGGAAGCCTTCCACCATCCCCATTTATGTAGCCCATTGTGAAAAGTTTGTTGTTTTTTTTTTTTTTTTTGGCAGAGAATGGGTAGATAATAAATAATACTACTAAACTAATTCAGGAAGCAATGTACAATGGCAAGAATAATTTGAACCACTTCTGCATTGCTTATACTCTCAAGAAAAACAGCTAAATGTCATTGTGTATGGTTCACGGGAAACATCTGTTCCAACTGCCTTGGTCAGCAAGTAATAAGAAATAATTCTGAAAATATCTGCATTCTGTTATGTAGATTGGTGGTATGTCCTCATGTTGAATATTCTGCTCTGTTGCTCTGTTCTGCTCTGTTGCTCTGTTCTGATTACTCCACCTAAGCAAGGACTTAACAGAAATAGAAAGTGAGTGGAGACAGCTGATAAGCATGTTACAGCCATGAGAAGGATTCCATAGTCTTAAAATGTTAGGGCTATTTAGCTTGGAAATAAATAAAACCAGAAGCCACAGTGCAAACATACATCATAAAATAAAATAGTGTGAAGGATGTAAATTGAATACTCTTATTTTGCTTGCATTTTCTGCCACTTTTCTTACCCTTCATCTGTCTGGTGTATTTAGATGTTGAGATATGAGAATTAGGGAGTGCCTGTTATTCTAAATTTGAACCATGGCTACCACAATGAGGTCCACAGATGGTCACTAGGCAATTCCACAACAAACAAAAATAATCTTATTTACTCTTTGTCCTCATAAAACAACAAGGAAACAATTAATTTAAGAGACTACCCATTTTAAGTATTAAAAGGAAAACATTCTATAATGTAACCCCAGGTGTGGCATTTTGGTGGCTCATGCACCCCTGGGATGCATGCTCTGCTCACCCAGGAGGGCAACAGATCTGGGAGCAAGCCACCCTCCCACAGATGTGTCACCCCACCCTGCTGCAGCCCAGCCTCCTGTCACTTTCAGACACTGCCCTGACATGAACACAGGGTAGCAAGGAGGACAGTATGATTGTCTTTGGAAAGGGCCTTTTTTACTTGCCACTGGAACACTTTGGACACCACAAGGGACTGACAGTGCAGAAAGTGCGGCTGAAGTTCAGTTCATCCTTCTCTCCCTCCCTTCCTCCTCTGGCACACAAAGCCCCCTTGGCAGCTCATGGTGACAAAAAAGAAGCATGAAGCTCCAAATGTTTCTAACTAATAGTCCAAACATTTTGTGCCGTACATCATGTCTTTCTCCACGCTGCTTTCTGGAGAATTCAATGCTGGAAATGATCAGAGATAGGAATCTAAAAGGCTGTGGTCCCGAATTACATGTTTCTAATTCACATTTTCATCAAACTAGCAGTTATTTTTAGGAGTGATGAAAAGACCTGCTTATTTAAGTGTAAAACTCATTGCTACAAGATAAAAACCCAGACAAAGAATTTAAAGGGATTTGAAAGGCTTAGATTCTGTGAAAGGTCAAAAGCAACGCAGTTACATACAGCAGACAGACCCCCTCTCTGTAAAAGTGAGAGCATCAATGTACGTTTCAGACACAGAGCTGACTGCTGACTACCACAATGAAGAATTCCCTGTGGTCACATTATCCCATATTTGCCCTGGGGTTTCTCAGTCCTTTTCAGGGGCTTCTGGCAGAGGTGATCTCTATCAGAGATAGTCTACTGCACCAGCCCACTCAACATTGTCATTTCTGTGTCCCAGATAAAGAACTGAAACTTCTTTCTTTCACCCATTATCTTTGTGTGTTTGAGACACAGAGAAAGAAACAAATAAAAGAGAGGAAAAAAAAAATGCTCTTTTTCACATTTTTACCTATTTAAACAGAACTATTACAAGTAAAACATCTGAGATGGGAATCTTAATGGTGGCAGAGATCAAAAATAATCTTCCAGCTGTAGTACTTATGTTCCAGTTTTAGTTTCAGTAGATAGGAAATTTGTTCCAGCATCATAAGCTCACTTCCATTTGTTATCTATTGCAAGCACTGGCACATACTTTTAGTGTGAATTGTGTGGATACAATCTGTGAATACATGTTGGCACTAGTTTCCCTGCAGCCACGGAAACACCTGCCTCCAAGCTAATTTATAATCTGCACCTATGGCCATGGGCCACTTACAAGTTTATTGAAAAAAGTCTTGACAAATAACATAGGAAAGACTCTGCTCTTTTTCTTCCAGTTCCACATGACATAAGTTTGGCATTAAGAAGTCACATTTTTATGTCCAACTTTATATGTTGTTAATAATATGTAAAGCTATTTGATATTTAAGACTGTGGGTCAAATATTTCTTACTCTACTCATGTGAATAGTCCCACAAACTTTATTTGTACAAATAGTCTGAGGAAGACAGTCATGCTTTACCGTCTCTGTAAAATTATTCTGCAGCATTATTAGAAAGGTCTCACCATTACTTAGAGTATTCTTATTAACTCTGAAGTACAACACACGTCTTGCTCTTGAGTTCTTCAGACTAAATCCTGTAAGATGAAGGAGAGCTGTCCATACATTAAAAAAAAAAAAATCTGATAATGCAGTAGGATGCCCTGGTTATTTTCACATACGACTCAGCATAGTAAAATACAACACCTCCTTCAAGATTTCTGTTATTCTACCTAGAAAGGATTGTGAAAATCCATTCAATCACTATTTCCTTAACAAAGTTTTTTCCTTTTGTTTATAAATGACTGTGGAGAACACGTCTGTAAATGAGTTATTGCTTTTTTACTCTAGTGTATTCAGTGGTATCTTGGCACAGTGCTAGACCTAGGTGGCTTGGTTTTTGTATAATTATCATTTAAACAATCAGGAAGTGGAATCTCCTAAGATGTTTATAAATATCACAAAGAGTCTTTATTAAAAGTACCAATAATGATCTTGTAGATGGTATGTCACGTGGCCTAGAAAGCACAGAGGAGAATTTTGGGTTGTAGTAGTTTCTCTCCACTAACTTGCAAAGAAAAGCACTCTATAAACTACAGAGCAAAATGAACAACTTATTCCAATTCAAATTTGGATCCAAGCTGGAAGAACCTTGTGTTTAGTATTTAGCACTGTGTCCATTTCAACAGAGAACAAACAGCAGAAAGTTTCCACAGCATGTGCAGTTTTATTAAAAATCAGCAGATGGTGCTTCCGAAAGGCCCTTTACAAATTCTGCTTAATGAAATACATAGGTGGCTAGGTCCTGCTGAAATGTTAATTTTAACTGTCATGTCTGGCTGTGCATTGCATCTGTAAAGTCTGTTCATTGACCAAGTTTCTTGCATTTTTTTAATTGCTGACCTACCTATGAAATAGATTATTTATGTCAGAAGCTTCACTGTTATGCCTCTACAGATGACAGCATAGGTACCCAGAGTTTGTCATTCTATATCCCTCAAATGATAATAATGAATTGCACAGACACTTTGTGAGGTTTCCCTGGAATCTAAAAATACTGACATAAACTAAACTGAGAGGCAAAGCCCTGCACAATCCTGTAATAAGTAATCCACTTGAAGAGGAGAAAGACCTGTGGCCATCAGTGGCTTGGGACAGATTACAACTGGTACTAGCACAGATCTGTTCAGGAGTAGAAGTATCAACAGCAGAGATGCAGCTGCTTGCACTGTCCCAGTCTATCTTGATTTCAGGACCAGCAAGGGAAGTTACTCCATGCCTCCACTTACTTGGTTTGTACCTTCACCTGCACAGATACTTGTCCTTTTCCACTTCCTTTCTGCCCCACAGCTGGCAAGTAGTGGAGAGAAAGAAACAGTAATGAGGCAGAAGTCATTTGTCCCCTCTTTCAGCACACACCACCAGAACTTCTAGGATGTGACAGCAAGGGTATGCTGTCAAGAGGCAGCATGTTCCTCCCCTCCCTAGCAGCAGTCTCCCTTTCCACCTCCATCGCAGTGTGTGGGTGGGTCCTCCCTCACCTGGGTTATCAGACAGGCAACGCCAGCACTGGTCACTGCATTTTCCCTGCGGCTACCTGGTACACATTCTGTATTTGACAGCAGAGCTTCAAAACAGCCAGGACCAAATATTTCATTCATAATTGCATTCCGATTACAACATACAACAATGGTATATTACCATTACCATAAATTTACAGTGACCTAGGACAAAATGAATGAAATTATTTTCTCAGAATGACACAAGAAAAATGAGTAGGGGTTTTCCAACTGCTGTGTTCTGTTTTAACCCCAAATTAACCTGAGGTGTACAATGTCAGTCCATTTATATCCAATACCTTATTGCTTAACAGTGGATTCCTAAAGGTATTCTTGCAAAATGCCTAACTGCCTAAGGCCTGGGAGAAATAAAACTTGTTTCTTTGGTTCCCAACTATTTCTAATGGGATGAATAATCCCTTTAAATCTGGCAGCAGCTAATATACCCAGTCAGTGGTAACAATTATTTCCTAAAAGCAACTGATCTGTGTACATCAAATTCTGTCCTTCCTTAGAGCAGATACCTGGGGAGAGCAAGCCATTCCAGGAACAAAATAAAGATGTCATCATAGTGTTGAAAGCTCATCTGGTGAAATTCATGGAGAAGAGAGTCAAAACAAGTAGCTACTGACAATCTGCATTTAAAAGGAATGTTTCATGATTCTGAGGATGTCCTTCCACTGATGTCCCTAAAAAGAAACCCTAGAGTTTCCACATTTTTATTATCATGGGATCTCTGCAGCTGATTTTTATTTACTTACTTTACAAGGAATTCAGATTAATAAAAGTTTGCTAGTTTCTGTTCTCTCTGCAAAACAAGGAAAGCCACGAAAGCTTAGAAACTGACATCAAAGTGGGTGAGCTCCATAAGGGCATTCAGAGCAACCACATGTAAACCTCATTGTGATATGAGTTAACTGGGCAAAAGCAGGACATCCAAGAGGGCAGTACATCTCGTACACTTCAGACCATGGGTGGTGCGAACGCTCCTCATGCAGCAGAAATGCCTCTCTGGAAAGCTGCATCCTATACATCTATCCTTTCTCTATGGCCTTTCAGGGCATCAAGGCTCAGATACGATCAGAGTGGTCTCAGCGGGGAGCATCCCTCATGGCACGTCGTTAGAAAAACACTGGAGACATTTCCCACATGCGACTGAAATCCCACCCTGTTCCACTAGAGGGTTATGCCTGAAGGACAAGCCTAAGCAGCGGCTGTAACAGGCAGGACGGTGTGCTCTGCTTCAGTGCAGTGCTAATCTTCATTGTCCAAATACAGGGCTACAGCCTCCAATTTACACCACTACCTTTGCTAGCAGGAGCAATTTATGAAGCCTAAACCCCCTAAATGTTGTACTTTTCCCCTGCCTGTATCTCTAAGCCTTCAAAGCCCCCCTACAAATCTTTTTTATCCTGAATTTGCTGCCTGGGGAACAAGAAACTTATCTGATTGCAAGATACTGATACAAAAGAAGGTGCTAAATGATGCCTTTTCTCCTCCGACATGCAGAATAACTACTTGTTTTAAAGATAGAACACGTTTACAGCATAAAAATAAAAATAAAAAAAAAAATTAAGAAGGAATTACTGCAGAAGAGTCTGACTGAAATAAAAAGCCATGCATGAAAGCCATGTAGCTGAGAAAGTGATGGGTCCTGGTCTAATAACAGGCATCACCCTTACCTTTATATCTTGTCTGAACAGGAATGCTCAAAAAATATCAGATTTGAAAATAATCTTGATTCTGCATCTAAATAGATATTGCTGTAATTGAATCACATTCTATCTCTTTAAGCAAAATTATATTAAACATTAAGGGGGGTGGAGGGGTGGGGAGGGGGGTGGGTTGGCAGAAATGTTAATCAACCCCTACTATCTACCCTCTTTCTCTTCTCACATCCAGACATACTTTTATGTGTGACCATTCATCTCTGCGTCAAGTTCTTACCCTTTTCAACTTGGGGTTGGAACCTGTCCAGGATTTGACCTCCCTTTTCCATGAAAAGAATATGATTTTATTTCTGGAGGTTTTTGTGGTTTTTATTTTTCTTTTTTCTTTTTAGTAAGATTGATACAGTCAACACCCTTATACTGCACTCTTATTAGAACATCCTAGAGAAAAGAAAAAATTTACCTGCAACTGTCCTGCTGCAGGATAAATATGATGAGCACATGCTAACAAAGTTTTTAGAAGGCTTAAAGAAGATCTGAAAAATTATGAGCACCCTTAATAAAGACAGGGTAAAAATAGTACTTTTATTTCATTTGTAAATGGTTCCAGACATTGCAAGTTATGTTGGTATGCTGTTATTTTCCTCAAAGGAGTCAGTTACTTCACTCGCAGTATTGAATTTTGGGATATTGTGGTTTGAGCCAAATAGCATAGGGAGTCTGATGCATAAATGACTCTCTTACTGTCTAGATTTGTTATGTCTTCATCTCTGAGATACTTCAGATTGAATTCTTTCAAGGATTTGTGTTTTACTAGTAACAGGTTACAAAAGCATGCTTCAAAATTTTGTGGATAGAGCATTCAATTGGATGTACTTTCCACCTAATGGATGTGAAGCAATATTTTGACTTAGGTCTTCTCAGAAATGCTTTTATTTTATTTTCCTTTGTTTTACCAACAGGTGAGCAAGTTACACATATATCAAAGACATCTATGAAGAATGGAGCTAATGGAATTCATCCTTAGTCCTCAAGAGGTCTCTCTCATTTTATGAATTCTTTGTAGATAAGTCAGTCTGGAGTAGTGAGCATGGTTTTAAATTAATGTTTCTTCAGATTTTTGAGTTGTTAATAAAAACCTCCCTTACTATCTGTTTACTGATAAAAATTATTTTTTAATTTTAATTTTTTTTTTTTTTTTCTCTAACAAAATACCATGAACACCAATGGAAATCTAATAGCATAACACCACTTCATCTACTTTACAGTCCTCTCTGGAGGTTCTAGTTATTCCATTATTTACTTCTATACCATCCTTTCCTTCCCTTTCCCCCGCCCCTCCAACAAAAGCTCTTGAGTTTCTGTACATTACTATGAAGAAAAGTGTTTTTCTCTGACAATCATATTCCCATAAAGTAGGACACTTTTGCTATTCTGCTTCCACATTCTTCCAAGTCCAGCAGGGCTCCATACCTTGCAGGCCTAAATTTCCTATTTCAAAATTCTAGTGTTTCTATCAAGGACATATTTGATGTTCTTCTTAAAATGCTACCTACATCATATCAGAATCTCAGCTTTCATTTTTCAAAAAATTATTTGCAAAATGTCATTGTTCTGTGGAAATACCCGAAAACATGATTGCCATCTCAGAAACCAGTAAGAAAGAAAAAGAACTCAGTTAAAAACTAAGTATTTAAGCTCACTTGTTTTAGTCAAACCTCATGATATGTGTATATTCAGGACACTTGACCTTGGCAGTACTACAGCTCACTGATGTGAACTGTCATTAAAAGCAAAGGCTCATGAAAATCTCTGGTGAGAAGTGACACCTAAGGTATCATCTAGGTACCCACTACTGTCATTGTTACAGAGAAGCATAGGCCTCTCAAAACTCTCTCAGATTTGGTGGTTTTGCTCCTTAATAGTGGATACCATCATTACGGCATTCAGGTTAGAAGGCTTTTGGATGCTCTGACAGATAAATTTTGGACTATACTGTGGCTTTTCCCATTTGCAGAGATGTACTCCTTTATATACAAAGGTGGAAAGGAGTCTACACCACCTTCTCAGCATTGCCACCACAGAATTTCATCTTTCTTTTGTATTCTATGGAGGATGCTCAAAAAGTTCGATGAGCTCAGCAAGATTTGGCCAATGGCTGTGAAGAGAGACTAGAAACAGAGTTTAGACTTGGAAACAGGGACTTTCAAGTTTGTGTAATTAAGATGGAACTATAAGGCTAGAAATAAGAAACACATGGACCCAGGGCCAAATGACAGTCATCTTCTACTGCCTGTGATAAAAGAAAGTAGCAAAAACATCACAAACAAACCTCATATAATGTCTTTTTAAAAAAGTGATTTAACAGTAAATGTAATAGATATAGACAAAACACAGATCCTAATACAGATCAAAACCTGAATGTCATGATTTGATGATGCATACATAAAGCAATTTTTCTTTTAATAATCAACTTCTCTTTATCATTTCCATTTTAAAGTATGGGGACAACCCATCAATTTTTGCACGCATAAATAAAATAAAGTAACACAGCAGCAAGAAAGGATGGCCAGGGAAAACAGATTTCCTTGAGATCTGGGTTTTTTCCCTGCTGTTCCACAGGCTATCCATATGACTTTGGGCATACCATTTTGTGGTTGATTCCATTGCCTAAGCAAAAACATATAATGTCATTTGTAAAGTCCAAGTGTACACACGTTATTTATACAAGGCTAGCAGACATGATGTCACACACTTCTGGAGCAGCAACTGGAGTTACACAGGATAGGAACATTGTGGGAAAATGCTAGAGCCTTTTTCCTCTCTGTATCTACCTCAACCACTCTTACCCAATATGCAGGTGATCTCCATGCTCACTCCTCCTGCTCTCACAGCAGCCTTCTACAATTAAATTATTAAGGATTAGCAGGTTCTCAGAGTTGGAGTCCCTACAGGTACCAGTCCCACTCTGAAAACTGGAGAAAACCAAGGACTTGGTTGATCATTAAGAGATGGACCAGAGCAGAGACAAGAAGGCAGAAGCTTGAACCCACACACATATATATGCCCTGCAAACCTATGGCTGAACTTGCTACCCTGTGCACAGAAGGTGTACTATCTTCTCTTTTTCCAGACATTCAGGAAGGAATTGAATTTACCATACCCTAAGGATTGGCAACCTGGATATCAATCCTTCCATTCAGGACTTCTGGCTTCCCAAGTCACCTCATAATTAAGTGTAGAAAAAAGCATATGTGAACTAAACAAGATAGTGGATAGAACAGGAGCCACAGGGTTCTCCTAGACCCATTGTTGGGAGTGTATTAGGAGAACATAACCCACTTCTTGTGCTACTAGACAGAGACTTCCTCATAGTACATACTGTGGAGACAACAAACTAAGCAGTCTATATAGGACCTCCCTTGTAAAAAAAAGCACCTCATCATAATTGGGAAAAAAGCTTTTGTTTGCTTCCATCATAGCCATGACCTTAACTTCTTTAAAATTCTTTGTCACAATTAGTCTCATTTAGATCACTATTTTTGCTGAGGGCTCTGTCTAGTTCATCTATTTCCTCACATGCTGTATATTCACCAACATGTGCAACACAGTAGTGGAAGATGACATTTGGAATTTATCAACATGTACAATGCAGGACAATTTTGATAATGTCCCAGTAAACTGTCACTGACTAAACAGCAGTCAAAAATCCATTTGGTACCATTAATCTCTGAATGTAAACCATTAAAACTGATCCTTCTCCTTGATGGGCAACAAAGTAAATACAGACCACACAATAAGAAGTTAATGATCTGTTCCTAACAAGGCTGTAACATTGCTGTGCTCCAGCACCTATTCTCTCAGTCTAGAAACAAGATCCAGTACATCACTAGATACATGCACGGAGCTAGAATTTGTCCATTTGTTACCCTTTCTGCCATGCTATATTCAGCTTGTCACAGTTGGCTGTGGGTAACACTCATAACAGTGAATTATATTCCATTTAAGCTCCAAGCCAGGATCTACCATCAAACAAAGCCTTTTTTGGATTAGAAAATTATATAACTCCACATACCCAACAGATCAGATACGCCTTCCACATTAACTTTAATAGAATCAAACTAACAAGAAGAAAAATAAATGCAAAAATTAATTGAATTTTCACAGTAGTTATTTAAAAACTATGTCCGTTATCACTTTAGTCTTGGGTTTAGTCTCCAGTCTTGTTCCAGCTGCAGCAGGCTGCCAACTGACATGTCTTTTAGAGTCTGCCACACAAAATGTTCCAGACCTTAAAAGTACAATAACCACACACAATCCCCTTTCCCCACCTCCCATTCCTAAACCATTGTGTTCCTCATCTATAATTTTAACTTAAAAATTTGAAGTTTTGTCAACAAGTATGATGTAGCTCCACCTGGCAGAGTTGTGGAAGTAGAAAAGGCAACTTGCCAGTCAGGAAGCTGGGCAAGAGCCATTCTGCGCTCAGCACACTTCAGACAGACAAAGGTTAGCTTAATGCTGCCCAAGCTGAAATGGCCTACCAGGGGCTGTTCTATCTGACAGATTTGCTGTTTTCATGTTCCCTCCCATTATGCCACTTCTTAAGGCTTTATGTGGAAATGGATTGTCTAGAGCTGGTGATGCCACCTTTCTGACATTTAGGCATTTCTTTAAACTCGTAGTATACTAAAAAGCTTTTTAGAACACATTTCCAGAAGCAACTAAATTTTCTATTATTTAAGTTTTCAAAAGTTCATTTAGAAACAATGTCAGAATTCTTGCTGCTCCTGACAACATTGTAGTCCCAACAACAGGAGAGATTTAGGCCAGAAAGGCCTAGAAATTCCATGGTGTGCGTGCATTTCTAGTTGTGTTCTGTTCTCTGAAACTATAGAGAAAAGTATCTGATCAATACGTCAGATCAGTAAAGTAATAGATCATGATACTGCTTTGTAATTTTTCATTTAACTTCCTGAATAACTTAATGATTTTAATACTTTCCTTACATCTTTTCCAGTCCTGTTTTCTACTGAAATTTTTAATTTTTTTCCAAGTTTTCAGTGAACTAGAAAGCTTTTGTTATTTGTTTAGCAACCTGTTTTTATTGTACTCACATATTAAACATTGTATTACCACATCATATCCTGTTTGCAATGGGTATGTGGGTATACGAATAATAAGACTCACTGCACTTCCCCAGTGCCCGTTCATGGTATTGCCAACACAAAAGAAGAAAATGTCTTTGGAGTATCTAAGTAAGCATGTCCTGTTCTGGCCTACAACAAGGGCCAAGTATCCCACTGAACTGTAAAGGGATACGCAGTTCCATTATTAGTCCCCGAATCACCAATAAAAGGTAGAAAGAGGTCAGTTTGACTCATACCACATATATGATAATTTTATCTGACCAAAAATGCAAATGCCACCTGTCTACTTGCCCTTTCTACAGTACGAACAAAGCCACAAATGCACAGAGTTGCTAAACCTCCATGGGCTATCAGAAACCTCCCATATTTAAGATCAGAGTACTCAGTCCCACTGTCCTCCTATGCTCCCCATAACAACAATGAATCAGGCTAAACATTTAGAGTGCCCTCCAGTCTGAGCATCTATCACAGGGTGGATTATTAAAACTGCAAATTGCTCACCTACAAAAGGACTGTTTGATGTTGCTCAGTACCTTCCTTCCACTGAATCAGAGAAAAGTTTCAGATAGAGTACCTGTTTCCAGCTGTCTTGGATGACAACTTTTCAGATACGAGTTTCCAAATACCTACTAATGGTCAAATTTAGATTCCCTTTACCAGTTGTATTTATTAGGTAAGATCCATACTACCTCTTAATTCAATCCATTGCTCGCTACCTGAAAAGAGGCTTCAACTTTTAGGTCAACTTAAACTAAAAATAACTGTTCAACATACCTGTATTCATCTAATAAGCACACCACTCACCAATAGCATACAATACTAGTTCTATCTGTAATAGACTTAAGGCTGGAATAATTTCAGTGTAACCACTACCTAATACTAGAATTCAGTTAATATATTTTGGACCTTAATTTCATTAGGAATTGGTTTGCTTGTTTCACACGGAAATGTGGCCTTGGACAAATCTTGGCCAAGTCAAGGAATGAACTTTTGTAATTTAATTTTTTTATGCTACTGTGTGGCCTTGGCCAAGTCTTGGCCAAATCAAGGAATTAACTTTTGTTATCCAATTTTTTATGCTATTTTCTCCTGAGAAACAGATAATGAAATTTCTACAGAAAAGTCTTGTGAAGGCTTGTATTGCCCTAAACTTAAAAAAACCCCAACCAACCAATGAAAAAAAAAAAAAAATGGGGAAAAGCTTCTCAAATGCAACAATGCAATGGTACTCAGAAAAGCCCTTAAATCTGATCTCTGGGATGCAAAAGAGGGGAAACCTTTGTAAAAGTTCAGTTTTGAAGAAAAAGGCCCTTCTTTTTGTGATAATCAGAAAAATTAGATGTCAACAAAGGAGGATAACAAGTCTTCTCTCCCACCAGAAGAGGACGTTCTACCTTTATTTAGATTACTTGCTCTGTGTCAGAAGCCAGTCGTGTGAGAAAGCACATCAGATGATGCATACTTCCAGGACCACAGGAGGGTGTTTGAGTCTTTTTCCTCTCCCTTGAATTTTAGGTTGGGAAATGCCAACCTAGGCCTTTCCATTTGCACTCACAAAAAATCCAGCTCCCTTCCAAATGATCAGTTTTTGCCTGGAGTCCTACCCACATCCTCAAAGAACTTCATGCAGACATGTTCCTTATCAAAGAGAAGGTCCTGAGGTGATCTGTTCTCAATACAAGCAAATGCGCCTCTGTTGAGAGGCAGCACATTTGAGAGGAAAAGACTAAAAGGAAATACGTTATACTAATACAATGAATACTGACTTATCACAAAATAATTATTTCCCATATGCATAGTTATGTGTGTGTGCACGTGTATATATATATTTATGTATGTTAATAGCACATGTCACACAAGATTACACTTGGGGATTATTTTTCCTCCCACTCGGTGTTTTGCTGCCATTTTCCTCAGAGACCAGCCACTTAATATGTTAAATTCTGCACTCTGTTGGCTATATCACAGGTAGAACAAAGACATGCATTTTATGTAATCTGAGACATAAAGCTGAACTTTCTGAAAGTTTGAGATCTTAGTATGTACAGGGGTTTTGAGAAGGCTTTGTTATTCCAAGATCAGGGCCAGATGCAAAGATACAAAAATATGTATTAAAATGCATACACTTCGTGGTAGAAAAAAGTTTTTAAACTTGTCAGACTGAGAACAACACTCTTTTTGTGTGCTGCTTGACAAGTCAGTTGCAGATTGACGCTATTGGTTTTTTGTTAATTTAAATGTGATTGTTGCCAAAGCAGAATGGGGTGGAGGAGCTGCACAGGGAGGTACACAGTGAGAAAGAAGAAAGCATTATATGTATCCCTGACATCTTGTTACACACAAACCCAATATTTAGCATTTTAAAAAGACTATTAAAACAAAACAAAAGCAAAACAACAGCAACAGCAAGAAAAAAAAACACACACAAAAAAAACCCCAACAACAAAAAAAACTGCAAAACCTGCAGGGAAAGGCAACAAAAATCTTACCAAATCAAAAAAAAAACACACCCAAAAAAACCCCAAACCAATAAAAGAAGCAGCAGCTGTTCCTGTGTGATGTCAGAAAACAGGTGTGATACAAATCTCCGTACCAGTGCAATCATATTGATCTCCTGATGATGCACGCATGAAGCACATGTGCAAACGTTATCGACCCATCCAGCATCTCATTTCCAGGAACACGGCCTGAAAATGCCTCTCTACAATTGAAAACATTATCAGGATAAACACCGTATTGGCCAATTACTAAAAAACACACACGAGTGACTAAGAAAAGGTGAGCCTGTCCCTGCAGCACGCCCAGTACCAACGGCATGCGGTGCCTCCTCCTTCGGGAGCAGCCGCCTGCGCTCCCCGCGCTGTTGCCGGGACCACCCCCCCGTCCCGCACCCCTCCCCGGGCCATCCGCGCTTAGGTGAGAAGCTGCTCGGGCCCAGCGCTGCCTCGGCGGGTGGGTCCGTGCTACTTCCAAGGTGCGCAGCGGAGGTGTGATGCCGCGCCGGCTGTATCCGGAGCCCCGTGAGGCGAGGCAGACGGGTAGACCCTAGAGGGGGCTCCCGCAAGGTCGGTGAGGGCAGACAGGCCTCTGCCCCGCCGCATCGCCGGGCTCGCCCTCTTTCCTGCGCTCCCCGCGACGGGCCGAACCCGGCTCGCTCCCTCCGCAGCCGGCGGGGCTGTCCCGCGCCTCCCGGCTAATCCGTGCCCGGAGAAGCTGGGGGGGACCGGCCCCTCGGGGTGCACCTTGCGCCCGGGGTCTGTGCACTCTGGGAGGAGACGCAGGTTTTGAAACTAGCCCTTCCGTTGGGGCTCGGGGGTAAGGGGTGTTTTGCTATTAATTGTTAATGTGGTCTGCCATTAGAGGGCACTAAGCTACCCTGCATTAACGCTGCTCGGGCGACCAAGGAGGGAGAGGCGGGGGTGAGGGGGGGAGGGAGAGAGAGAGTGGCACCAATTTGGGAAAAGATTAAAAAGGATGTGGTGTCCCGGAGCTTCTGAAGTGCTCAAAATGCCCGGGCGCTGCTCAGGACGATGATCATAATAACACAAGAAAAAAAAAACCACGAGCGGGGGCCATCATTTAACAGTCCGCTTCCTAATGCCTGTGACCGCAGGTGGTACCGAGGGACATTGTGATTCATGCCCACTTTCAAAGCAGGACCAGGGCCCGGCCTGAGGCACCCAAACAACTGTCTTCTAATATTAGCACGGCTGTATTTCTGCATCTATTATAGTCTGTCCAGACAGATCCCATTGTAATGGGATCTTTTATTAAAAGATTAGCACTATCTCCTGCAGTTGGTGGAAAAAAATCTGTTATCACTGAGTTATTTGCAGTTGTGGGGAGGGGGCGGGCTGTGGGGGGAGCCGGAGGGCGGGAGCGGGGAGGAAGGGCGTGGGGAGGGCCGGGCGGAGGGCGAGGGCGGCCGCGGCGCACCGACCCCTGACCCGGCACTGTCCGGGCATTCCTGTCTGCATACTTCGCAGTCTGTTGTGCTTTGGTGGCTCAGAAAAGCGAAAGAATCGAAATTAAAAAGGCAGCTTTTGAATAAACAATACCGTTTTCCGTTAAGTAATCGTTTTGTATAAAAGGAAATATCGCCTACTCAGTTTCATTCAGCAGTGCCAAAAAATGTTATAAATGAGAGACCGCCAACTTTTCTAAAAGGAGAATAATGCCAGACTGTGCTTAATAAACTAGTGCCCTAGAAGTTCATTATCGATGTTGCAATCTTTCCTGATTCTGAAAGGAGACCGCCTACGTCGCCCCCATTCCCGTCTCGTCCTCCCAGGCTCCTAGTGAAAAGGCTGTCACTTGGGCACAGCCCTAGGTATTAAACTTTTTTACTTTTTTTTTTTTTTTTTTTTTTTCAGGTTTGGGGTTGCTCGGTTGAAGTTTGGGCTGTTTCGGGGCCTAGTCTTGCCGAGTGTGCTGTGTCCGCGCCAGGGGCCTCTCGCCCGTCGGAGGTGCGGGGAGCCAGTTCGCGCGGGGACGGCAGCGCCCCGCCGTCGCGAAGCCGACCCGGGCCGGCCGGGCAGACGCTGCTCCGCGCGCCCCGGCAGCCTCCCCATCTCCGCCCCCGCGCCGTTGGAGGCTGGGGGGAAGGGGTGTACACAAAGAAGGGGCTCCCCTCGGGCGGCCGCGACCCCCACGGATCTCCAGTCCCCGCGGTGCGGGAGCGCCACGTCGCGCGCAGCCCCGCTTCCGCGGTCGGCTTCGCGGGCGCGGCGACCGGCGCTGGCTACCGCTGCTGCGCTGCGCACCGGACTCCAGCGCCTCCGCCGCGCAGGACTGTCGTAGGGCTGCGCGGGCGCGCGCCTATGTGTGCGTGCACCTAGAGCGGATCATTGGAGAGGGTTTCCAGAAGGTGGAAAATGTCACCTGATTCACACTGAACTTTTTAAATCTCCCCACCCCCGAGCAGACACACACACATTAGGAGACCGCCCACCGCAGACAGCTAGGACCCCCGTATAGATTTAAAGAGAGACTGCATTCAGAGCCTGACGTTCATTCAATAGAGCGATCATAAGCAGGCTGGCTAGTGCTCGCTCCCTCTCCGTACTCCCCCTCACGCTCTTTCTGTGTCTCTCTCACTCCCTGCTATACTGAGGATGTTAAATCAGAGAATCCACCCGGGCATGCTCTTACTCCTGATGTTTCTGTGCCACTTCATGGAAGATCACACAGTGCAGGGTAAGAACAAATTGTTTATTCGCAGATATGTTTCTTTATTATTACTGTTGTTTTCTGTCTTTCGGGCACAGTTTAGTTTGCTTGCGATGTTAAACGCCTCTCTCCAAGGTCCAACAGGACAGAAGTTAACATGGGCATGTACCACGGTGCAGAGGTGTCATTTAGATTCCTTTTTGATCGGATCTTCGCACTGCTCTGCATAGGCACAGAAGACAGATAAGGATGTTTCTTGGTATTTAATGTTATTATACAGCATGAATTAAGAGCAGCATCGCGAGGGAGCTTTACCTCCCGAATGAGTGCTCAAAGTTTGTTAGCAATTTAGCTCAGATTTTTATCTCACCCGTCTGACGGAAGGAGAGGTGGTGATGGGGAGCCCCACGATTACAGATGACATTTTTAGAAACCAGTAAGTGGTCATTTTCCGGACATTCCTTTAATACCAGGATTTCCTCCTCCCCACTCTTTTTTTTTTTTTTTTTTTTTTTTATATTTTTTTTTTTTTTGTGTGTGTGAAAAAGACTAGTGTTGTAAATTCTCTTGCACTGGGGAGTATGCCTAAGTAAGTTGGTGGTACTTTTTTTTTTCTTTTTGTCTTTTTTTCGCCATACAAACAAAACAAGCACGAACCTGATATTGACAACTCTTAAGAGCCCTCTTCCGACACAAGGGAATATTGATTTTCAGTTTTGGGGCTTTTTCCCCTTCTCTTGGCCGTGTTCCAATCACAAACTGGATGTCTTAAAATTGCTTGTTTTCTAACTCTTTTCACTTTTTTCCCCTCCCCCATTACCGAGGTAGAGCATAAGTTAATGTACTGTAGGCAACTGTAAGACGCAAAACTTCCTTTTTTTTTTTTTTTTTTTTTTTTTTTTTTTTGGAAGGGCGTTGTTTGTTCAGTGATTTTTAGTGGGGCGGGGAGAGAATTTTCCCCTGCGTCCAGCGACATCTCGGCTGGCCGATCTGACCCCTTGCTGCGGTACATTCCCACCAGAGCAAGGAGGCAGGATCGAGCCCTGGCTGGATTAGCACCAGAATCAATTGGTATTGAGTTGTTGGAGAAGTCACATTGGTTATTCACGAGAGACTCATCCCAACCAAAACTCTCCAGCTAAAAAAAAAAAAAAAAGGTAGTTGCTAATGTTCTTGGCTTGACTCCACAAATAACAGGGATACTATAAAAAAAAAACCATCAAAAAATACCCAACCCCACCCCCCCAACCAACCCCACTCTATCGAGTTTAAGGACAGTTTACTTTCCTTTGAAATGCTTGCCGGAGGGATGGCACCTACAACTTTCCTAGCTTGATCCAGCTGTAGGAACCTCCTACTCTTATTTGTTCTCGTGTTTTATGTACTTTGCTCACTTTTTTTGGAAGTCTGCTGACTTACTTTAGTGAAGGAAAGGCATTTGTTAATAGAAGAAGCGAAATGTGGAGATTTCGAAAGACTTCGCTAACAGCAAATGTTCCCAATTCTTGCAGATTGCAAAATGGGCTGGGACTGAAACTCTGCGGCACTAAAACAATGCTGCTGTGCGGCCGCTGTGAGGAGGAGAGGGCAGGGGGAGGAGGAAGGAATTTGCAAGCGCGATTTCTTTTTATTCCCTTTTAAATGCACATCCTTTTCAAACCTCTGTCACGTGCCGGCAGTGCTCCTTCTGCTTTACATATGGAATAAATACCTCCAAAAACTGCCTTGTCCTGTTTTGATCGGGTCTTTTCTTTTTTTCTGGGTTGTTTTTTTTTTTTTTTTGCTGTGGTTGTTTGTTTAGTTTGTGTGTTTGGTGTTTGTTTGTTTGTGTATTTGGTTTTTTCCCTGTTTGTTCTTTTGTGGTTTGTTTTGGTGTTTTTGTTTTAAATTGCGTTCCCAAACGGGCCGGAGTAGCTGCGGGTTATGAAATGGGGCAAATAAAAGTAAACAGTCTAGTAAAAGTCATTGCAAGCCGCACGTGTTGTGTCTGGGTCACTGGTGACTGCCACTGATCCGGCTGGATCTCTTCCCACCCCCTCCCCTCCCAGCTGGGAACTGCTGGCTCCGACAGGCGCGGAACGGGCGCTGCCAGGTCCTCTACAAAACCGACCTCAGCAAGGAGGAGTGCTGCAAGACTGGCCGCCTGACCACTTCGTGGACCGAAGAGGACGTTAACGACAACACGCTTTTTAAGTGGATGATTTTTAATGGGGGAGCCCCAAACTGCATCCCCTGCAAAGGTGAGGGGGCTGCTGGCGAGCTGTTGCGTCTTGAGGAGCAGTTCAGGCGGGGACTGGGCTAAGGGAGGAGAAGTGGGGAAGAAGATGGAATGGGGGCAGCGCGGTCCTCCTGTTTACTTACTCAGTGGGGCTTTGAGGGGTGTCTCTTACAAGCCTCGGGATCAGTGAGGGGACCCCCAATTCTGCTCAGCCGCCTTGGACATTGCAGGGAGAAGGGGAGCGACCTCCTTCCCCCCCTTGCCCTTGCTAGCAGGGGGGGAATTTCCTTCGAGTGGCGTTTCCTGGAGGAGAGGAAAAAGGTGTTTTCTCTGTGGTCTGAGGTCACGGTGCCTTTTTTTTCTTTAAGCAGTTTTGACACTAGGTCTGTTCTGCACACTCTGTACTGAAGTGGTTCCTCTTTCCTTCCACCAGAAACGTGTGAGAACGTGGACTGTGGACCTGGGAAGAAATGTAAAATGAACAAGAAGAACAAACCTCGGTGTGTTTGTGCTCCGGATTGCTCTAATATCACTTGGAAGGGCCCTGTGTGTGGCTTAGATGGGAAAACCTACAGGAACGAGTGTGCCCTTCTCAAAGCCAGATGTAAAGAACAGCCCGAACTTGAAGTCCAGTATCAGGGCAAATGCAAAAGTAGGTTTGCAAATCTAATCTGATCTCCCTCAAATGCCAAAGGGTGTGTGTCTGAGTGTAGTGAGGAGACGCTGTGGGATGTACTTCCCCACAGGAACCACAGTGATGTTCCAAATGCTGGGAGACAGTAACTAAACCACACTCAAAAAACAAGTATGTAGCTGCATTCAGAGTTTCCCACAGTCTAGCAGCATTTCTGTCCCACCAGCTGCCCTGAGATAGGAAGGTTTCCTCCGGAGGCCCTTAAATGAGGAGAGCTGCTGAAGACTTTTACTGATTGTTTCTGTCATTGTACCACCCATTTGCTCCCTGTGTCTCTGGAATCTCTTGTTAATCACTGTGTGTTTCTGTCTTTATTTCAGAGACCTGTAGAGATGTTTTATGCCCAGGCAGCTCTACATGTGTGGTTGATCAAACTAATAATGCCTACTGTGTGACATGTAATCGAATTTGCCCAGAGCCTACCTCCCCTGAACAGTATCTCTGTGGGAACGATGGCGTAACTTACGCCAGTGCCTGCCACCTGAGGAAAGCTACCTGCCTACTGGGCAGATCCATTGGATTAGCCTACGAAGGAAAATGCATCAGTAAGTATCTTGGTTGGAGGTTAAGGGTGGGGGGATCTTCCTCTATCAGCTATTTCAGAATATAATGTGCAATTGGATGGATGTAGTTGACACTGGGGAGGAGGAGAGACTTCTAGAAGCCTGGTTTAGTGCTCCACTCTATCAAAAGGAGAGCCAGAAAAGATTGCAAAAGGGATGAGGGAGTAGAGGGCCTGTTCCTGCTTCTTTCGCTCTCACTGTGAGTGCTGACATTAGTATCTGCGGGAGAAGTACCTGCCCACCATTAAATAGATGATGACATGGTCATGGTATAATGTCTCAATATTCAGTGGATCTGGGTTCCTGGAAACAATTGCCTTCAAGTGGTCTTGGCAACCCTTGCGTTAACTTAATTGGAAACATCTGATCACTTTTTCCTCTTCAGAAATACTGCAGAGTTTGGAGATTGGTGGGTGAAGATAGGAAAATAATCTCTGTACGTCTTGACGTTTTGTATTGTGATTTACAAAAAGGACTGATAATGAAGCATGTTATGAAGAAGAACTTTCAGGGCATCCTCTTCTCCCCAAAACTGCTGTGGGAATTCAGGGGATTCTTGACCTGCTTTTAGCTGGCATAGGTTGAGGTGAATTCCCTTTCCAGTCTTGTAGACAACTACTCTGTGGGTTAGTTTAAAAGTAATTGATTTAGAAATGCCGAATGTATTGGCAAATTCCGTACTTACCATTAATTTGGAGAGCTGAATTTCCACTGGCATCAAACGGAGAAGGGAAGTCCATGTATAACAGACAAATGTAATTCTGTATTCCCAGGGCTAAGCTCTGCTGGCACAGCTGTCTTTCCTCCCCCACGCATAGGCAATGGTGTCCAAGGGACTACTTGCTTGAGCAGAATCTGCAAGTATCATCACATCTTCAGCATCTGAGCTTTGTCTATTCACAGTTCACAGAGGAAAGGCAGTCTGGGGTTGTTTGTTGTTGCTTTTCTTTTTTCTTTGTCTTTCCACTTACCTCTAGTATCTTATGTATATTTTTAGAAGCCAAATCCTGTGAAGACATTCAGTGCAGTGCTGGGAAGAAATGCTTGTGGGATTTTAAGGTTGGCAGAGGTCGGTGTGCCCTCTGCAATGAGCTGTGCCCTGAAAGCAAGTCAGATGAGGCAGTCTGTGCCAGCGATAACACAACTTACCCAAGCGAATGTGCCATGAAAGAGGCAGCCTGCTCCATGGGTGTGCTTCTAGAAGTAAAGCACTCTGGATCTTGCAACTGTAAGTGAGATTTTTAACTCTGCAGACGCTTAAAGCTTCTGAAGGCAATCACTAGATAATGAAGACTTACACCTTCAAACATAAGAAAGCTTGATTTAGAGATTTGAGATACAGTACAGGTACCGTATAAGTATGTATTTATCACACACACACTGGTTACTGGTAAAACGCAATAGACCTCAAACAACCAGCTGGCCTTCAAGTTGGGGTTTTGGGGCTCTTCTGAGGACAAGTCATTCTCTCAGAAAGGGGATTGCCCCTAGGACTGTAATTCTAGTGAATTTTTACACACACCACCCCCCCCCCACCCCCCCCCTCCACTTTTGTCTGCTTTCATGTGCTTTACTGATTGCTTTATTAACATCTAGATAAACTCCTAACTCTGTTGAAAAAGAACAAGCTTAATGGTAGCACATGGGCATCTGGTTTAGCACAGTTGCCTCTACTAACTCTGAATTAAGGACACAAAGCAGTTAAACCTAGAACACAAGAGCGCTTTTTATTTGATTTCAGGAATCTGCCAATAAAACCTGAGCCATTGATTCTTCCGAACTTTCTGCAGTTATGACTTCATAGATAATGTATAAAAAGCCTTATTGCATAACAGCAGATGCCAAAGAGCATCTCACTACAAGTCGCATAAAATGCAACGCTGTATTATGGCTGTTCAGAGGGCTTTGAAAACATGCACTGAGCTGCTTCTGCGCTGTTGTTGTCCTTATTTAAACAACAGCTCCCCTGTATTCCCCCATCTAGCCATTAATGAAGACCCAGAGGATGAAGAGGAAGATGAAGACCAGGACTACAGCTTTCCTATATCTTCCATTCTAGAGTGGTAAAACCTCCATCACTATTGGAACAGCCATTGGGCAGGAGATCAATGTCCATACTGTAATAAAAGTGTATGCTTATTTATTTTGGGGAGAAAAAAAGTATACATATAGTTGAGTCTCTTAGACATTTATTTATACTGTGTCATGTTTTATAATTTATACATAAAATGTCTGGTTGACTGTACACCTTGTTTTTGAAGAAATTTATTCGTTACGGGAAGAGCAGTGTTATTTATTGTGTGGTCTCTTGCTTGTAAAGTAAAGCTTTTCTTTTTTCTTGTAAACTATAAAAGTCCATTCCTTAGAGCTTACCCACATGATCTCATCTCTTTGTTTCACTGATGTTAACTGTCCCACTTCAACAAACTTGCATGTCAGTTTCTGACTTTTTTTATTTATTGGATTTTCTTCTTGCTGGTTCTGTACATAAAAGATCCCTCGGGTTTTTGTTTACAAGGAATCTTGACTGACCAAAAGGCATTGTAACTGACTTAAGTATACTTCCAGGGTACAGTGAGGTGATCTTTAAGGAAACTTCTTCCACTTCACTTTTCTCTGCTTCTGATCACATCATGTACTGAAGTGATCTCGATGTGCTTAGCATATATACTGTACTATACAAATTCCAGACCCAAAGAAATGGGATTATGAAGGTTATTAATAGCTACAGGGCTAACTGTAATAAGAATAAAGGTTTTACTTTATTGTTTGGGGATTTTTTTAACATGCGTAAATGTTTTTATCAGGTGTTTTCCTTTAAATGCAGTATCACTTTCAAAGCTTTCTTTTTCCAATCAGTGTGTCACTAAAAGTTATGTGAAAGCTTTATCAGTTTCTTGCTTTTCATAATACTTTTTTTCTGATGCAATTTTATATTTTCAAACATGGCGAGTTAAATATAAATTCATTTAAATATATAGTTTTGTACTTTTCTACCATGTAAATGTGCAATGTATATAAAAGTTATAATGTGTATTTGTAAATAAATGATGAGTGAAAAAATAAAAAATGGAATTTTCCCTAGAGGCAGTCCTGGTTTTGGTTCTAAAGGGTTCTAGCCTTCTGGTGCAGAGAAGACATACTGCTACTTAGGGGAAAGGAGGCCTGTCTGTGGTGTAGCAGCAAAACATACTGGTTAAGGCCAAAGCTTTTAGCTGACATTGTTTCAAGAAACCCTTTTTTTTTTCAGGTAGGAGCAAGGTCTTCACTTCATTGGTATTAATTAATTTTAAGTCCCAATACAGTGATAGAGGTGAAGAGATTCGGCATTTTTGTTTCCTTCTCCATCCTCTGAATGAAAAGTCTGTCATTTCTTGGACATCTTTAAATTCCATTGCTCTACGGGGTTTTGAATATGCATTTGAATTTTTGCTAAGCTTCAGATCCATGTTACTGTAGTTGTAGTTTTATCACCATTTTAGATGACCAATAGCAAAAGCAAAATACGGGCTACTTGCCCAAATTCAGGATGTGTAACAATTAGCACAAAAGACAGAAGAGAATCCCAACAAATCACCAAAGACTACATTATCACTTGAAAATGTGTTTTCTCACAAAAGGAATATGAATTCTTCTTGGTGAACCAATATTCAGACTGGGCACATTTTTAAGAGTGGATACTAAGAAAGTGAACTGAGGAAAGGTAACAGCTATAAGCACAGTAGGGAACAATATCCTGTTTTATGCTACCTGGCTTATGCTGTTGTCCCAAATAAGGCTCCTTATATCAAAATTTATCATACTGCATAAAACACAAAAACAAGCACTTTATTCAGTGGTGGTTTAAGTACTTTGCTGAACTGAGTAAGTTGACTTATCCATTTTGTTTACATGCAAGCCATATTTGAAGGCTGTTACACCTATAGTCTTCTGTGTATTTTTTACTATAAAGTAAAATCTGTTATGGATTGTTTAGCATTATCCAAAGCAAATATAATTTATTCATCTATGAATATTTAAAAACTACAAGTGTGCATTTATAATATTGCATTCAACATGATAGCAAAAGTCTGCCCTTCATCCTCCTGTTGCTTCATTTAGACAGGTAGTCTTTTTGGAAGGGAGTTTGGATGAGAGGAGCAAACAAAGCAGGATATTGGTCTCCTGAGGGAACAGAACTCAGAATAAAAGAACAGAGGCCAGGAGAACAGAAGGATGGAAAAAGAGCCTATTGGAAAATCTCTCAAGGAACTAATAAACACATGACAATGACATTGAGACAAAATGTTTAATAGATGGGGAGAGTATCAGAGGAGATTCTTTTCAAATTCAGATAGGTGCCAGCAATTCCATTTCAAAAAACCCCAGCGCCATTAAAAGACTGTTTTTAATTGTAAATATATTTACATGTCTTACAGCAAGACTGTAGCTGAGCAGGATTTCTGGGTTCTAATTTTATGTCCTGCTGCTAGTTCACAAAATAACTTTGAGAAATTCACTGACAGCCGTATTCAAAAAAATAAAAATGCCAGGAAGCTCCATTTATGCATGTATATGTACATGTACATGACATGGCCACAAAATTATACATCAGGTTTTTGCTAATAAAATTATCTAAAAGCTCTGCTAATGCATTTCCCATTGCTACTGCTATTTCTACAGCACTGAAAATCTTGAAACCTAGCTTGCACCAAAGCCTGCCTGTGATGTGCAGATGAGGCACATCCTGAATGGCTTCATGAGGTAAGATTCTTCTGAGCATGCCTTACACTAACCTTGTCATGAAGCATGACAACCACAAAAATTTTCTTCCAGAAACATGTCCAGTGGTTGTGGCAGCACAACTGCCAACATTTTATATCATATCATATTTGTAGATAAAGCACTTGTTCATGAACTAGGAGATGCAGGTTCACTGCCAGTCCTTTCCTGCGGAGGTCTTTCCTACATCTCCCAAGAGGGCATCCACCACTAAATCAAGGTGAAGCTCAGGCTGGAGAGCTATCTGTCATGCCTGCTGAAGTCATACTTCTGTATTGCAGAGGAAGTGAGATTCATTGATAGAGAATAATTTGCAAACCTAATAGGTGCTCCTTTTGAAGAGGAAGTCCTGGGTTCTTGCCGCAGGGGCTGCCTACACATTTTGCATTTGTGATTGAGTAACGTACATAAATAGTGCTGGAAGCACGGGCCAGAATCTAGGTTGGCCCCCCCCTTCCTTCCCCCAGTAGGTAAGTGCCTCCATCCTTGAGCTATGAAAACACATCTCTGCTTAAGTCAAGATTACAAATCCCACATCTTTTTCTACACTGAGTCATAGTTAAAACAGGAGAGACTTTACTTCTAGGCTTGCACATGGGAAACTTCCTGGGAAGTGGAAATGTGAACTTAATTATCTCAGTCTAAGGAAGATGTTGAACCCATTTTTTTTCTACCTTTTGTCCTTTTTTTTTGTTTGCGTTTTTGGTTTGGTTTGGTTTTGGTTTGCTTCCTCTCTTGATGCACAGGCTATCCTAGATGTTGTTTAAATAAAGGAATGGAGATACCTGGTTGTTTAAGTACAAGAAGGTGGATTCCAGTGCTGAAGCCATCTTGCACAAACTCCCCAAACCAGAAGAGAAATAAATATTCAGAAATAACTTTCTTTTCAGTGTTTTCTATCATTTGGCATACATACTTCCCTTACTGTAAATCACATTTCTGAAACTCCTAGTTCACCATCAACTATACTTTGGTACTGAATCCCAGGCCTGTGAACTCCATTCACAAATGCAGTCCCAGTAATATAGAGTGGACTGTGTATGTCTGAAAATGGAAAGCCATATTCAGGCACTTAAGTAAAATCATCTTAATTCTAAGAGACTGAGCTTGATGAATTTGAATTATAAGAATATTGCCTCTAAAGCTCTTATTCTAGAACCATAGACTCAGAGAATGCCCTGGGTTGCAAGGGACATCCAAAGGTCATCTAGTCCAACCCCTCTAAGTAAGCAAATAGATCACATTGCTCAGAGCCTCATCAAGCCTGACCTTGAATGTCTCCAGGGATGGGGCCTCCACCACCTTCCTGGGCAACCCATTCAAGTGTTCCACTGCTCTCATAGTAAAGAACTTCTTCCTAATGTCCAATCTAAATCTATCCTTCTGTTGTTTAAAACAACCATCCCTCGTCCTGTTGCTACAAGCCCTTGTAAACAGTTTCTCTCCAGCTCTCTTGAAAATCCCCTTCAGATACTGGAAGGCTGTTATAAGGTCTCCCTGAAGCCTTCTCTTCTCCATGCTGAACAACCCCAACTCTCTCAGGCTGTCCTTGTAGGAAAGGTGCTCCATCTCTCTGATCATTTTCATGGCCCTCCTCTGGATCCACTCCATCAAGTCCATGTCCTTCTTCTATTGAGGGCTCCAGAGCTGGAATACTCCTGAATGTATTCACCTGCACAATACATTCAAGTGAATATACACAATTTTGACCATACTTGAATTTGTTCCTGATCAGTTATGTTCATATGATAGACTTAAGAACAGTATCATGAACTTCTTGTGAACCTCTTATCTCTTTGCTTGCTTTCTGCCTGCTAATATACCTCAACTAAAAATTACATTCCATGCCTCTCAGCAAATTTCAAACAGCCACTGTTTCCTTTGTTGTTTTTTTTTTTTAATGATATAGAAATGTTTTGTTCCTTCCTTCCAAATGAGAATCAGGTAAAATTAAATTTCAGTATGCAGTGCTGTTCTCTAAACCGTGTCATTTTACTATACAGTGAATCACCAGCACAGAAACACCTGCATTTTATCCCTTTGAAGAACTAAGATTCCATGCTTTCTGGTGAAGTATAACGTTTATACATAGACAAGGGTTTTGCAAGGTATCAGATTTTAAATTCATAACTCCTTGAAGATAAGGCAATTAATTTTTTGTTTGATATTTCTGTAATTCCAAGGCCTGTCTGACCCATTATGATGGCATGAATTTTGAAGGTAGTATATGAATAATAGTATGCACAATTTAATTTTTTTGTTTTCCAGATATACATAAATACATCATGGGCTCTAGTGGATGGATTTTGCTGACACTCATTAGGGATCTTTGGTGTAATTCATATTCGTTCACTAGTTCTAAACAATGTGGCCAGTGAAATTATCACACAGGGGAGAAATATGTCATGAAAACAAAGTGCAACCCATAATGTTCTGCTCAAAGACTGGAGCCAAAATCACATTTGGCTCATTGTCCTGTAATTTACAGGTACATTCTTTTGAACTCTTAATGTTGAAATGGATTTGTTCAACTTCACCATGGGACGGAAGAGCATTAATGTGTCAGAAAACTAAGAAGGAACTCTGGACTTTGGTAACAGCTAATCAGACCTCCCAGATGCTACAGGATAATGAGTTTATCAAGGTGGTCCAGTGTAGATTTGAATATGTAAAGGACCCTGAATTTCCACCAGTGCCATTCAGTAACAGTATCTGAACCACCCAGTACTTCAGTGAGGTCTAAAGATACTCAGAGCTCCTCAAAACTAAACACAGCACTCACATTCAAGAACTAAATTTTAGTCACCTGTTTTTAAATACTTTTGAAATAGTTAAAACTGAATGTTGGAATTATTTTTCATAGCATGTTGGAGGTTCACAGCAAAATCAGCATTTTTTAAAAATCATTCTTACCCTGTGTAGCATTCTTATATGGAAAAATATAGTTGTACCTAAGAACAGTTTCACTGTATTTTCCAAAATCCCATAGCAATGTGGAACATTCTTATTCAGGTAACAGTGTTCCTATCAATCTTCTTCTAAGCTTCATGTTATGTACTCTTCATACTGAGTTTCAATCACTTTCAGTATTCTAAGAGAATACCAGAGCACCCAGAACTCTAAGAATGAAGTTCGTCACTGGCTGTTGTCAGGAACACTCAGAAGGTACCAAAACATGCTACCACTTGATTTCTGAACTGGAAGCATTGCTAAAATAAGTCATAGGGTAAGACATGCATATAAGCCAGATGTGTAGTTATGCTAGTCCTTGGGCAATGTAGATAAAGGTGGCACTGATGACAAGTTAGCCCAGTAGGCAGAAGCTCAGGGGCTGGAACACTTGCCCTGCAATGGAAGCTTGAGTGGTGGAGCTGCTTTTCCCTGGAGAAAGAAGGGCTTTTGGGGCACCTCAGAGCAGTCGAAACAGGTCACTGTGTATACAGAGCCAGGTTCTTCGTAGCAGTGCATGGTAGCAGGACAAGAGACAACAGGCATAAGCTGAAACAAGAAAAGTTCACATTTGGTATAAGGGAATCCTTTTTTCCCATGAGGACAATCCATCAGATGATCTCCTGACACTCATTCCAAGCTGAATTATCCTATGATCCTATGGAGATGTACATTCATTCACTTCTAAGGCTTACAGAATCCAAAATCAGAAAGCAATGTCCAGTTAAAAACCAACAATTCCCTCAAGAAATGTTCCAGGAACAACCGTATCACAGCTGTTGGATGCAATTGTCATCACGAATATAGAATGTTCCTTCTTTAAAATGTATTTCCTTTACATCATCCTTAAAAGCTCCTAAAATTTCCCATAAATGCTATTTCCCCATTGTTGGTGGTGAAACTTTTCACTGTTTAAGGAATACAGTATATACAGTATCTATTCATTAGCATATTAATTTTGTGCCAAGTAGAATGTGAAGAAAATACAAGTAAATGTACGAAAGTTTGTCTGCATTTTTAGGTGAAAACAAGTAAATAAGATGAAAGAGGGAAGCAGTTAAAATGCAGTTAAAATTATTGTATTGTTCAGATTTGTTTGGTTTGGATTTTTTTTAGGACTGACAATAATTCTCAAAGAGACAGTAACTAGTAACAGCTAGATTGGTCAAGACAACAAGGAAAGGAAAAAAAAAAAAACCTCAAGGCAAGACACTTGGAAAAATAATGGATAATGCCCACTGGAGCAACTAAAAAGAGCCCTGCAGGGATGTTTCCCATAATCTTTTCCCACATACAGATGGTTTAGTCAGAGCAACTCAAATCCTTGTTTCAAATAGTGACTCCACCAAAACTGCAAAGAGCCTAAAATGCTTGGCAAAAGATACAAATATTGAGTATTTCCACATTTGGACTTCAACTTTAAAGAAATTTATTTTCCCTTATTTTAAGAGAAAGAAAAAAGGGAATGAGTCTATCTGTATAAAGATACAAACTTGGAGCTTTGATTTTACATAGCCTGTAAAACTGAGAGTTGCACTTCCCAACACAGCATGCCTGGAAGCTGTTACAATTCATTTATTAATCTCCCCAGCATTCTCCACTTACAAGCTCTGATGGAACTTCAGCCTTAATTGAAAGGCACTTGCCACTGTCAGCAACCTAGCAAGCACACCACATGTGCTGACGGGGTGAAATCCAGCCAGGGCCCGCAGCAGAAGCCTGATCAAAACCCCCATCTCCCGTCTGAAAGAAAGGCCAGAACCTGAAGTGTTTACCTGCAGCCTGCATACAGAAAAGGTAACGTAATATATAGACTTGAGGACATACAGTGTCTTTGAATATGTTTCACAGATAACACTGCAAGGCAGTAAATAGCTACCTACCTCACAAAAAAATACATGGTGAGGCTTAGTATAGTCTGTTCTTGGTATTAATACCATTTTGTCCATACATGCAGGTGGGTCATTACAGTGCCCTTCTGGAGCCACACATTCAGATAATACTTATGAGCTTTAGAATATTTGGGAATAAATGTTACTGCTTCTGCTCACCATCATCCCAGTTCTCCTCAATAATAAATCAGTCAGGATCTAGATAACTGTTTTCTGAAAAAAAAATCAGCAAGCAATTTCCACTTGATGTCTTTTCCTTTATCTTTACTTTTTTTTTCTTCCTTTTCTTTGCCTTTTTTTTAAAATTATTATTATTATTTTTCAAAATGAGACACAGCATGTGGAAAATTGGGAGAAATGAAGAAGCCACAGAAAAGTTTCACAGCAAGGAAAATGAAAAAAAGACAAGGGCAGAGGAAAGATCTAAGGAAAAGAGCAAAAAATCAAATGAAATAAAATTATGCTAAAAGTCATATGTGAAAAACTACACAAAAAAAGCCCATTTTTTTATTGCCTCCTCAGATGTATAAGCCATGCTATGGACATTGAAGTGCCATCTACTGGTATAACTTGTGCTAACTAACCACGTTGCTTGGAGTCCATCATGGGGCACCTGAAACAGGAGATACATCTTTTTCTCTGCCGCTGACATTTTGGTGACAGCGAGTAAAAGACCTTGCTAGAATAGTGAATCTTCCCACTGTAAAATGAAGATCTTAAGATGTCATGACCTATGTGCTTTCACAACCCGTTTGCTTTCACAACGTGTGCAGTCTCAAAGATCTAGTCGTAGAGTGTTCTGCAAGACAAGTAGGAACTTTTGCAGCAGCCTCTCCACATTCAAACTGGAACTTCAGGAGAAGATGTTAAGAAAGGAAGTGAGGGACACTTAAGAAAAGATGAACAGAGACAGCTGAAGAAGAAGAAGAAATGAGAAGAGGGTGAAGAACAGTAGGAGTTAAGGAGGAGCAGACTTGATAGAACACAGTGTAACTGATTAATTGCTAAAGACAATACAATTTACACTGCAGTTTTAGTAGATTTGTATGTGTTGCTCCAGCTCTGGGACCAGCAGATTCTCCAGATCTTGTTTCTGACACACAATAACTGTGAACTCTATTATGTGCAAATAATAAATCTAGGCAGCACCTCCAATATATGAATGAGCAACAAAAAGAGGGTCATATTTTCAGAAGTGTTAGCACATATTTGTCAACACCAAACTTAGCTAAATAGCACAAAGGAAGACTACAAGACAATGCTAACACATACCCACAGCAGTATGTGAGCTTGCAAGTAGATATACATGGTTTTGAAAACCCATGTTTAATAGGTAAGGTCTGTAGGGACGGCAGGGTCTTGAGCAGACTGGATGGGTTTGTTTTGCTGATATGTTTACTCGCTGGTATGTTAATTTTTTCAATGTGTTATTGTGCAGTTCCCAAGTTAGGGTCTTGACCCCACATGGGGTCTGCAAGACTGGAAGTGAAAATAAAAGTGGGGTTATGACCCAGGAAGTAGGGTTGCTAAGGGAAAAATTTAGGAAGCAGTGATGTGCTACTAGGTGAGACCCCTACATGGATAGTGAATTTAATCACTGTGGAGGGATAAAGTTTTCAACAGTGCTTATATTTCTCAGAGACTTAAAATCTTAAAATTGATTGATTTACTGGCAGATTTAAGTAAAGGTCTCAGGTACACAAAGAGGTATTTGAGATTTAAATTCAGAATTGTGAGTGCTACATGTTGAAAAGATCAAGCCCATTATGTAGTGAAGACAAATCCACCATTTTCCTTAAAATATTCTTTGGTAGCTGCAGTCTACTGATTAAAGCACTTAGAATCATAGGACCATAGAATGCATTGTGTTGGAAGAGACCACTAAAGGTTATCTAGTCCAAGCCCTCTACAGTAAGCAGGGACATCCTCTATTAGATTAGGTAACTCAGAGCCCCATCAAGCCTGACCTTGAATGAATCCAGGGATGGGGCTTCTACCACCTTCCTGGGCAACCTGTTCCCGTGCTCCACTACTCTCATAGTAAAGAACTTCTTCACAATTTCCAATCTAAATCTATTCATTTCTAATTTAAAACCATTGCCCCTTGTCCTATCACCACACGTCTTTGTAAACAGATCCTTCACAGCTTTCTTGCAGGCCCTCTTCAGATACTGTAAGACTGCTATAAGGTCTCCCTGAAGCCTTCTCTTCTCCAGGCTGAACAACCCCAACTCTTTCAGTCTTTCTTCATAGGTGAGGTGTACCAATCCTCTGATCATTTTTGTGGCCCTTCTTTGGACCTGCTTCAAGAGGTCCATGTCCTTGTGTTGAGGGCTCCAGAGCTGGCCACAGTACTCCAGGTGAGATCTCACCAGAGTAGAGTGTCAGAATCACCCCTCTTGATCTGCTGGCCACACTTGTTTTCATGCAGCCCAGGGTGTGATTGGTGTTTTGGGCTGTATGTGCATATGGATGGCTCATGTCCAGTTTTTTGTCCACCAGAACCCCCAAGTCCTTTTCCACAGGTCTGCTCTCTATCATATCATCCCCCAGCCTTTGTTGATAATGAGGATTGTTCTGACCCAGGTGCAGGACCTTGAACCTCATGAGGTTCACCTGGGTCCACTTCTCCAGCTTGTCCAGGTCCCTCTGGATGACATCCCATCCCTCTGGCATATCGACAACACCACTCAGCTTGGTATCATCTGCAAACTTGCTGATGATGCACTTGATCTTGCTGCCTATGTCATGGATAAAAATATTAAACACTACAGGTCCCAGTACAGACCCCTGAGGGACACTACTTGTCACGCATCTCCATCTGGACATTGAGCACTACCCTCTGGAGGTGACCACCCAGACAATTCCTTATGAACTTAACGGTCTACCTGTTGAATCCATCTCTCTCTAGAGAAGGATGTTGTGGGGGACCATGTCAAAGACCTTTCAGAAGTCCATATAGATGACATCCATTGCTCTTCCCTTGTCCACTGATGTAGTCACTCCATTGTAGGAAGCCACTAGGTTGGTCAGGCAGGACTTGCTCTTAGGAAAACCATGCTGACTGTCTCAAATCACCCCCCTGTCCTCCATGTGCCTTATCAGGAGGATATCATGTGCCTTCCAGGAGGATCTGTTTCATGATCTTCCCAGGCACAGAGGTGAGGCTGACAGGTCAGTCCTTCCCAGGGTCCTCCTTTCTACCCTTTTTAAAAATGGGTGCAATGTTTCCCTTCTTCCAGTCTCCAGGGACTTCATCTGACTGCCAGGACTTTTCAAATATCATGGAGAGTGGCTTGGAAACTACATCAGCCAATTCCCTGACAAACCTTGGTCTGAAGAAATCATATGCACCTCTGCCATTTTTCAGGAGGGTGATCTTACCACCAGGACGTCATCATGGGTTGGATACAAATTTACCAAGTTTATAGGTTTGCCCAACCATGCAGTGCTACTAGGGGAGATGTCCCTCACCACCTGCATGAATTCTGAGTATGTTTTGTTAAGGAAAGAGTCAGTACATTGAGCAAGCATACTGAATAGAAAGGGGATAGCCACTCTGAAGAAAATACTAAGTCTTACTCCATTATTTAGAAGTGGCACATACACCTTCTTCAAGAACAGATCCTAAGCCTGGATTCAATCCAGACTTTGAAGGTTTAAGGTTCAATTACCAGTACATACTCATCTAGTGCCACTTCAGGCACCTTAGGATATCCCTGTTGGTGTCCAGCTGCTCTTCCCAAAGCAGATGGTACTTCAATAGCTTCTGAAAGCCCCAAGTGAAAGCTTGTGATACTCCCTATGTGTGGATAACTGAATTGAGCCCTTAGGCTCCTAAATCATTTAAGCACTTCTGAATAGTCATGAAAAGTAGACATAAAAAGTTGTGTCTCCTTATTTCTCATGCTTTATGCACAATTATTTCAATCTCAAATTATACTGTGCCATGACTGCAGTTTTCACAGTAAAGCTGAAGAATATTCCTGAATTTCACCTAGAAAAATATTTTGTAAATAGTAATAGAACATTTGTGATATGCCACACACCATTTCAATAAGTGAAGAGGCTGATTTTTCACCGTGACATGTCTGTTTCTTATTTATTAGTAACTTGTATTGATTTATAGTAGGATTAATTATTGATGCAAATATTTCACCCATATTTTTTCTGTCACAAGTAGGGAAAAAATGCATGGTTGTGAATAATCCATACAATGGTTTATGAAGCCCAGATTCCTTTGAGAGTATCAGATATCCCTCTGGTGTCCCAGAGTGCTGTATTTCACATTTAGATCTCTGAATTAACAGATGTGTACAGTCACACACAGGCAGAAAGCTCCTCCTTGTTGCTACATCTGAGGATGCTCATGGGCACTGTTTATTTTAACAAAACCATGGGATATCTTGTGTTTGTGAAATTCTTTCCAAATCTACCTGTTTCAGATTGTTAGTAACCAGTACTCTGCACAGAGCTGAACTTCTAAGTTTTATTTCATAAAGAGCATCTAAAAAGGTAATTGTACCTTCTGTAATATGTTTTCAAAATGAAGCAGCCATGATTTTGAGCAGAAGTCCCTGAATCTGAAACACATACTTTTCTATCTATGCAATCCTATTAAAATGTACATCTTCAGCATTTTTGCCTGAACATTTTGGTCTGTGAGATCCAACACACCTCAAATCAACTCAGGCAAATAAAATTTATATAAGTCATTATTATCAAAACTATGAAAAGGGGAGGTCTCAGAAAGAATGAACTTGATTTAAAACTTACAGTTTTTTTTTTAAATACTGCTCACTGCAGATCCTTCTATTTGCTGTGTTAGAATATGGGACTGTAAGAACACTTTCAAGCTTTTTCTCCACAAATATGAATGCTAGAAATACAGTCTAATATGAAGCACAGGTTTCTATGCACTCATGTTACGCAAGAACTTGAGGACTTTAAGAAACAAACCAAAAACAAATATTGAAAAATATTATGAAGTCGTAAGAGTTAGAAGTGCTGACTGCCAAGTGAGAGGACTTTATTTATTCACAACTGTTGTCAGTCTATGAAACTGAAATTGTCTGCACTTAAAGAATGTATCTTCTTATTTCTGCATGGAACAATCATTCACCTCATTTTGAAATGGTAATTCTAGCTTAATCATACTTCAAAAGTATATTCTCCTTCTGGTCAGTGAAGCAAGACTCGAATCTTCAGCAATAGTGCCAGCATACCTACATCTGCAGTAGGACAGTGTGAGGCATGATGATGAAAAAAACTGCACTGCTAACAAACTTAATCATGACAGTACAATTTATTAAGTATAGACCAGACTTGTATCTTCTGAAGAACTACACACATTAAGTTGACATTTGGGATTTGCTTTTTCACAGGAGCAAGTAGCCACAGCTGCTTACCAAGTTTTAATAGCTATGTTTTTCACTACAGTAGCAAATCATATAAGAACATATAAAATAAGCTTTTATTTCAGTCTTGTATTCAACAAGCATCAATATTCAATATTCAATATCAACAATATTCAACAGCATCTATCAAGTCCACAACCTATGTTCTCAGTCTTTGTTCTGATGATGCTAATAAAGAAAAAAATCCGTAATATTTTATTATATCTGATCTGCAGAATAGGAAGAGTTGAATACATCTGTCACTGTGAAAATAGTCGTCATTTCTAATGAAAAGCAAAATATTTAATTTTTTTTTCAGGAACGCATGGAAAAATGCTAGCACATACTATTTGGATACTCAAACCAAATGTGTCATTACTCACAGCTATAAACACTGCTCTCTGTCTTGGGCAGATTGGCTGCATTGTCATGTGCACAGAATCGTTATGGTTGGAAAAGGCCTCTAAGATCATCAAGTACAACCATTATCTACTCTACCAGGGCCACTACTACACCATATCCTTGAGCGTCATATCTAGACAGCTTTTAAATACATCCAGGGGTGGTGATTCACCCACTTCCCTGGGCAGCCTGTTCCAGGCTTTGATAATCCTTTCAGCATAGCATTTTTTCCTAATGTCCAACCTAAACCTCCCCTGGTGCAACTTGATGCCATTTCGTCTTGTCCTATCAATTGTGACTTGAAAGAACAAACCAACACCCACCTCCCCAACCAGGTAGCTGTAGAGAGTGGTAAGGTCTCCCCTGAGCCTCCTCATGTTCAGACTAAACAACTTCCAGCTTCTTCAGTCGCTCCTCATTAAGACTTATTCTCAAGACCCAGCTTTGTTGCCCTTCTCTGGACCTGCTCCAGCACCTCAACATCTTTCTTCTACTGTGGCACCCAAAACTGAACACAGTACTCAAGGTGTGACCTCACCAGTGCTGAGTATGGTGGGACAATCACTTCCCTAGTCCTGCTGGCCACACTATTCCTGATGCAGCCCAGCATGCCGTTGGCCTTATTGGTCACCTAGGCACAATGCTGGCTCATATTCAGCTGGCTGTCAGGCAACACCCCCAGGTCCCTTTCTGATGAGTGCCTTTCTAGCCACTCCTCCCCAGGCTGTAGCATTGCCTGGGGTTGTTGTGGCCCACGTGCAGGACTCAGCACTTGACCTTGTTAAAGCCCATATGATTGGCCTCACCCCATCAATCCAGCCTGTCCAGGTCCCTTTGAAGATCCTTCCTGCTCACAAGCAGATCAACACTCCCACCTAACTTGGTATTTGCAAACTTACTCAGGGTGCTCTCAAGCTCCTCATCAACATCACTGATAAAGATATTAAACAGGAGTGGCCGCAGCACTGAGCCCTTGGGAACGCCACTTGTGACAGGCTGCCAACTGGATTTAACTCCACCAGCATTCTCTGGGCCTGGCCATCCAGCCAGTGTTTGATCCAGCAGAGTGTGTGCCCATACAGGCCTAGGGCAGAGAGTTAGGCCTTTAGTTTCTGATTCAGACAGTTAATTAGACAATTAGACCAGTTACATTCTCTAATAATGTCCAGTCTGCTGGGAACCTCCCCTTTTAGCCAGGACTGCTGGTAGATCATGAGGAGTGGCTTGGTGAGCACATCTGGCAGCTCCTTCAGCACATGTGGGTGTGATCCATCTGGCCCCATAGACTTGTGAATGTCCAGGTAGTGCATCAGGTCACTATTTTCTCTTGGATTATGAAGACCTCCTTCTGTTCCCTGTCTTCCAGCTTGAGGGGCTGGCTAGCCAGCAAACAACTAGTCCTGCAAGACTGCGGCAAAGAAGGCATTAAGTAACTCAAGCTTTTCCTCGTCCCTAGTCAGTCTGTTTCCCCTGGCATCCAATAAAGGATGGAGAATCTCCCTAGTCCTCCTTTTGTTGTTAGTGTACTTTTAGAAGCATTTTTTATGGCATTTTACAGTGATATATGTAGATTGAGTTCTTGCTGAGCTCTGTCTCTTCTAATTTTCTCTCTGCATAGCTTCACTGTGCCTTTGTAGTCCTCCTGAGTGGGCCAAAGCCCCCTTTTCCACCAGCCATAAACTCTCCTTTTGTCCCTGAGCTCCATCCAAAGCTCTCCATTCAGCCAGGCCAGTCTCTTACCCATGGAGCATCCCAGGCATGGCAGCCATCAATTGCAGCACTCCAATCATGTTAGTCATCCCACCATGTTTCCATGATGGCATCTATATCATAGTTTTCTTGCTGCATGATGACATCCTCAAAGTCTTGAAGAAACTGCAGATCCTAGATGATATCTTTGTTTAAACCATCCATTGGAGGATGGTGGATCCATACAGTAGAAGTGTAACAACCGTAGCTTGTTTTCATGAGGGAGGTTAGACAGACCCACCGTTCTATGCACTCTTTCTCCTCTCTCCAGAAAGTTATAGAGCAGCACTACTACCAATAAATAAACCTAGGCTGAGGAAGGAGGTGGAGTTTCTTTTCCCTTCTATCCCTTCTGTGAAGGCAAGTAGCCCTAAGCCACTGGGTTCAGTAGAGAGAGCTGTGCTGAGGCATACATTACTGAGCTAGAAAGGACGCTGAACAGTATCGTAACACAAGCAGCAGCACAACAAAATCTGAGAACACTGCACTAGTAAACTCAGAAGGGCACCAGCAGAGGTCTGCAAGTGTAGCATGAATGTGCTATCAAGGTTCCTGGCATAGTTTTGGCTCAGGCCAGCTACCTCACTCCCACAGTATTTCAGGGCTTTGTACATGCTAAGGATCATCCTCAACAAGAATACAGTTAGTATTGTCAGACACAGGGCTTGCCATCCCAGTTAGGTCCAGGATCAACAAACATTCCTTAGCCCATTTTATTCACTAGTGGAGACACCACCTTCAAGTCAGATTTATATGCTGTATGTGTGTGACCCCTTATTTATTTGGTCTAGGAATTGCTTATATAATTTGCAAGTGATGGAATAACATAAAACAAAGCCACAATTAAGCTGTGCATGATACTCGTCTTAATTCTGTAGCTAAGGCACACATGTATCAACCTGTCTATGTTCCTTACTCCTTTAAATGTACTATGGAGATTTTTCTTGAAGAGTCAGGAAAGAGAGACAGCAGGTAAGTGAATATACTCAATAAATATCTCAATATGCAAATAGTATAAAAGTAAAAGACTAATAACAGAAAATGTGCTTGTTATTAAAATACTTGGGGAAAAAAGTGATTGATTTGAGTAACTTGAGTGAACTTCACAATCTGTGTTTCTGAATAGGAGAAATGCCAGATTTGGAATAAGTAGTTGCCTTATGGAATCTTGGCGTTTTCTCCTGCTCAGAAATGCAAACTGTGAAGTTCAACTGAGCTATGCAAATCATCTTGTCTTATGCTTCTCTTATTAGGCAATTCTGTCTTGATATTCTGAGTAATGAACTACATAACAAAGTCTCAATGGTACATGGAATCAACATGTTACTTCAAAAGTGAAGAAAGTAAATAATTGCTTAGAATAATTTCTTTTATGCTTAAAGAGCTGCTGTCTGCACAAATATAACTAGACAGGCTGAAGCAAGGAATGAGAAGGAATGAAATGCTATTGGACATACCTCTTGCGTTCCTTACATCACTAGGAATAACCCAGGTGCACAGCTCAGTCTGAGATGCTATCTAAACTACGGGATGTGGGCATATAATTCACATTTCCTTTCTTGTATTTCACTGATCTGTCTGTGTGAGGACAAGTTATCTAACATACTAAACAAAAATAAATCATGAAGCTCTGTGTAAGAAAGGATCACAGAAATTTTTGCAAGGTTAAAGCAAATACCAAAATACATCACTAAAAGACAGAAAAGGAAGAATGCATGACAATAAATCATATTAAAATAGCTAGATGGACTACTAGTATTAGCAAGGGAGTAAGAGGAGTTAAATCACAGATGCTTATGTGCCTTTGTTTTTATTCCAGAAAGCTGATTTTACAGAAGGTAATTGAAAGCTATCTGCTGGTAGAATCCTAGTAGAGAGAAAGCACTACAGTTTTCAAGAAGAAACTAAGCAGAGTCAACACTATTACCTTCATACTTTAAAGCAGTAAGATAATTGCCTTGTCTCTACTAAGATTTTACAGACTTACTTAGCACACAGTAATTGATCCACTGAGGCATAAAAAAATCGAAGGAAAAAAGAAAGCAATGAAAGTACAGCTTCTGGGCATTCACTGCAATGCCAGCTGGAGAAATTTGCACCTGATTTGAGCATCTAGGTTAGCCCAGAGCTCACTGCAGTATTACTCCTCCTATCAGGACAGATGTGCTCCCTTTGTGTGTGCAAAGCTTGACATTCTTCATAAGATCCACTTTTTTTCCCCTTGCAATAAGATGATGCAATTTTTCCATTGGAAGAACTTTCTGTCTAGGGCAGAACTGTTTGAGAGTCTCAGATAGCCACCAGTACTTTGATGATGATAGATTACATTTTAGATTAGATTTTCACTGCTAATGTCATGGGCAATCAGATTGGTAAAAGTGAAATCAAGGCTCTAGCAACATAAAGGTAAGTGAGAAAGGCACAAGAAAACTACAAAATAGTGACTGTTGCATTTTTGAGGCTAAGTTTAGCAGTGTGATTTGCTAAGATTCATTAATTAATCTAGCAGACCTAATTGGAACTAAAGGCATCTGTCATAAAATTATTTTGTTATCATCTGAAAATAAAGTCTTGATCTAACTTACTTGGTCCATGAATGGCAAAAGAATAAACTGTTCTGTTTTTCTATTACCATGAGGATTTGTGAGCCAATTGCCTTTCTTGACATCATCTCTTCTTCCATCAAGGTATCTAGACTGTTTGTATACCCTTAAAAGATACAGTCAGTAAGTCCTTTACTAGGGAAGTCACATCCATCCCTAGAAATTATGCTCTTTAAATAAAATAAAATGTGACCATATTTTAAAAAAATCACAAGTTTTTTTTCTATACAAAGAATAAGATGAAAAATATGCAGCATCTGAAAGACTACTACAACCACCGTGCAAGTAAATAGCAGTTTGTTTTTTTTTTCTGTAGTAGTTTGCAGTCAAAATTCATAAAGCTATGGATTTTAGCTGCTGGTAAAAAGAAGGCTAGGTACACAAGAATTCTTCAAGTCGTCTTTCGCCTGGCTACATGGTAACTGTATTCTTATTCTGGAAACCTATTTTCAGGAACTGGTGACAAGGACATCAAGTGCCTACAAGATACTACAAAGAAATAACAGCGTTCCTCCAAATATTTAAATAAAATGATATGGAAATATAAAAGACCATTTGTGATTTCTTTCTGATGACTCCTTTCCACCTACTTTTGCTATAAAAAGGAGGATGACCTATGCCAGGAAAAAGCATGACTTGGTGAGTTGTCAAAAAGGGAATGAATAATACAAAAGCAAGAATAAAATTGAAGTAGGCTAGAATCAACTTCCAATAAAAACATTCTCTAGGAAGTCTGAATTTGGAGATTATTTTTGCCTGAAAGTATTTAAACTATCACTGATATTTACAGCAGCAGACATCCCAGTGCTGTCTTTTCCCATTAGTAAGCAAAGTTTAGTTTCTGTCTTACGTATTTCAGCTGGTTGACATAGCAAGCAGCAGAACTGAATGACATTATGGAAATTCTCTAGCTTATAATTCTTGGTTCTTACAGATCTGTCAGAAAAAGCTTCAGGTTCTATGAGGCTTCCCTACAGGTAAGATTATTATCTATAATGACACCCTCTGGTCAGAGAATACACAGCATTGCATTTATTTTTGAGGAGGGACAGGAAAGTGATACAATCAGCTATGGGCTTGTGTGGTCATATTCTGACATTTTTTGATCTGATAACACATTTTTAGACAAAGGAAATTAGAGATAACCCACTTGGGCAACAGTAAAAACTGCTGTTATAACAGCACAAAGGAAATTCTTAGTTATGCTAGAAAAAAATGGGTATTACTGGAAGAATGGTAAGGCAGGTAAAAAATGTCCAAAAAGAGGAAAAAGGAGATGATCACAAGTAGTCCTGAGAAATGAAGTACAAGACCAGACTGTTCCTTAAACATCTTGTTTAATATCTTTGTTAATTTAACCTTGTGTCAAAACCTTAGCATAGACATGTTGATAACAATTGTTAGAATATATGGTCAGTACAGATGAAGACACCAATACCATGCAGAATGAACTGAATGACAGAGATAACCGATTAGTTGCAACAGAAAAAAAAGAATGACTCTCCAGAGTAAGGGACTACTAACAATGACAGAAGACAGTTGTGTGATATGGATATACTACAAGTCAAACACAGCCTCAGGACAGGACAGAAAGGGCAATAAAGCTCTTGAACAGTCTTCCAGAAGTAGCAATGGGGCAAAATTATCACAGATCATCTTAAGAGGGAACTTTATCAATTTATTTAAAAGGTTATATATTGTGGTTGCCTGAAACAGGAGGAGACTGCATGATCCCTTTCAGTCTCTATATATTCTTAGTTAAAAATAGCAAAACACCTTGCCACTGTATTGTCCAGAAAGCCAACCATATTCTAGGCTGTGTCAAAAGAAGTGTGGCCAGCATGTTGAGGGGGGTTATTCTCACCCTTTACATCATCTTGTGAGATGCCACTAATAGTACTGTGTCCAGCTCTGGAGCCCCCAACACAAGAAGGACATGGGCCTATTAGACTGGGTCCAGAGAAGAGCCACAAAGATCTCAGACAGCTATAGCACCTCTCCTAAGTGGGCAGGCTGAGAAAGTTGGGGTTGTTCAGCTTGGAGAAGAGAAGGCTCTGAGGATACCTTATTGTGGCTTTCCAGTATTTTAAGGGGGCCTACAAGAAAGCTGGGAACTTTTTACAAGGGATTGTAGTAACAGGATGAGGGGTAATGGCTTCAAACTGAAAAAAGGTAGATTCAGGTTATAAATTAGGAAAAAGTTCCTCACTGTGAGGGTGGTAGGACACTGGAATCATTGTCCAGAGAAGCTGTGGATGCCCCCTCCTTGAAAGTATTCAAGACCAGGTTGGATGGGGCTTTGAGCAACCTGGTCTAGTGGGAGGTGTTCCTGCCCATGGCAGGTGGGGCTGGAATGAGGTGATCTTTAAGGTCCCTTCAAACTCAAACCATTCTGTGATTCTATATGATTCTATGAATTCTAGAAATGTGATTTATGAGCACAAGAACCTCCATTCAACATTTTTCTATTAACATTTATTTTTTTGTTCCAGTTCTTCATGTTGAGAACCTATCAGTATAAAACTCTCTAAGCATTCAAAAAAAGAATCTGAATACAGAAATCAAAGTTGTGATGGAAAACTTTTAACATAATGAGACAACAGTCAAACCATAATGAATATGGGAAAGAAACCACAGTCTTTGCTTTTGTAGAGACCTTTAAGACTGAAGGCTGTGGTGATGGAGAAGGTCATAATTATTCAAGGCAAAGTTCAAAATTATTTACATAAGCAGTCTTGAAATTCCCCTTCATTTTGTAGCAAATCAGTAGCAGTTAAATAAAGTTTATAATCAAGTTTGAAAATTCTGGGGTTTTGCTGAATATATAATTTTCCTGCTAGCAAATCAATCATTGCTCATTATTTAACTATAGAAATTGTGGATGTTATGTATGGACTTCATAACTTGGACATTTTTCAAAAAACATCCCCAGAAATTGAAATTCAGAAATGCGTGGAAACAAGTTTCAACTATGTTGTCTGTGTTCTTGAAGGCATAAAAATAGCAAAAGTGGAAATTCTTCCTCTATGTTTACTATACAGTATGATTCCAGTTGTCCTTATGAAGTGCACATTCCAATTTGTGAATAAAGAGGGTATTTCAAGTCACTGCAAAACATCTAAGAAGAGCTTATAAAGTATTTTAGGTTAAAATGTGCTCAAAACGCATTTGGTTTTGAATATGCATTTCTAATCAGGTAATATAAATTAGCAATACATCAACTATCTAAACACGAAGCTAACAAGTTCCCTTTAAATTGCCTGAACTTGTCAGATGTTGCTTATACAGTTGTTACACACCTTAACAAAAAATATTTTCAAACAGATATAAATTATTTTTTTATGTTACTAAGTTTAATCAGAATGAGAAAAATACATGAGGCATAAGACAAAATTTAATCTTCCAGAAAATGTTGCTAATTTCTTAATTTTTTCTGAGAGCCTTTGTTCTCTAAGATACAAAGATTCATCAGAAAACCTTCATCATTATGTCCATTTTATTCATAAATGTACCCTTTTATTTCATCTTGTGCTCTCTTTTCAGAACAACTACCCCCTCTGCAAAACGGAAAACCCTAATAGCATGTTCCTTCAGTGAATTCCAGTAAAAGGGGGCAAGCAATAACAGAAGTATGGATTCATGGGCATTAAAACAAAAACATATGAAAACATGGGCAGAAGATTTGAGAAAGAAAAGTACTGTTTAAAAATTAATCTTTATTGCTGAAAATGGATTGTTAGGAACACTGCAAAAGTTCTGAAAACTCTTAATTCAGCTTGTACAAAGCCAATTCTCTGAAAAAGAGCTAAAATAACTTTTTGTGCTGTCAGACTGTCTTATCTTAGAATGACAGCCTGGGAAATTCACTTTGTGACCTAAATCTAAACTAACAAAAGACCCTGAAGAATACTTATTGTATCTGTCACTTTAGTCACAAATTCTGTGACCACTGACATGTACATGTGTACAGGGAATTTATTACCGTCTTCTAATATTACTACCCTTCACTCTCTTATACGGAAAACAGAAAATGAGAAAGAAGGACATCCAAAGTCTCATATGGCAAATAAAGTACAAAGGAAGAAATATGAGAGCTATAGTAATATGTAGCCTGTTGTTTATGAATTAGGGGAAAAACAAATGTAACTTACAGTATTAGTTTTCTGTCTGTTCTTCCACTGCACTTTAAGGGTATAAAATGGAAAATAAATGAAAAAAGTAGTCTTAAATAAGGGGCTTTTATGATACTCTCCAAATTGACAAGAAGAATACACAGAAACAACAGGGATTACAAATCTCTGTGATGAAGTACCCCTCATTTAAACTCGTTTCTGCTTTCTTCATGGAATGAAATAATCTCTCAAAAATGTTTTTTGTGAATTGTTAATACAAGGCTTAGAGGTCAGAAAAATGTGGGAAGAGAGGTGAAGGGAGGTAAAGAGAGTAATAATATAGATAAAATTAGAAAAGGACCAAGATGAGGTAATTTCACAAGCAAATTAATCTAGCAAAAGCTTAACTGTTCACTGAAGAGCAGGAGAGAAAAAGTAATGATCATACAGCTTTTTGTATGAAAGAGCCTTGCTTTTACAACACGTGGATGAGTTAGATTCTCCCTGATTTAATCTTCACATGTTAATACCCAAGTCAAAAGGCACAAGTATGAATAACTTTACTATTTGTATTAGCTAAAATTAAACTCACCAGGAATACTGAGCTGGGTGGAAAAGACCTATTCGTGTCTAACAGCTTCTGTTTCAGATTAAATATAAAGTTATTTCTGTGGTTTTTTTATTGTGTTGTAATACAACTGCCTTTGGTGAAAACTAAATCTGATACAAAACCAAACCAACAACAGTTTAGACAAGAAAATGTCATAGAAAATGGAATAAAAATTTACCCCCCAAATTAAAATAAAGGACTGAATGAACTATTTTCTATTATCATTATACTTTAATTATGTGTTTAAGGAATTGTTTAAATTATTTATTGCAAAATAATAGTTTATTTTCATTTGTCAGGGAATTAATGTCACTTTTGCCTTCCCATTTTCCTGTTGGATGTAAATCATCTGATCCTCGTTGTCCTGCAGCTGAATGGCTGATAGTGGCAAGCACACTAATATGCTAAGGCTTTTAGTGGCATAGGGCAGAACCATTCCATTATCCACAGATGTGGAAACAGGCCTAAGTATTATAATTTCACTTGAAGACTATGATGTCTTAAGACTTTGTAACACATTAAGCTATATTCTCCAAAATTAAGAACATAACTATTTCTTGTAAAGAGAAATCTTGAAGCATTTGTAGTCCTAATTTTATATGATAATGCAAATAGAGTGAAATTACTTATTTATAGCACTTTTTAAAATCATCAAGGCAAATCATGGTATACAATAGAAACTGCATGACTACCACAATAATAATCTAATAATTAACTGGGTACATTACTAATGACAAGGCAGAGCTCAGGCCTTTAGAACGGAACCATGCTGAGAAACACAGGTAAGCAGACAACCTTTTTCAGAGCTTCATTTTTGTGATTAGTTTTATATAGGCTATAGTATCTTATCAAGCAGAAAAAGAACGTGCATGACTAGTGTCACTGTGATGTAATCAGTAAAATATAGAAAGTCATTTAGAGAAGAAAAGAGAGAATTATTGTGAATAAGCAATTGGGTGCCTTAATTCATAAAAATAACAGGACATTTTAGGAAAGGTGTGGTAGTCAAGCTCAAGCTGACATTAAAAAAAAATTGTATTCCTACAGCACATAATCTGACCAGGGATTATTCTGAGGACAGTATAGTGTTCCTTCATCAATGTATTGATTAAACCCAGCATATTCTTCAACATCTTCTCATATAAATGAATCTTTTTTGTTCATTTGTTTTTTGGTGGTTTTTTTTTTTTTTGTTTCTCCCCCCCCCCCCCCCCGGATATTTTCCATTTTGTAAATACTCAATTTAGAAAATATTCTGCCAATATATATTTTGGTAATTTACTTCTATGGAAACAGAATCATTAATACTTAAGAATTCCAACAGCTGCTTTACAGAAATCATATTATTTTCCTGGCACCACAATCATTTTTTCAGAAACTTAACTGTGTCACCAAAACCAACATTCCTGGTGCAGTTAATACAGTGATGGTCACAATCATTAGTCAAAGTACTATATAGCATGATGCATTTTAGTAAAAGATTTTGATGTCTTCCATCCAAATACAGAAATACAAGTATGGTCTCTTCCAGATCCAGCACACCAGTGGATAAGGCAGACAAATAGAGAACTTGTGTCCTTACCCAAAGTACTCAGAGCCAAAGCAAGCATAACCCAATTGTATTGTTGCCTTCCTCTTTCCAATCTCTTGATTTCAGATTCCAGTTGCTACAGGAACATCCATTTTTCATTTCTATATGGACAGCCACAGATACTACAGACTTCTTGGCAGCTCTTATGAACCGTAGACTCTCAAGCTGTGCACTTAACAGAAAGCTTAATTTTCGTTTTACAACAAAGATCCAAAATAATGATCATGGGTCTGTAAGATAATTTGAATATTCAAACTGAGTAAACCAAAAAGGCCCAAATGTCTGGAGCTGACGCTTATTTTATTTTACTAATTTTTAACAAACTCATGACATTTGGGTCCAACTTCTCATTTCTGAACAAAGAGGTTTTGCATTGCTAGGTCTGTGACAAATGAATTAGTCTTCACACATGGTATACTATGGTCAGCCTTTTGACCAGACAGTGACTTGAGGACTTCCATGTCACGGGAATCCCAAAACTGCACAATGGTGAATATACACTGCCCTTTCCCAGGAGAGCTTGTTGGGGTGTGCCGCTAGTATGAAAGCCTGGACACCAGTGTGCTTGGAGCAACACATAACTCCTGTAAACAGCACAAAGAGAGCTAGAAGTCTTGTTTCCTTCAGTCTGGTCAAGAAAACAGGAGCATAATAGCAAATTGCATACAGATTGCTGCAGCCACAAGAAAAAGTAAAAGCACTTCTTAAAACCTCTTGCAAATTTTAAAGTACAGAAGTTGGATTCCCAGTCTTGCCTGTGGTTCCGGACTGCAGAATTCCAAAGTCCAGTTCTTGCTTCAGTTTGTATGAGGAGGAAAAAAGCAGTTGACCTTCAAACTCTTGTTTATGTGAAAATGAGGTGGGGCTTATTCAAAACTTAGGACAATAATTAAAAAAAACACACACAATATATAATTGGCTTGTTTGTGGTGTTTACTACCGCAGAATATTACGAAGCTCATTAAAACTACATCCTTAAAAGAACGTTTATGAGTAGCAAAACCCTAGTGTTTCGTGATACTATCTAGGATGAGAACTTCAGTGTGGAAGACTCAGTGTCATCCTTCCCTGCAGTGTCCTCAGTAGCATCTCAGAGTGGTACCTACTAGGGGCTACTTTAATGCTAACGTGTGTATTAATAAATTAATATATTATATTAACATGTTAATATATTTGTGTTGTATATTTCAGTTCTCTTAAGGCTAAAGCAAATGCTTTTCAAATGTATTTTACTGGACAGCACTGTTGCTTCATTAAAATACAAATTTATTACATATTTTCAGTAATTTCCTGTTAATCTTTAAAAACCATTAGAAAGCCAAGGCAAGAGACAAGTTGAGGAAGTGACACTATTTTAAGCAATCAAATTTATCTTAAAGAGCAATGGTACCTGAGGGTACCTGAGGGTAGCTCTTGTGAAATCTTACTCCAAAATGAGCTTATTTGTCCAAATGAAGATCAGATCAGTAAGTGAAGAGCTTCAAATGGGACAGACCAAAGAAAAAGAAAATCAAGTTGCAGATCAGACAAAAAGATGTTAATTTCAATACTACTCTATATCTTTAAATAAATTAACAATTAATCAAGTAGTCTTTCTCAGAATTTTCTTAAATTCTCAAATGCATGTCTTTATTTTAGTTTACCTATATTTGCTGTTTTCATAAGGAATTAGAATCCTTTAGATATATATATTTGAAAAAATCACTACTCTTCAGTATTATATCAATAAACATTTCCTAATTTTGAAGGAAAGGGAAGTAGAGTTCAGAAAAAATGTTACTTTTGCTGCACTACATATTATTATATGATATAGTGTTTTCAGCAATATTGTAGAATGACAATTTTAAATCTTTTTATTCCATATTAACCAGTTTAGAGTTTTTTATCCTAAATTCACAAAGCTCCTAAATATCATTATCTGAATTTAGGATTCAAAAACTATGCAAAATGACAGTATAGATTTCTATAATAGTTGGCCAGAGAAGATCATTTTAATTTTTGCAGTATGAAATGGAAGATCAAGCACCAGCCAGAGTCATACTCTGTCGAGACTGGAGAGAAACATTTCCTGAAATCTTAATCATCCAGAAGCCTCAGGAAAAAGTAAAAAAGGAAGAATGACTATCATTAGCATTATCAATCAAGGAGTGTCTGACCTGGACAGCTAACAGGACTAGAATCTCTAAGAATTGCTCTCCTTTCATTATTCTAAGACTCTCCCACTAACAAACACTCTGGCACACCCAGGATCTTTCAAAAATCATATGAGAAAGCATATGGCTATAAAAATTCAAAGACAAAAGTCTGCTTTACCTCCAGTTAAAAACAAAACAAAACCAAACCAAAACAAAACAAAACAAGAAAGAAGTAGAAATTAGCATACAGATGTTAATAATTGTCTGTGGTGGGAGTCAGGAAAGAGGGAGGGAGGCTGGCTTCTAAGTAAACAATGCAAAAAAAGACAAAGAGGTCCCTGCTGATGTAAAACAATAAAAGCAGTTTCCTCAGCAGTGTCAGCTTAGCAAGCCTGAGGGTCTATATTTTAAACCCTAGTGGCCTGACGTCACTCACTCTGATGGTGTGTGTGAAGGAAGCTATCTCTCTGCTATGACCAACCTGAAAAGTGTTTTCAAAGCCCAGTGGGCTAATGTCACTCACACCGATGGTGGATGGTGGGATCTCTCAGGGTGGCAGCCTGGGGGAAGTGAGCTGCAACACCAGCAGCGGACCATCACTCACTCTGATGGCAGGGGGTCAGCTGGGATTCTTTGGTGGCCTCCCGGGCAATAGTTAAAAAGAAGATTTTGGTTCACATGTCAATGTCTAGCTTGAAAGCAAGGAGTATAAGAAGTGGGTGTTGTTTTTTTTTCTCTTTCATTTTTTTTTTTAATTGTGGTTCATCCAGTGCAGCCAGGAAGGGGAGTTTCCTTGCAAAGCCATCTGATTGCATGTGAAGCTTACAATGGTGCTGGCTCTGCCTGGTTTTCATTTTTTTCTCCCATATGAGCTGAGATGTTTTATTCACCCATACTGAAGGTGGAGCGGGGAGGAGGGGGGAGAAATTAAATCCAGACAGCTCCTATTGCACTTTAAATTTCACATGCAATCAAACAGACTTTGAGAATATTGTAAGCTTCCTTACCAACCTGGCTGCCAGGTAGAGAATGTAAATAAATAATAAAATACCAAAACATTATGTTCTTATGCTAACTCATCTTTTAATGAAGAAATTGACACTGGAGACAAATTCTACCATTAAATATAACCTGACACCTAAAGCATGGTAAAGATTGCAAAGTACTATATAAGAGGAGTGATCTTTGTCCCACTGCAAATTTTCAAAAAAACCTGCAAGTATAGCTGCATCTACTATTTCATCAGCCAAATAAATTCTTTTGGATAGAATGGAGCCAAAATAGTTGCTACTTACAGAGTAAGCTCTTAAAAAGATAAAATTTTAAAACTAAAAATTAGTATTTTAAAAACTAAGTTCTAGTCCTATAAAAGTTAATTAAAATGAATTGTTTAGTACATGTTTAACCTATCATGCCTAGGTGTCTGAAGGGTCAGAATCAGAGAGTTACCCAACACTGAAATCATAACTTCCGTGTGTAAAAGCAATACAAAAAACAAACAAAATGGAACTGGGAATACATGCAGCTATAGCTGGTATAATCAATTTGCTTGTATGTTGTACCCCTTTCCTACCAGTTCTTCGACACATTAGACTGTTGAGTTCTTTGAGAGTGATGTTATTGTTTCCTACATAGTTCCCCTATGCCACCCAGAAGAAAACAAACTAATTCAAATACAGTAAGAAATACGTCTAGAATTTTGCTTGACACTGCTAACTATTTGAGATTATGGAATTATTTGCTTGGACATAGAGTACAGCTGTGCAACCTCAGTTCTGCAGGAAAAAAGCAGAAAGTTAAATTTTCCTCTCCAATTCTCACAATGTGTGTAGCTCATGTATGTGAACAGAAAATATGACTCTAACTCTGCATAGTTAATCTTATGAGCTTTCTCATAGAATGAGACAATAGGAACTGTGAGCATACTGTAGAGCACAATAAGTGCTGGCACATGAACTGTTTCAGTCTTGAGGGACAGTGTTTCACAGTATATCAGTGACAGAAGACCAGACTGCAGCCAGAATTATGAATGAGAAGTTCAAGTCTTCATGAGAGTATGGACTTAGAATGATTATTGTGCAGTCACCTCAAATATTGATGCATAATTTTGGGGAACATGGTATTCAACACATCATTTTCCAAGACTGTTGGAAAAACAAATTCATTAGTTTAACCCAAGACATGATGATTTAAAAAGGTGTTGTATTTCATGCATGAATACACTTACACAAATTTAAGCAAATGAAACAGTATACATTCAACTTAAACCTATGTAGGAGTATGTTACACGTCTATTTCTAAACCCATGGAAAGAGACAGAAAAAATCATCTCTCTCCCTTTCTCAGGCACCAGACTGCAAAGGACTGTTGGTGGATATTAATTTCACAGTAAACTGTGTACTTGGAATCACCACACATGCTGTCTCTTATGATTCTATGATTCTATGAACTATGTTTATTTGTCTTGAAATAGTCTCTCATGTTTATGACTACTGTACAATAATATTTCAGCAACAAATGCTATGGTTACATTTACATTAGTAAATAAACAGTCCAAGGACCCTTTTGTACCCTGATGCAGCTCAGCTTATGTGGCTCAGCTCACATCCATGGAGCTAAGATCTTTATCCTCTTTTTCCCTTGCTCAAAAAACCCAATCCAAAACCCAGAATGGCCTCATCCACACAGCTTATTAGGAACAGTCCCAGGCCCACACTAGTTTCCAGACTGTACTCAGACATTGTTTGGGACAGTGCTGATGGTCCAGGGCCAAAATGGTTCCAGGAACTGTGCTAGCAATTAGCAGAATGTTCACTTGCACACATGCTCAAGCCCATCGGTTGCTGTGATCTAGCACAAGATGGTCCAGTCTCTGCAGCTGCCAAAGGCAGCTCGTGAATTTGGCACCCTCCTTTGACAGATTCAGTTAATGAGGTGGCAGCCCCAAATTCCAGATGCCATGTGCTACTTCTGTCCTTCTCCCACCCAAAGAAGAGGTAGCAGGGAGAGCAAGAGTTCAAAGAACTGAGCCATATGAAGCACAGCAGCCTTCACATGCTGCCCAAACCACCGTCTCCATCTCTGACAGTGAAAGAAAACACTGCATAGCAAGCTGGATCTAACCCCAAGGTCTCTGGCTGAGCCATGATGATCTGCCAGCTGATACAAAGTAGACAGAATCAAACAACTTGCCTCAGTTTACAATGGAGCCTTCAAGGGCAAGGGGCCTCACGAAACCACTGGTGCCTTTGAACAGCTATAAATTCTTCTGCTTCTACAAATGAGCACATTTCTCCTAGCAGAAGCACCATGAAAGGCACAAGTATAAATAAGCTGAAATAAATTTGAGTTGGTGCGAATCCCTCCTCTAAATTACTATCACTTATGCATGGGAAAAAGATTGTGGAACTGAGAGAGAAAAACTCATTAATTTCCCAAGATACATATATTCTTACTATGTCTATCTGCATGTGAGTCAAGATTTGGTGTGAGAGATAACATGCATTAGTAGGCTTATAACTGACAGAGTTGAAAAAAAACAACCCCTACAAAAACTTTGGGGAACGGAGTTTTTAAAGTCTTTCTCTTAAAATCCCCAGGGAAAAACTTGTAAGTGAAAAAGTTTGGGGTATTTTTCTACCTGCATTTAACAAAGGGTATCACCTCACCACATAAGCCCTTTGAATTCATCATTGCTACAAAATTACTCCTGCTGTCTGACATACTACATCTGACTTTGAACATACTCACTAATGATTGAAAAATTAATTTTAAATGCTTCTATCTGTAAACCCATCAAATTTGTAAATCCCTGTTTTTACCATGTCTCAGTATTATGCTGCCCAAAAAAGTTTTTTTTTACTTTTCTTCTTTTTTTTCAGCATTTTACCATTTTGAAATGAAAAAGAAAAAAACAGTGTAAGTTTTCATTTACTGATAACTCAGAAATATTTGACAGGAATAAAGCATAGAAAATTACATATTTGAGAGTGGAAAGTTCTAATACTATGATTTACAATAGCATTTTTGCAACCTTAGCTTCAGACAAAGACTATGAAGTAATGGCTCTAGGTCTGACATGTAGTTAAAATTATATAATACAAGGGTGTTGCTTGTTTGTTCTCATTGGAAATTAATGTTCTGATCATTAGATAACTGTAGAAGAGCTATGTTTAAAATGTAACTTTTCATAGAAATATTCTTCCATCTCCCAGTATTTGGGGCAGGAAAATGCTGAATTTACTTGCTTGTGCAGAACTTTTGTATCTGACCCTGTCAAACTGCTGTCAAAATTGACAATAAGGCTGGCTTTTCCTGGAGCAATGCAGAAACAGCCAAATCCAACATCTCCTCCTATAGGACTTCCATTATTTTCTTGTTTAACAAGCCTCTACATATTGTTTCTTTTTTTCAGTAAAATAGAAGCTGAAACTTTAGCTAACCCTTTTTTCAAAGTTTCAACAGTTTTTATTACTAAAAAACTTAGAATAATTTAAAGAAAATGACCTCCCCTCCACCCTTTCAATCTAAAACTTTTCAAACCTTCGGAGTTACAGATGCTACTGTAACACTACTTTTGCACCACACACTTCTGGAAAGTTTGTCACTTGATGTTTCGGCACTGAACACGATCATTTTTTACTCTCGTTTTGTAGTAATCTGTTTTATTCAACCATGAACATAGCGCTAGAATGCTTCCAGGGACTAAGTACTGTCATTTAATCCCTTTTACAGTTAATTTATTAAAAATATCACTCCACTTTGAGAGAACAGGGGTCTTGCTAGTCTTCCTTGCTTGAAGGAAATAAGCAAATAAGGAATGGAATTGGTTTAAAAGCAAAACAGAGCTCCTGCAAGTACCAGAGTATCACAGAGACTTCCTTATCTTGATGAACCAAGAATGTGCTTCCACTTCAGGCAGTGAAACTAAGAAATGTATTAAGAAAACAGGTGCAGTATTTATCACAGCGTTGATATCTTCGTACTAAGTGCACCATTTTGTCTGTGAAACGTAATCGGGAAGAAATGGGCCAGAAATACCGATCCTACAGCTCTTGAGCAAAAGCAGCAGGGGCGGCAAGCGTTGGGGACACCAGGGCTCGAGGGCCGGCATGCGCTCTCTGCCTTCCCGGCCCGCCCCGGGGACAACGCAGCGGCCAGCCCAGCCATCCTGCGAGGCGGGCGGTGAGGCCGCTTGTCCAGGAGGCCTGCGTGGCTCCTCCCTGAAGCTGGTTCTCTGCTGACAGAAAACGTTTCTGGGCCGAACGCGCAGCTGGAGGGAAGGGGCACCTGCGCCCCAAAACCGTGTATGGCTCCTCCACGGGGCTGCTGGCGATAGGCTGTCAGCAGCCCCTCACCCCTTCCTCTCTTCTGTTCCCTGGTCCTCCCTCCATCGCCCTCGCTCCGCCACCGCCGCCCGGCCCGGCCCGCCCCTCCCCTCCCCGCCCCTCCCGCTCCCCCGGCTTCCTGGCTCCCGCTTTCCGCCCTCGACTTCGCGTTTCCTATCTGGGCGGAGGAGGTTTGGCCCTGCGACGTCGCCGTCTCTCAGTGGCTGTGGCGAGCGTCATGGCGGCGGCTCTCTCAATGTCAGCTCCTCTGAAGCACCTTGTCGTGAGGAGTGGGGCTGCCGCGGCCCGCCTGTCACCGGCCAGGTAACGGGCACCGCGGGCGCTCCTCCGGCCGGGTGGCATCGCCGCAATCAGGGGCCTACCGGTGGAGGCCCGCGGCGGCGGCCGCGCTCCCGAGGAGGGTGACCCGGGCCTAGGGCTTCGCCGCGGCCGCCTCCGGCGCCTGAGCGGGGGGGGAGCCGCGCAGGGCCCTGCCGCGAGCGGGAGGCGGCCGGGCTGCCAGCGAGTGCCTGGCCGAGGCTTTCCTACGGGGCCGTGCTTGTCTGTCCGTGTCTGTCCGTGTCTGTCCGTGTCTGTCCTTGATGTTGCCCTCGTGACCGCCCGCCTGGTGTCCTTGCGGCGGCCGCAGGTCGGGAGCTGGTCAGAACGGCCGAGAAACCCCGCAGTGCCCGGCTGGGCGGGCGGCGTTTGTCTCGCTGCTAGGGAGCCGGAGAGGGCGATGACTCCTTTCATCGCCAGCACGGTCTTCTCAGAGATTTGCACGCCTTTGCCCTGTTCTGTACCCCTGTGGCTTTTCCTCTCCACCCCCTTCCCGAGATCTCTTACTTTTTTTCGAGAGGTATGTAGGTACTGTTCCACACACTTCTCGAAATAATGCTGGAAGTCGCTTTATAATTTTTGGTGTCACTTTGCTGTTCTTTCTTTAATGCAGAGACCTTTATTTAAAGTCCAGTACATGACCTAACCCCTAGTGGAAGATGTGTGTATGTGTTTACTTCCTTGCATGTCACAGGACTGATGTTTTCATAAGACTCCCTCCTAGTCAGGAGAAAAAATATAGTTCAGTACTATTAACTGTCATTTGGAGGGCTTGCTTTCTCATGCTACTTCAGTCTTTACATATAAAGTTACATATAAAATTTCGTTTTTGAGGAGTCTTTATACATGTGATCTCTCTCTCTCCTC
>JANVCC010010204.1:7256603-7283198 GCA_025345505.1 Todiramphus chloris collaris
CCAGGCTATATTTACACACATATAGAGATAAAAACTATGGCCATACTATTTTTTCCCACTTTTTGTGCTGCTATGTGACTATCCCATCAATTACTGCTGCTTCCTCCCTTTTAAAACAGCACCTCTTTTTCAGTGCTGAAGATTAATCCTTGTCTCATAAAAATGCTTTGGGATCTGTGATAGGAATTTAATAATTCCTCTGTGCTAATGCAGAAACTTAGTGTTCATGTTTGGCTGCTTGTTTGTGCCCTTCTTTTAGTTGTCTAGTGTTGACACAACTGTTGCCTGTGCCATGTGGTAAATTCTGTTAGTCAGCTGATTCAGGTTAAAAATAATTTTGTTGTTTTAAAGTTTTACCACTCTACCTTTTAAGCAGTTTAGAAAAAAATAATAGGAAGTAGCATGTATGGGAAAGAACAGCAAGGAAATGTAACACTGGAGCTCGTAAGTTAGTGTTTCTTCCAGGAAGTTTTTTATTTGAAAAAGTGGCTTAGGTTCCTTCCCTGCCCCAGAGGGAGACTGAAGAATTTGTGTCCCGTAATACTTTCAGTAAGAGGGAGGTTGAAGATGTTTGTCTGAGGGGGATTGGAACTTAACACTTCACATTTTGTAGGAGAGTGGCCTGATCGTAAGTCTGCAGGTCTCTTGGAGAAGAGGCAGGGAGAAGCACTATGAGTCTTTCTTATTTAAAAAGTTGTACACATCTCTACAATCACTGAATGTTGGAAGACTGAAAATAAAATTTTCATTTGAACAAGGAAAAGGCATTTCAGAAATAAGATAGTTTTTGCATATGAAGGAACAGTTAAGGCTGTCATTGCTTAATTTTTTTAAAGTAATTGATTATTTTCTTAAGTAGGCACTGAAAATTACATCTTTTCACAGTTACTGTTTTATATTAAAAATACTGTTAAGCAGCCTCTACAGTTTCCCTACTTGTACCGGAGAATCAAGGTACATAATTACAGAAAAAGCTTCAGAGCTCTAAATTTTAAATTCAGGACATCTTCCTGCATCTCATAGCGAGCTAATAAAAAAAAAGGCGTACCTTTTGCTTCTCTACTTTCTATTCCTTCTGAAAGCAGCTGTTTGTTTTCCTTTGTGGATACCTCTGTTGTATACCATATAATCATTTGTATTTTACCAGAAATGTGGATGACTTCAGTACCATAAATTTCAGTAGGCAGGTAAGTTCCTTAAAATCTGGCAATATACAAAACCCATTTCTAGCTTTAGTATCTCACATTTTATTTTGTAAAAGCGGGATAAAGGAACTTCATTACCTCACAGAATTGTGAATGGTCTTATAATACAAACCAGTTAATCTTGTTTTTCAGTTATAATGATCAGCAACTATCCAAAAGGCTACTTCTTTGAGAAGCCAGTAGTTTGTGACATATCTTGTAATTTGATGCAGATCCTGTGATACTGGTTTCCTTTCAACAAAGTATTTTCACAGATACAGTTTGGTGCAAGTAGCTTCTCTGTAGAACAAATTAGGAGTATATTTGAGGTCTTTGTCCATCTAATTTATTATTGGAGTGATCTGTGTGTTTGTCAAGCTGTAAAAAGAATGTACTATACAGGTGTGCCAGATGTGTGTCTTAGGGTAAATATAGGTGTTAGAATTACAATAGAACTTAACACTCTTCTTAGGAGATGACTGAAGAAGATGCTGGAATTACCAAGTCTGAGGGAATTTGGATGATTCTTCCATCACTTCAGCACTATGCTTTTGTTTACTCAGAGTAAAGTTTGGCCAAGTTTAGTACAACTTGGTTAAATTACAGTTTCATGTTATTTGCCTAACTTAGGTTGTCAGAGTAATATAGCTTATTGCTTGAGCACAGTAGGATTTAAGTTAAAATCTTCAGGCAGTAGTTTTATTTCCAGGTTTTTGGGGTTTTTTTCATATTTTTGTGTGAGAAACTTCTGATGGTTCTACAGTTTATAGAATTTCTATTACAGAATAATATACCTGCCCTCTGACTTTGAAAACGATTCCTAAGACCACTTTCTAATAGTCACACATCTGGTTTCCATGACTTAAATTTATTTCTTATAAATACTGTCACATCCTCTAACATGAAGATTGAATTTATCAGTACGTGTTTGCGCACTTCAAAATATGCAAGCCCAAGCTGCTTGATGATGCTGAACTGGTTGCTGGTAGTGCAATAAGGAGATGATTGTCCTGAAGTTAAGACAACATGCAGCAATGTTCCTCATATCTGTCTTAATGAAGTTCTGGGTGCCTTGTTTAAATCACTGAAACAGTGATTACTGAGTATATCATTATGCTGTTCAGTGTTGAACCTGGTAGACTAGCAGCAGATGGCTTGAGCTTATACAGAAAGTAGAAGTGTCCCTTTTGCTTAGATCACAGTTTTGAAGCCTTTTCGATGTAAGATCGGATAATGTTTCAGAACCTTAAAGTTAGGTTGAATATGCTCTTCTGAGTTTGAACTCTTTAGGAGAAAAGTTGTATTTTGTTTGTCTGTCTTATCTAATTACTTCAAATTTTGCCTCTTCGTTATCTGGAAGCAAAATTTGATTAAGCAGTATAAATTTTATCCATGTATGCTATTTACTCTTATATACTGTGCAGGATAAGGTATGTGTGGTGGTGTCAGGTTCACACATGTCAGAAGCATTGTTTTTTATTAACAAAAAAAAATAGTTCTGCAGCATTTGACTTCATCCGAATAAATTCCAATGGCTAACTGTACCTGCAAACAGTGAGTGGAATAAAATTTCAAGTTAAGGCCAGGGGGGGAGGTTTTTTGAGATCTCATCCTTGCTGTGTAAGTGGTAGTTATACACAGTTTCGTTTTGGTTATTCACAAGTAAAAAGCCTATTTAAGCTATAGATTTAACTTGAATTTTTAAAATTTATCTTTACTATCTATTTTGGTTTCAATGCTTAATCAAAGAAAGTTCAGTGAATCAGACCTATGACACAGTAGTACAACTGTAAACTGAAATGCAGAATAAAACTCCAGGGAGTTTTTCAGTCGCAAGATTATGGTGATGTGGAGATTTGGAGCAGGCTCAAAGGTGAAATATGCAGACACAAGTGGACATATTCAGGCAAGAAAAAGACTAAAACCACTGTAGTTTGTACACTTAATGAGTGTAAGTTTGTAAACAAGACTCCAGGCAGCGCTCAGTGTTTGTCTGATCTTACAAACAGCCTGAAGCAGTAGTTTGGGAGAAGTAGATATTCTATATGTCTGAGTGTATAATTCATTTAAAATGCTTTCCATTTGACTGTCCACACTGTTGATATAATGACCGTGTGGATAACAAAAGTGTCTAGCAGCCAAATCTTACATATTCACTCTGACTGAAGGCATCATCAGTGATTTTTTGTAGTCGTGGCTCCTTCAATGACACACTAATGTCTGGCTCTGAGAAGGAAGGCTATCAGTTGACTTGAGTTCTTTTGTAGTACTTTACATAGTATCTGTGTTGCCAATCCGTCACTACCTTGCTTCTGTCCCGTAAGAGCTGACAGGAAAACAACATACTGTCTTATGACTGGTATGTTTTTTGTGGATACGCACCTTTATTATGAGGTCTGGTGAACCAGAATAATGTTTGTGGTTTCCCACTTTTGGCTTTTCTGGTTGGCAATATGGGAAGCAGGGTGTAAGAGTACTCCAGTTTAAAATGGAGAGAGGAAGCTTTGGAAAGTCCCCATGAAGGAATGAAGATGTTGGATGTAATGAAACAGAACAGTAGGATGTTGCTGTCAAAGTGAAGAATTCTGTCACGGATTAGATGAATGAGAGAGTGAAAAATAACATATACTGTGTAGTTTAGCTTTCTTCTTATGCACAGCTTGTCTCTAGTGAGCCAAGATCAAGATCAGTCTTGTTTTTAAAGTTGTATGGGATTCCCATAGCATTTCTTAAAGTTAAATACTTTCAGTGTTTGTCTAGGTGAGGAAGAGGATGGGTAGAAAATTGTGTAAATAAAATGGACAGGAGGGGAAAAGAGGTTTGGGGAGCTAAAGTTTGAGAATGGGGGCAAGGAAGAGATGTGTTCTAGAAGTGTCTGTTTTTTCTAATGTAATTATGGAAAGATAAGTATAGTAGGCATTATAACAGCAAAATATTCCTGATTAACCTTCTTAAATTGATGTTCATTATTGGGCATATAACATGGAGTGACTTATTTTAATTACATCTGTTTCCTTCACTTTTGGAATTAGACACCCAAAAGGGGAGGAATGACAGCCTTTTCAGAAAGTTCCATAGAGGCATGCAGACAGATGTTAAAGTTATGTGCTTGCTTCTGCATTAGAACAGCTGGAGAAGGACATACAACCTTTGTTCAGGAACTGAACAATTTAAATTAAGTTCTTACACTGTATTTGAAAATGACACTTTGTTTTCAAAACAAAACCCCAAACTTTTTATTACAGAAAAGGTTTTCATGTTGGTGTTTCCAACATGAGTTTGAGAGAAATGTGTTTGTAGAGCTTGTTAGCATGACTTCAAGCACTTTTTTTGGTCAAATAAATAAAGGAATTGACAGAAAGATTATGAAAAGCCATATGGATACACGGGGAAGGGCAACTTGAATGCCAGCTGTCAATGGATAGAATTTCAAATCTATGTTAACAAAACAGTAAAATTTACTTTAGTGGTGGTGGATTACTATATACTTTCAGCAGGTTTAACTCATACTGGAAAAATATTACTTTTTGGGTTACAAAAATGACCTTCACGTTGTCTTTATATAGGTTTGAGCAGCATTATAAGTCAATTAACCTTGTTATTCCATTATACATCTCAACTTGATGCAATATTTATTTATGATTGGAAAAGCCCAAAAGCCAGTTGGATTGGGTTGTATTTCTGACTGATAGGAACTGTCACTTTCAAAGCTGTTCTGTACAAAAACACGCACCGTCGAAATTTGCCACTGAAATTCGGAAGTTGAGTTCCAAAACTCCAAGTAACTCAAGAATTTAATGGATATCATTTACTTCATTAGTATGCTACTTTGCCCTTTCACTCAGAACTAGACACAAGCAAAATCAGTATCTGATATTTCTATTTTTTTGGAAGGAAATAAATGCAATCAAATGAACAGTAGGACTTACTAGGCCAATATATAGCTCTTGGAGTATTAGACCAAGGTAGTAGTCTTCCCTATGGCACTGTGGGAAATCTCACCCGTTATTAAGCACATGTTCATGAGTAGTGAGAGAGGAAAGAGTAACTACAGTTAATATGGTTGATATTTTAAACTTTTATCTGCATTCTGAATTTTTAGTGTTTCTCTTCCTGTAATATATTTGCTTTGTATAACTTTGCCTTGTATAACTTACTCTATGGACAAATATCTACTTACTATAGTAATAATTCCTCATCATCCTCAACCTTGTGATGGTTTCTGACAAATTTTGTTTTTCTTTAAAAAATTTAAAAGATGTTAACTTTAAGCATACTTGAAAACAGTGTTAGGTATAAGGTAAATTTCAGGAGATAAAAAGGTAATGTCACTATTTAGTTCTGTCTGGGACTTACAGTTTTGTTCATAGTTGCTATGTTTTATGTGATTCTTTGTGATGCAGGAAAATAGCTATTCTTAAACTTGTGCAGTTTTGGTTCTGTGAGAATGAGCCATGTCTGTTTGCATTTTACTGGTTTTTGTTACCATAATACCTGAAATTAAATTTTTAGTATTTTGAGAAAAATATAGAAATTGAAGATATCTCAGCTCACCAGGTGGCAGCTGACTTTTCTGCTGTTTGCCAGATTGTCTATCATAGGTGAAATTGTTTGTGGTAAGAGACTGAAATGCTGAGAGGCTTATAGTTAGTGAGAAAGCTTGAATGTACTCACAGTTTGAAAACCCCTCCAAGTTTAAAAAAAAAAAAAAATTTTTTTTTTATACTAATAGTTTCAGTAAATTTGTATAAGCCTTAAGATCTTACTGTTTTTGACTTTTTATCCATGTACATGTTTTTGTTCTCATGACAGTAGAGTGAATTTTGATAAGCTTTTAAAATTCTTTTGTAAGAATTTGATTCTAAGTGGGTTAGAAAATATACTTCTGAACTATCTTAAGATCACATAATTTATTGTTTCTAATAAAAGATATTGTTCAACTAGCAGGAGACAAGCTGAACAGTTAACTTTACCTTCTTTATATTGCTTATTTCCTAATAAATGAATGGCATTTATCTGTATGAGTTTAAAAGTGTAATTGTTCCCTCCTGGCAGTATAACAGTATGTTTAGGTACTATTTGATTAACAAGCCACTTTCTAGCTGCATTAATTTCTGCCTGTCTTATTCTTCCCTTGACCTAGGACTGATGTTGAGGAAGTAAATTGACTTTTGACTCAACTACACAGACTGTAGGCAGCTCCAGAATGTGTGTGGGCAAAACAATACTTGCAGCTGCTTATTCTTGGAGTGTTAGCATGGCAGAGTTTATAAACAGTTTCTATTCATTATTTTCTAAAAATCAGATTTGATGTATTTAATATCAAATATTTTAATACTTATCTTTTATGAATGTATACTCTATACGTAAATACTTCTGCTGCTGTTGTCATTTGTTATCAGTCTAATGAAGTAATGTTAATTAAATGTTAATGATGCCATTTGTATTAAAGTCTAAACTAAAATTTTGTTACAGAGGATAACTGCTTAATTTTTCACCTTTATAGTAGATTTAAGTACAGATTTTTATGGATATTGCATCTGATGTCAATAATATTCAGAAGTACCCTCTTTCACTACAAAACCAGAGATATATTTTGTGACTATTTAAATACCCAGCAATAAAAAAGTGGCTTGCTACTTTTTGGTAGAACCACTATATTTTAGATGAAATGAAAAACTGCAGAACTTTTCATGCAGTAGCTTTTTCTATTCTGTTATGTATCCAAGGAGTATTTGTATGTGCTGCATAAATCATCTGAAGGGAAATTCTGCATCAGTGATGTTCTGTCATATGGCAGTATTGATGGTGCCTACCGGAGAAATATAGTTGTTGTCTAAACTAGAATTCAGGAATAAGGTTTGCATTTGAAGCACCAGTTTTGCCTTAAGGGTTTATTCCACTTTAGAAGAGAGTGAGCCATAGCGAGGCTAGCAGTCTCCTTTCAGAAAGCTAATAGCTGCTCAGGTAGTAAGAAATGAAAAGAGAGTAGCAAAAGGAAAGAATAGTACCAGTGGATAAGGACAGGGTCAGTGTATCAGTACAAGAGAACAGACAAATAGGGTAGCTTATGAAGTTAATTTATTCTTAAAAATGCTTGTAAGATGTGTTTACATTAATAATTAGAAGTAAATGGAAAGGACATAAAGTAAGATAATTGCACAACAGGCCACTCAAGGTTTCTTTTAAAATAGACTTCATTTAAGTAGCTTGGCAGTTTCGTTATACTGCACTTGTAATATGCAATAATTTATCCTTCATCAATTTAAAGAATCATTGTCCCAGGACTGCAGATGCCAGTACAGTACTTTCTAGAAGAAAGGACATTTTCTTCTAAACTAGTGCCACGTAATTGTTACTTACACTTCTGTGTGGAATAGCAGTTAAGTTTTGATGTGATAATTTTTTTAAAAAACTTCCATTGTAGACACTTGCATAAGTTGACCTTGCAGCCAAACATTTGTTTTAAGCTAAAAACAGATGTGTATTGTAGAAGTTAATTAATCACACTGAAACCCAAAGGAAAAAAACCTGTGTGGTTAGTATATTTTTTTGAAAGATAAGATTTAAATTTGGTCATCGTAGAGAGATAAGGTCCTGTGCTTTGGTTACAAAGTAATGAAGCAGAAAAACAAAAGCAAATATATTGCATACACTGTGAAAAAGAAAAAAAAAATTAATAGAAATTAATGACTAGCAGAGTGTCACGGAGCAGCAAGGGTTCCTGAAACTGAGGGTGATCACAGCAGGATCAGTGTTCTTACTGAGCAGAGCACAGTCCCACAGCATCTATAGATGAGGAGAGCTGGGTGCTGCTATAAGGTTCATCAGCAGTACCAGACACAGCAAACTCATGAGCAAGGTCCAACAAGGGAGTCCAGTCAGGAGCAACAGGTACCAGAGACAGGTTTGGAGACAACTGCAACATGTGTCTGAAGTCCAGTCTGAACGGGACGGGAGTTATGCTGCAGCTTGGGGTGGGGGTTTCACCAGGCATCCAGACAGGAGCCAGAGACAGGGCTGGAGATCGGTACACTTAATGATGTAATTCAGGTCAGGCCTGAAGATCCAGAGCTGAGTTTAAATGAAACTGCCTGGTGTCAGGAAGGGAACTGAAGAGTAAGGTAGCTGAGACAAGGCAGAGTTGACAAAGTATGGGTGAAATAAAACCATACACAATAGCATTAACTAGATTATCCCATTCTCATCTAAAACAACTGCTGAGAGCAGTTGAAAAGTGACCTGCTTCTGTGTGTTGCATTCCATGTGTGAGGGATTTGGCTGTCTCTGAGTTTTACAAAGTACTACAAATACAAATGAATAGATTGTTCTTAAATACCTTTCTTTTCATAGCTGCCCAACAACTGAGGCTTACTATCCAAACAGCTTCATTGACTTCGGTGAACCACTTTTAGACCAAGATGTAGTTTTCCAGTAACAATTTGAACTGTTCTTTTTTGTACTATAGTTTAGCTCAGTAGTTTACAGTACAAGTATTTGAGGGCATTAAATAAGAAATAAGTTGCCGTTATTTGTATGGAATGTTTTATAGACTTTGCTGTTGCCTTAAATTATTAGAATAAGTATTACTTAAGCTTGTAAGTGCAGTCAAAAGAAAAGCTAAATCAAGAAGAAAGGAGAAGGATGGAATACAGGACCATACTATGCTGTAATCCAGTTTGGAAACACAGAGGAATCTTTAGTCATTTTTTTTGGTTTAATTTTACATGATTCAAAGGCTCTTATTCAAAATGCACAAACTTCCCTAAGAGAGAGGTGGGTTGTGGAACATTAGTTTCATTCCTCACAGTTTTGGAATTAAACCCTTTGACTTTTCTTGTTCAACTATAAAGAGAGCATAGTTTTTAGTTATTGTCTGGTTGTATGAATTCCTGAATTTGTGTGTGGGGAGAAGCTTGACATTTAGAAAGCACAAACAGAGCAAATATGTCACCTGTGTATTTTATCTTTACTGTCTACAGAGCTTTTCCCCCTTCCTTTTTAACTTTATTACGTTTTCTAACTAAATAATGTAGATGATAGTTGATATGGGGTGTGCAGCATTTCTAGTATTATTTGCCTTTTGGCTGACTTGCCTACAAGAGGTTTCCACTGGTTCATGGGGAACCTGATGTTCTCAGATTGTCATCTAGGTTAATTTCTAAGATTAGATTTTCTGTTGGAGAGTAGTGTATAATGAAATTGCTGATCAGCAACAGTGGGAGAGACCACTGGCATACTTTGAGTCACGTGTGTGTTGGCATCTAGAAGTATTGACATGACTATATTCAGAAGTTTAGTTGCAAATAGTGAGTAAATTTCTGTCCAAGCAGTTTAATGATGTGGTATCAGCCTGGGACTTGCAGAGAACTGTTTCAGGATGTGCAGCCCTTGCTTCCTGGTGTTCTGACTTTAACGCAAGCTAGGTCTGTGGATTTTTGCCTGAGCTATTCCTCAGCTCAAGCTGTTTTCATTGTGTGCATGTATGCTTGTGTCATGCACATACCCACCTAATTAATGCTCCTACAAGGCATAGCACTCAAAAGCATGGTAGAGACACCTGTGCAGTTCTGAGTAGGTTGAGCCTACCTGTGCTTACTGCCTGGACATTGCAGAGCCTTCTGAAAGTTGTGCTGGTCTTTGTTGTGTGCCCAATATTGGCAAGCCCATTAGCTGTCTAAAGTGCAACTCAGGCCCTATTTGAGTTGTGCAGGCTTGACACTAAGTCAGAGCTAACCTTCCTCATAGAATTATTATTTTTATTTTTTAGAATCATAGAATCATTATGGTTGGAAAGGACCTCCAGGGTCATCAAGTCCAACCTTTGTCCTAGCATTTCTCAACCACTACACCATATCCTCAAGCTGCACATCTAATTGTTCTTTAAACACCTCCAGGGATGGTGACTCCACCACCTCCCTGGGCAGCCTGTTCCAGTGCCTAACCACCCTCTCAGTGAAGAATTTCCTCCTAATATCTAATCTACACCTCCCCTGATGCAATTTGAGTCCATTCCCCCTTGTTCTATCATTACTAACTTGAGAGAAGAGACCAACAGCAGCCTCTCTACAACCTCCTTTTAGGTAGTTGTAGAGGGCGATAAGGTCTCCTCTCAGCCTCCTCTTCTCCAGACTAAACAAACCCAGTTCCCTCAGCCGCTCTTCGTAGGGCATGCTTTCCAGCCCTTTCACCAGCTTTGTTGCCCTCCTCTGCACTCGCTCCAGCACCTCAATGTCCCTCCTGTACTGTGGTGACCAAAACTGGACACAGTACTCAAGGTGTGGTCATTCTTTGTTGACCCTGAGAAAGCTGGTTAAATGAGGGAAACTGATGGTGGGATACTTAAGGTTTGTCTTATCAGAGCTGACTTTTGTCCTGTGGACTTAACTGGAGTGCCAGGAATGCCAATAGTGCCCTGGTCCTGCAGTAGTTCTGGAAGGACGATGGCTGTGTTTGTATAGTGCTGTAGTTCATGTGATATCTTGATTGTAGATACATCAATGGTATTTTGCTGGCTGTGGGATCATTGAAGTAGAACCAAAAATAACTAAAATTTGATTATTTTCTACCTTGTAAAGTATTTACTACTTGAATAATTAACTTATTTAGTATTTCTAAAGAGAGATGAGCTTAACATATAGCTTTGAAGATGCACACTGACTTACAAGCCACAAGTCAAATGCTTAAAAGTTATTTTCGTGTTAAGTACTTTTATATGATCATTACTTCTTTTCATAATGCATATTTGCCTAACAGAAAAAGCACAGTCAGTTCCAGCCATGTTTTCTGAACATACACCTGTAATATATATATATTTTGCATATTAACTTTTTAGCAAGTAGAAATTTTTTGCTAATTAATAGAGAAATTTCAGTAGTTTAGATTAAATTGTATTCCTTTCATCCATTCAGAACCCTACTTCACTGTGTTTATAATTTAACATCATTTTGTAGGCAAAAGAAAAAATATGATGTGCCAATATTGTCTGAGAATGTAAGTATTTATAAATGAGTAATATATATTTAATATAATTTATAATGGGTTGCTTTTCCTCCAAGCCAAAGAGTTACTACTCATGCAGTACGTACTGCAATATACACCTACATGGTCTCCATGGGCAGTGTTTGTCTTTATATTCCATATTTTCTTTATGTTGACATGTAATAAGAATAGTAACTGTGTCTTGTAAAATACCATTTACTTTAAGTCTTTATCACTTGAATTACAATAGTGAATCTATTACCAAGGAATTATTATTCCATTCTATTTAAGTTCATCTCTTACAAGTTCAGCTTTATAAGCTGTCTTGATTAAAATGAATTGTATTGGAGCTGAATACTGTGATCTTTACTGTATTTGAGGTTGTATAACCAGCAGTCATTAGTGTCTATGTTTTATCTGAGAGAACATTATACTGATTTGGTTTTAGTCTACTTAATTGCAGTGTGTGACTAGGTTGGATGCTGTGGAAGTTCTCAGCTGGCAGTGTTTCTGTGTGCTTCTTGTTCAGAATATAATGTCTTTATGGTGCCTGTAAGCTGTGAAGCTTAAGTTATTCCTCATAAATCTCAAAATATTAAAAAAGGTTGCTTTTTTTTAACAGTGATTGTCTGTTCAATGTTCAATCTCCCAACAGTTGACCAAAAGGGGGTGCTAATAGATCAAACAGTTAGATGTGTTGCACAGAGAGGTTAAGGAGCCTTCTTTTGTGCAATGAATTAAACCTCAGATACTGAATTAGATCAGCTAAATAAAAGTTTTTTGCATCTGAGTGTTGTGTTATATGCCAGCCACAGCATTGCTCGTTCTGGACAGTAAATTCATGCCTTGTAAATATGGCTGCTTCTTGCTTTCCACTATGCTTGTGGGGAATTCTTCCTGAGATTTCCACAGGCTCTGTGGCAGACATTCTCTTCTGTAAGACATCCATTTATTTTTCCATTTCAGTGGTTTAAAACCAAAAGCATACAGGTTATGTAGCAGATATTTAAGAAGTTCAAATTTGCTGAATTTTAGGAATTGAACATGGATAACCAAAACTACAAAGATAAAATGTTCAAGCTAGCTGCCTTAATATTTTTCATCCAAAAATCTATTCAACAGAGTTGGGGCATCTAATGTAAGGAGGGAAGAGGAGACATAACTGTGTCCCTTACAACACTGCTGGTATGTCCTTATCCCACAGTAGAGTAAGATGGTTGAGAGACCTGATACTCATGTGAATATTGTAGTGAAGGCTAGAGAACTTCCAGTGACTTCCCAATGGACCCCTGATTTTGTGTAGCATAGACGTGGAACCCATTTATGATTTTGCTGGAACAGCAGATGATGGCGGAAGGGGAGTACACTTTTGTCGTGGGACAGTCATGGTTAAGATGATCAAAAAATTTGTTTTTCCAGGATACATGATACATATAGAAATTTTTGAACTCTACATGCACATTTTCACTAATAGTCATCACTAATTAATTCATTCCATGTTACTGAGCTAATGTAAGAGTATTTTTACAATATTGTCTTTGCCGAATTTCTACTTCTGTGTCTCTATACAGAGTAAAAGACAGAGATATTGAAGCTGGACCATGATCATTGATGGTGAAGACAAAATTGTATTGTACAAAGTTACGTTTTAAGTGAACTGTAGAAATTAATATAATGAAATTGAATTATATAAATGTTTAAGTGGTAGAAGTGTAAAAAGATGATAGAGGATCATATAGATCAAGTTTAAGGTATTTAAATGCCCAACACAATGGCACAGGGTGGAAAGGAATTGCCTCTTTCATAATTGAAACAAAATGTCATGTTGGATGTCAGTCTCTGTAGCCAAAGGAGCTGCTATACGTTCTTACCAAGTTATCCATGTTTGTGGTAACACCTCCATATTTGTGCGACAGACTAACATGTAGAGAACAAAGAAGAAATATTCCATTAAGAGAGTGACTAGAAGATTTAAAAGAGGTAATATACTTGGGAAGGAGGAGTGTGGTGCCAGATGCATCTGAAGAAAGAGGCCCAAGAAAGATGGACTTCATCAAGAGGAGAATTTTGCTGTCTGAGACCCTGTGGACCAAGTGTGGCATTTCCACCAGCCATACAGTCAGGCCTCCTTGATGAAAGAAAAATGTCTGAGGAACTAGAAGACCTTGTGAAGGATTGGCTATAATACAAGAAGCTGCAGATTGGGCTAGTCACACAAATTAATGTGGGATACTGTGGGAAAGTATCTGCAAGATCATGAAGGTCACGGGTGACTTCTTTTTAATTAACCTTAATTTTACTTTTGTCTATATCATTTTGAAGATTTTTTCTTTCAAAAGGCTAACTATTCTAATAAACCCAGGCTTTTACATTTAAAAGCTTGTTTGTTCATCACTAGGAAGTTCACTATAAGAAGGTTTGGGCAAATCCACAATGAAGCAGTGGCCAGCTTGGAGTCTTGTCACACTTTGTTTATTAGATAGCAACTATGAAGGAAGTTTGTCTGATCTGTGTTTTGAATGAAATATTAATGAGCCTAGAAGATAGTAGGGTTTATTTTGCTGGCTATTATGTGTAAAATTTTTTGAACTTTAGAATTATATTGCTGGTCTATTTACTATTAAAGTATTTTGTGAACAGTATTTTGAAATCAGAGTTTGATTAGTCTTGGAACAGTGTAAGAATACTGTAGTAGTGGATACTTCTGCAAGTTTATCCATCACAAAAGCTACCCAAAGGTCAAGTGGATGTGGGCAGAGGCAAGTATTAATTGGAATTTTTTTGAGAATTACTTTACTGTTGAGGATGAATAAAGGGTTTAAATTCAGTGGTTAGTTAAGCAATTTAGATTGCGTATCCATTTAATTTGAAGGTTAAATAAATGTTCTGATGTTTATAAGATTTCTAAGGGGAAACTTGAGTGATGAAATGATACTTCTTGTGGGAGTCTGAGAAGAGAGGATTGTGTGAAAGAGATCTGTTTCCTGGTTGTCTCCTCAGTTCAGTGCCTGACATTAGGGATAAACTTGCAGGGAAATCGCTTGAAAATTTAACAAGGGCTCTGGGAATCAAGTAACACTTTCTATGAACTTCTAAATAATAGTATTTCAGATCTCATGTTATTTCAGAGTCGCTGGTATTTTTAGGCTCCATGTTACTTTTCTATGAGAGATGCAACAAACAGGAAAAACGACAGCTTGTCACATTTAAAGCAGAACTGATATTTAATGTATTTCTACATGGGGACACCTTCTATGGAGTTATGGTTCACATTCCTAGTCTAGTCCAAATGCCAGTTTTAAGCCACTTTTCAAAGAGAAAGTTCTTAAGGAAGTATACTCTTTCCAACTCATTGCAATCCAGGGATGATCAGAAGGCTGGGCATTCAAGAAATGTACAAGGTTGCAAATTCCAGTAATAATTGCTTTTTTTTCCAGAGTACTGTAGTCAAGAGAAATTACTTTGAAAAATGAGGAGGAGGAGTATAATTTGACTTTGATTAGTAAACTGTCTGCTTTTTTAGTAGAAGAAAAAAATCAGAGATCTGTAAGGTATGATACCTTGCAATTTATCACAGTTGACAGAGACATCTTGTGAAAAAAATTCAGCTCTGTCTATATGCAGTGTAAAGGCATCTCAGAGAGATTCTGTCCACGTCTAATCTGGCGAGGTTTTTACCCTTCTCTACCCTATTAGCTGTAATGATATAAAATCTCTTGTTTAATTTTTTTGGTGTGAATACAGAAATTTCCAAAGTGAGTAATTATCTGTGTAAAACCAATGTCAGCTGGCACAGTACTGAGTGGAAATCCTTTTGGAAGCATTTATACTTTTCCAAATTATAAAACAAACAGACAAAAAACCCCAAACCAATCAAATACAAACTGAATTGTGCTAAGTTTTTTTTTTTTCCAAGTTGTGTTTATATTATAAGAAAAAGTGTGTTTCTCAGCCTTATTACTTAAAGCCTGGCATAATCAAATTTTTACATACCTTTCAGACCTCTCCACAGAGCAAGGTTCACAGAAATTGTTGATTCCTAGTTCAGATTATTTTCTATCCAGTGAGGACCAGATTGCATAATCAGATGTCTTTCTTTGGTCATATATTCAGTAGTGTAGTGAACACTGTATCACATGAAGTTCATAGAATCATGGAATGGATTGAATTGGGAGCAACCTTAAAGATCATCTAGTTCCAGTCACCCTCCCATGAGCACCAGCAACTGCACTAGACCAGGTTGTGCAAAGCTACATCCAGCCTGGTCTTGAACATGTCCAGTGTTGGGACATCTACAGCTTCTCTGAGCAACCTGTTCCAGTGTCTCCCCACCCTCATAGTGAAAAACTTTGTAATTTCTACTATGAATCTACCCTCTTCCAGTTTGAAGCCATTACTGCTAACTCTATCACTACAAGCCCTTGTAAAATGTCCCTCCTACCTTTCTTGTAGGCCCCCTTCAGATACTGGAAGGCCTCTGTAACATCTCCCTGCAGCCTTCTCTTCTCCATGCTGAACAACCCCAAGTTTCTTAGACTGTTCTCATAGGAGAGGTGTTCCAGCCCTCTGAGCATCTTCATGGCCCTTCTCTGGACGTGCTTGAACATGTTCATGTCCTTCTTCTACTGGGGGCTTCACAGATGGATGCAGTGCTCCACATGGGGTCTCACAAGAGCAGAGTAGAGAGGCAGAATCACCTCCCTCAACCTGCTGGCCACACTTATTTTGATGTAGCCCAGGATATGGTTGACTTTCTGGGCTGCACTTGCACTTTGATGGCTCCTGTTGAGCTTTTCATCAGTGAGCACCCTAAAGTTTCTCCTCAGGACTGCTCTTAATCCACTCATTGTCAAGCCTGTATTTGTGCTTGGGATTGCCCCAACCCTTGCACTTGGCTTTGTTGAACTTCATGGGGTTGGCATGGGCCCACTTCTCAAGCCTGTCAGGGTCTCTCTGGATGGCATCCCTTCCCTGCAGCACATTGACCACACCACACAGCTTGGTGTCGTGTGCATACTTACTGAGGGTGCACTTGATCCAACTGTCCATGTCACCGATGAAGATGTTAAACAGCATTGGTCCCAGTACTGATCCTTGAGGAACACTTCTCATCGCTGTTCTCCGCTCGGACATTGAGCCATTGTCCACAATTCTTTGAGTGTAAGCACCAAGCCAATTCTTTTTCACTGAGTGGTCCATTGATGTCTTTCCTGTTTAGAGACTAGGATGTCATGTGGGACAGTGCTGGACACTTTGTAGAAGTCCAGGTAGATGCTCTTTCCTTATCCATTGATGCAGTTACTCCATCTTAAAAGGCCACCAAGTTTGTCAGGCACAATATGCCCTTGCTGTAGCCATGTTGGTTGCTACCAAGCACCTCCTCATTTTCTGTGTATCTTAGCAGAGCCTTCAGGAGGATCTGCTCCATGATCTTGCAAGGCATATAGGCAAGACTGTTCGGTAGTTTCCTGGGTCTTCTTATTCTTTCTGAAAATGAGCATTACGTTTCCCCTTTTTCCATCAGTGGGAACTTCACCAGACTGCCATGACTTCTCAAATGATGATGGAAAGTGGTTTAGCAAGTTCATCTGCCAGTTCCCTCAAGACCTATGGTTGGATCTCATTTGGTCCCATAGACTTGTACACTTTCAGGTTCTTCAGGTGGTCTCAAACCTAATCTTCACTTACACTGGGCAGATCTTCCTTCTCCCAGTCCCTGCTTTTGCCTTCTGCACCTTGGGCAGTATGGCTAGAGCCCTTACTGTTGAAGACTGAGGCAAATGAATCATTGAGTACCTCAGCCTTCTCCATATTCTTTATGACCAGGTCTCCTGTTTTCTTCCGTAGAGGGCTCACATCTTCTCTGGCCTTCCTTTTATCACTGACATACCTGTAGAAGCTTTTCTTGTTACTTTTGATGTCCCTGTCCAGATGTAATTCTGTCTGGGCTTTAGCTTTCCTAACCTGATCCCTGATTCAAGTGGAGGAAGCTTTGTAATGCTCTTAGGCTACCTGTCCCTTCTTCCAGTATCTGTAGAGTTTCTTTTTGCACTTAAATGTCTCCAGGAGCTACTTGTTCATCCATGTTCAAGTGAGGCAAGAATGCTTCCCTTTTCTCTCAGGACATGTGGCTCCTAGGCTTGGAGGATGTAATTCTTGGACCCCTATCTCCCCGCCTGGGCTTTATCCCATGTCACTCCAAGTTCTGGAATACCTGCAGAATACTACTTTGGTAGTAAAAATCCCGAAGCAGAGGAGAAACTAATTTTCCTATTAAAATGTTTTTGCCTTGTTATGGGTTGGAAATTTGTGGCTTCAGCTACTTACCATTGGAACTCAAGTGTAATGCTGCTGTTCAGAAGGCTTTTAGGATAACTTCTTTCTTGGTGTGTTTTTGAATAAGGACCATCTAAGAGCTATTTCATGTAGCATATTGTACTACCTGTCTATTGTGGTTTTGTGATGTATTGTTTTACATGTACAAATTAAAAAACGATAGCCCTGTTGAGCCAAAAGCTCTCTTGACACAGAGGTTTTGACTGTACGCAATAGTTATCATCTCAATGTTTGTGAAATTCTTGTGCTCCCTTGCACTTGAAAACTTTGTCTTATTTCTCAAAGTACCCCTCCAGACACGTTTTGTTATTTTAAATAGGAATAGGTGTGTCTGTCCTTGCCATAAAATTGGGTGATTCTATAAACTTTGTGCTTTGAGTTTGGTTTTTTTTATGATGTGGAGGTTTTTTAAAGTTGTTACCTGAAAATGGGAGTTAATTTAGTAGAGTGTATCTGTGTTAGAAGTATAGACTTGTGGGAATCTGCATTTGAAATACTACTAAACTGAACTGTTCCAGTTGCTTAGTTTTATAAGATTCTTGTGGCTTTCTTTGTAGTCTCTAATTTTAAATTCCTTTTTAGTGTAGGTTTTAGCTCCTAAAAACTTTAGTATTCTATTATTGTCTGAAAATTGAATGCCTGTTATTCAGTGTGTTAAATCCACTGTAGCCAGATTAATTAAATGATCAAGTTCATCTCTTCAAATGCATTCTCATCACAATTGGCAAAAATTAGGGAGGGATTTGAGTTTAGAAGACATGGTAGATGTATGTGTTATGGAGATTGTTCCCCCACCTAGGTCTTCCATGTTTCTGTGGCTTAGTAGAATGCTGTAGAAGATACAATGTTTTGAATTGCTTTATTGACTATTTAATAGTTACAGTTTATATGTGGAGTGGTTAGTTTGAATATTTTTATACATTTTCTCTAAGTCTTGGAATTTAGCTTTAAAAGCTGTGATGTTTTTAAAGGCAGCACTTAAAGATGGTTTCCTCAGAAATTACATACACATTACCAATAGCATTAAATTACTAAAAGTTGGGTTGTAATTATCTCATGGGCATCTTCAGGCATGCCTGGCTCCCCTGATTAGGTAATCTTATGAAGAACAGTTGAAACTAAAGTAACTTAGTCCCTTCTACTGTACAACTGTCTATATTCTTGCATTTTTGTGCCTCATTTGTGTAAAATGACCTTAACTAAATGTGAAGCACCCTATTACCTCAGAAAGTTGGGCTTTTTGGCTTGTCTCACTTGCTGTTGCGTTATTTTGCCAAAGGATCATTTGTACTCAAAGGGCCCGATCCTGACATAATGCAAATTAAGGGCAAATTTTACTTCTTAATCCAGTGATGTGGATTTGGGTTCTGTGTTTCTATCTGTACATTACAAGTTTTATGCAAGATTAATCATGTATCTTGGAAGCAAATAAGATGACCCGTACTCATTCAGAAATGAAGCAAAGTATCTGTGAGCTTTGCTCGCTCAAAACCAGAAAAATTTGTTTGAATTATCAACATGGGGCTTGTTTTGTTGTCATTTTGTTTGTGGTTTTGTGAGAAAAAAATATCTAACTTCATATTTTTGACAACAGTATTCTGTTGTTAAAGCACAGAACTGGAGCTTTACCATTGCAAATAGATTTAGGATTTTTTTCCTCTGATGCCATCATTTTAAGGATCAGAGTTCCAGAATGCTTGCAGCAGCCTTGTATTTTTCTGTCTGTTCGTGACAAACCAGCTACTGTACATTCATATAGAGCAGTACAGTCCTTGCCACTGGCAGTCTCTCTGTGACAGAGAGCCTGTAGGCTGACATAAAGTGCAGCCTGTTGTGAACTGCTAAGTGGGAGTCTGCCAAAAACTCAGCAGACAGAACTAATTGGGGAGAAAAAGGATTTTTGTGCCCTCATCTCTCCCTCTTGAATTTTTTTTTACAACACGGATATTGTTAAAGTAACTTGTTTATGTAAGATTTGTCTGCCTCTATTTTCTCATTGCATGAATCATTTTTTAACTTCGAGTCTTGCACCGCAGGTCACTGAGCACTTCCACATGGCGGCTGGCACAGGACCAAACTCGAGACACGCAACTCATCACAGTTGATGAAAAATTGGTAAGGGTTTTCTACTGCATACTGCTATGATACAGCCTTCAGGGTTATTTCTGCATAATAGGCATTCAGTGTGGTATTCTGTGTTCTAGGAAAGCTGTATAAATGTGAACTACAAAGCAGCAGTCCCTCATACATTTTTAAAAGGGGAACATTAGTAAAACATAAGTATGTGAAGGAAATGCAGCACTCAAAGTGTTAAGCAATATAAAATTATGAGTACCTTTTTTATTATATTATGGCCAAGGATCAGTATCTAATTTCTAACAGGTTTGTTCTTTTTGAAATCTGAGTATGTTTTCTGTATTATACAGAATTTACTGTCTTCCTAAAGTTATCTTCAATATGACCAATATTAATAAAGAAACTGTAAAGAAGCATCATGAAAGTCTATTGTTACTGTGCTCATATACCCTAGCTTTTGAATATGCATGAAGTTTAGATTACAGCTAGGAACAAATGCATAACATTCTTCTGATAATCAGTAGCAGATCAGAAATTTGGCAGTCTTTTCCTGCAAGTTCTTCCATAATGTGTGGTCTGTTACTTTAGATGCCACCTGACACTTATGTTTACATTATTCAATAGTATTATTTTTGTAAGACTCCTGGGAGGAATGCGTCACAACAGAAGCATGCTTTTCATTGGCTTTCATACTGCTTTTGAATCTTCTGGAAAAAAAATCCCATGATATATACCAGACAATTTATATTGTATGTACTTTTTTTAATATCTGTGAATCTATATTAACTACTGAAAAGATGCTTTGTATATTTATAAATTGAACTTTTGTAATGATAACTACATGTTGAGACAACTGAAGTTTAACAGGCTGCTGGAAAAAAAATGCAACAACTCTTCAGGGCTTTTCCCCCCCCCCCCCCCCATGCTTTTTAATATAGATGTAGCAATAATAATCTACTCACGGGTAAAAAAACCCAACAGTTCTTTTATAAGCTTTTTTCTGAATTTAAAAAGTAATAGTATGATTTTAGGTTTAAAAATGAGATCTAAAAAATAATACTATCTTCTAGTGAACATGACTGTATTTCATTTAATGTGTGAGAGTTCATGAATTCATTATGTAAATAAGATTGATGAAGTCAATAGACATTACTAAACAAATCACAGAATCACAGAATGTTAGGGGTTGGAAGGGACCTCTGAATATCATCAAGTCCAACCCTGCCAGGCAGGACAAATCTAGGGCAGATCACTCAGAAATGCATCCAGACAGATCTTGAAAGTGTCCAGAGAAGGAGACTCCACAACCTCTCTGGACAGTCTGTTTCAGTGTTCTGTAACCCGTATAGTAAAGAAGTTCTCCCTCATGTTGAGGTGGAACTTCCAGTACTTGAACTTGAATCCATTGCCCCTTGTCCTGTCACAAGACACAAGTGAAAAGAGGTTGTCCTTGCCATCTTGATGCCCAGCCCTTATGTATTTATAGACATTAATTAGATCCCCTCTCAGTCTTCTCTCCAGACTAAAAAGCCCCAGGTCACTCAGCCATTCCTCATAAGACAGGTGTTACAGCCCCTTAATCATCCTTGTAGCCTCTGTTGGACTCTCTCAAGTTGTAGCACTGTTCTTTAACATTAAAAGAAAAATAGAGTTCTTAAAATGCCTGAATTTATAGTGTCACATCTATATCTATAGTGTCCTGTTGGACCTCAGGTGATGGATGCATAGATCTGAAAGACACTACAGTGCAAAGGCAGACACACAAAATAAATGCTCTTCTGTCTTCCACTTTTGTACTTAAATGTCCGTTTTCCTAAATTAGGGTTGTGCATTACCCTGTCTAGCTACAGGAGTTTATACTTCCAGTTGAGTTTAATTGATGCTAATTTGAAATACACTGTTCTTGTAGTGTTAGCATAAGTAAATTGTAAGTGAAGTGGTTATTTCTAACATCATTATATGCTCTCATCAAATTGAAGATGTTCGTTTAATAGTTGTTGGGGGTTTTTTGAGATCTCATAGTAGCAGCCATTGAATAATTTTGTTTAATTTGGATACATATAATGAATCTAAATGATTATTTTAGCCTCAGTTCTTTCAAGTATTAGGCTAAATGTCAGACAGAATATTATTTTCTACAATATTGTGCATGTAGGTGCATATTATAGATGCAAAAATATTTGGGTTTTTTTTTTTCCACGTTATTGTAGGGCCTGAAACAAAATGATAGAAAGTTAGAGTAGCATTTTAAAATTTTCATTTGTAGATTTAGTTAAGTTTTCAGAGAAATCTCCATAATGCCAAAAAATGTCCAATAATTGGCGATCTACTAATGGGCAAAAATTTATCTTCCATTAGCAAGGAAAATATTCACAGAGAGGTTTGATGTGATTTTCAACTCTTTCAGGTTTAGGAGGACTTCTCTAGATACCCGTTAAACCTCATGAAAAAGTAGAGTATGGTATTATTCTTAGGTTGTTGCAGTAATTTTAAGGAGGATTAATTGCAGACCATTGAAACTAATGTAGCACATTAGATGAATTTTGTGGGTTTTAGATAATGTTGCTAAGAATAATAAAACTATTATTTCCATGCAAGTTGTAATGAAATTGTATTCCATAAGTTGATGTTTCAATTTTAATTGAAAAAGACCTCTCCTTTTGTGTTACTGCCAGATATATGGACCTTACTGTTAGAAATCATTAAGTCATATTTTGATAGATTTGTTGGCTTTGTCATACTTTTTTTTGATTTATTTTTTTTTAAAGCCTGGCATCACTTTATAGATAGTTCTTACATGCCTATCAGAAAGAAGCAGCAAGAACAGATGGAAAATAGGATGGAGTTATCCTGGTTTGCCTTACTCCTCTTGCAACTTACTTTGAAATTGAATTCTGTGAGTTGATGTTTACAAGGCTAGTAGAGTAACACTGTGGTTATTGAAAACCTTTAACTGCATACTGTAGTTGAATTAATATCTATTTCCAGTGCTTTTGCAGCCCTTTTATTCATATATACACATTCATATGCTATAACTTGATCAGAAGGGATTCCTTTGAATTATCTAGAGTCCCATTTGGTTCTGTAAGTACTAAAATATTCCTTGTCTTGGGAAACACAAGTGAAATAGAAGGGGGAAGAGCATCCTGATATTGAATTATTAAGCAGCAGTCAGTCACCTTCTTACTGCATCCAGCATATGTTGAATACAACAGTAAAACGAGTTCTAATGAAATAGTTGAAGATACAGTAGTCCAGGCCACATTCATTTTTCATGTTAGAAAAAAAGGTAGACTTTTAAATGTAAAAGGAGTTAAATGCCCAGTTTGTGTAGAACATGTCCAAGGAATGATATGTTTCAATTGCTATCTGTTTTCACTGAATATTGAATAAAATAACTTCTAATGAGTAGTTAAATTTGAAGAAAATAACATACAAAGTGAACAAAGCTAAACAGAAATACAGTTCTTGCATCACATTTTGAATCTCTGGCCACCAATTAGGTCATATTCCAGGAGTCTAGACAAATAGCTGCATGAAAAGTAGTCTCTCAAGACCGTGCTTGCATTAGGAAATTTGGGCTATAGAGGACAAAGGCTGTCGGCAGCAAATCTCCCTCAGGTAATGTTCCAAAGGATTTAATTGTTTGTGCCTATGGAATAGCATAGCTTCCATCATCATTATGAAAAGTGTTAGTGGCTTTGCCTAAAATGGCTGTTTGAACCGTTTTAAGTTCCTCTGATTTGTTTTAGTTGTAGCTAAAAGTCAGCCAATGCAGCGTGTGCTTTAAGCAGGCTTCGCAGTCAGTGCTGGTACCGCTGCATTATGGGTGTCTAGCCTGCAGTTTCTGCAACGTAGGCACTTTTGTGAAAGTTGCTGTCTGCAATTGGAAAGTACCCCTAAATATCTGCCAACAAAAGGACTTTTGTAGTGGTTAAATTGTACTGATATTCATAGAATCACAGAATCCTACAATGGTTTGGGTTTAAAGGGACCTTAAGGATCACCTGGTTCCTTCTCCTGCCTTCCACTAGACCAGGTTGCTCAAAGCCCGGCCGTGAACACTTCCAGGGCTGGGGCATCCACAGCTCTGAGCAACCTGTTCCAGTGTCTCACTACCCTCGCAGTGAAGAATTTCTTCCTAATACCTAATGTAAATCTACCCTCTTTTAGTTTGAAACTGTTATCCCTTGTCCTATCACTATACTCCCTGATAAAGAGTCCCTCACCATATTTCCTGTAGGCTCACTTTAAGTAATTGAAGGCTGCTATAAGGTCTTCCCAGAGCCTTCTCCAGGCTAAATGGTTGTTCTGTCAGCTCTCTCAGCCTGTCCTCATAGGGGAGGTGGTCCAACTGTTTGATCATCTTTGTGGCCTGGCCCTCCTCTGGACCTGCTCAAGCAGTTCCATGTCTTTCTTATGCTGAGAGCACCATACTGAACAGTACTCTGGGTGTGGTCTCATGAGAGCAGAGTAGAGGGGGAGAATCACCTCCCTTCACTTGCCTGCCTTGCGTCTTTTGATGCAGCTGAGTTTATGGTTGGCTTTCTGGGTTGCACTTGCCCAGTGACAGCTCGTACTGAGTGTTTCATCCACAGATACCTCCAAATCCTTCTCTGCAAAACTGCTCTCAATCCATTTACCACCCAGCCTGTATCTAGGATTGCCCTGATGCAGGTGCAGGACCTTGCACTTGGCCTTACTGACTTTCAGTGGGTTCACATGGGCCCAGCTTTCAAACCTGTCAAGGTCCCTCCATGTGGCATCCCTTCCCTCCAGCGTGTTGATCACACCACACAGCTTGGTGTTGGCAAACTTGCTGAGGGTGCACTCAAGCCCACTGTCCGTGTCACTGACAAAAGATGTTGAGCACTGGTCTCGGTACTCACTCTTGAGAGACACACTCATCACTGGTCCCCACCAGAGAGGAATATTGTAAGAACATTTCAAAATTAGAACAACTGCCAGAATATCTCTAAAGCAGAATATTTCAGTGATAATGTATACGCTGTGGCTAAATCAAAAACTATTGCAAGAGTAGTTGTAGAGTTTTGTCACTGGGAAGATGCTAGAAACATTGTGGTAGTGTGGTTAAGAATCAGCTATTAGCTGCAGACATCTTACAGATGTTTCTGTTCTGTATCAGGCCAAGATAAAATGGGATGAGTTACTATGTAGCGTTAAGCATTCAAGAGTGGTGCTATCAGGTACAGTTCAAATGGTACTAAAGTCGTCTTTGCCACATTGTGAGAACATGCAGGGACAGACTTAAGCATGACAGGCTAACTACAGTGATGCTGTTGTCATTTCAGCACCTGTTCTGAAATTGATTTCTTTTGTCTGTATTGTTAGTTAACCTATTTTTTTCAGTAATGTCTCAGAAGTCTCAATACTGAATCTTGGCAGAGGGCAAGCTTCCTTTTGATTTTAGAAAAAGTCTACATAATGGAACACACTAAAGAAAGCTTCCATACACCAAATTAGGCATAGAGAATCTGAACCCCTTTTTAAGAATAAGCAGTTCATACTTTTCAGATGATACTCAAAATAAGCAGTAAATGCTGTACAGTGCAGCAGGCTAGGCTAAAACAGGTAAGTAAATGGATTTAGTGGATGAGGGAAAGTCTGTGGATGTCCTTTACCTAGACTTTAGTAAAATCTTTGACAGTTTTTCCCAGCGCATTCTCCTGGAGAAACTGACTGCTCATGGGTTTGATGGGTATATTCTTCACTGGGTAAAAAACTGCCTGGATTTCCATGCCCAAAGATTTGTGGTGAATGGAGTTAAAATGAGTTGGTGGCTGGTCACAAGTAGTGTTCTCCAGGACTCAGTATTGGGACCATTCTGTTTAATATCTTTATCAGTGATCTGAATGACGGGATCAAGGGCATCCTCAGCAAGTTTGCAGATGACGCCAAGTGGTGTGGGAGCGTTGATCTGCTTGAAGGTAGGAAGGCTATGCAGAGGGATCTGTGCAAGTTGGATTGATGGGCCGAGGCCACTGTTATGAAGTTCAACAAGGCCAAGTGCTGAGGTCTAGAGAACAGGTCTTTGAGGAGTGGCCAAGGGAACTGGGCTTGTTTAGGCTGGGGAAAAGGAGACTGAGGGGAGACCTTACCACTATCTATGGCTCTGTGAAAGGAGGCTGTAGCAAGGTGGGGGTCAGTCAGTTCTCCCATGTTACAAGTGATAGGACAAGAGGAAACACCCTCAGGTTGCACCAGAGAAAGTTTAGCTTAGATATTAGGTAAAAATTTCTTCAGAGAAAGGGTTGTAAAGCACTGGAACAGGCTGCCCAGGGAAGTGGTGGAGTCGCCATCCCTGGAGGTATCTAGTAGGTGTACATAGGGTGACGCTTTTAAACATCTTTTCCAAAAAGAACATTTCTGTGATTCTATCAGCAGCTTGAATTTTGCTTGAGAATAATGAAAAATTAATAAAAATGTACAAACATGTTATGTAAAAAGAGGTTAAAAAGAGGTTTTTTCCACCAACTACTTAGCAGATAATGTTATGAGAAACAGTCTAATTTTGGCCAAAATGGCTTTGTATATGAAGCCTGTAGTTTGCAGAAGTACTTTCTTCTATCACAGTTGTCGAGTAAGCTTATTTGAATTGTGATGTACTTGGCATTCAAGATTTTTAAAAAAGTTGTTTGCTGGTGTCTTATAAAATACTTAGTGCAGTGTATCTTGTCCTCTTGTTTCACTTCATACGCAGTACTTAAGCGTTTGATTTGTATTTGGTCATCTGCATTGTGGTGTTTGACACTTCAATGATACTAGTTTGCATCATAGATGGTGTTTAAGGTATAAAACTACATTCTAGAATTATTTGAAGATCAAATAAATTCTTTCAATAAAAGTGAAACATTCAAAAGAGAAGACTGTTCACAAGGAAAAATACATATGCATCTACTTAATGTTCAAGTGTCTAATTTAAAAATAATTGCATAGAGTTAAATACTTAAAGGCCTTTACATTTTATGGTCACTGATAGTTTATTTGTGACTATGCT
>JANVCC010010204.1:7283298-7355437 GCA_025345505.1 Todiramphus chloris collaris
TGACAACTAGGAAATACTGCTCTGAGGTGGAAAAAACTGTCCTAGATGACTGTGAAGCAACTACAGTGAAATTTACTATTTAAATGTTTTAATGATTGTTAGTATGGTGATAATCCTTCACAGTTTGTGCACCATGCTTGTCTGCCAGAGCATATATTTATTTCTAAACAGTCATTTTTTTGTTTTTAATTGAAATAATTTGACTATTTATTCTTCATATTTTTGGCTGGTAGTTGCATTTGGTCTTAAATACAGTACAATCTCAAGTCTAGTTATATATATAGTTACCAGGTTATCTAACTCTACACATTTTCGGTACTGCATATTCACTGTATTTTGCTGTTTGGCAGTGAAATCCCTCTTCAGTTGGAGTATACTAGCTCAGTTCAGCCTATGCTGCTTGCTACAACTTGTTTTTGTAAGCAGTTGTAGTTTGATGAACCCTGAGATTGTTTAGAAAACCTGGTTGGCTGGATACTGATAAAGAGCTTTCTCGAGGAATGTCTGCAGGCAGCAAGTTACACCTCATAATAAAGAAGCTTTCTGTAACTCTGATAATCCAAGTAAAGAAATTGTGATCACTTTAACTGTCTTTTAGGAGTAGTAAATACTGCTATGTTACTAAATTTCAGTTACAGATAATTTTGGTTTTCAGTTTAGTAAACTACACATTTTGCAAGTATCCCAGAACCTTGTATAAAGCAATATATATTTCTATCAATTACGACAAGTGCACTCTCATTCCTTTGTACGTTTATTTTGGCTTTAGGATAGGGTAAAGGGCTTGGGTTTCTTTGTCTGAGAGCCTTTTCTTTTGGTGCATGGTAGTGCTATCTCTGCTGAGCATTGAAAGGGGGAGTGTCTGAGATGGAGGTTACACAACCTTCTAACATTTGGAGAGTCTGTTTTGTCTGGCCTTCCTTCGTGCAGCATTCTTGTGCAAAAATGTCAAGGCTTTAGTCTGGAGCACTGGGTCAAAGAATATGTCTCTTTGAAGGGTGCACAGGCTTTTTTTTTTTTGTTTGTTTCATTACATAGTATTTAATTTCATTTTCTGTCACAGAATACTGGTTTTGAAGGACTTGCTATGGTGGCTGCTCACAACAAATTAAAAGAGTATCATTGTGCCATGTTTAGTTTGTCTGGCTTCCAAAAGGTTATTCAACATGCAAATACTTGTTTTGGTTTTGTAAGTCTAAATATGCAAGCAATGTTTCTGATCTGCTGGAAAGAATAAGAGGAAACCATTGATACAGTCAATTAATCAACAGGAGTAACAGCTTCATTTGTGGAGCTGTTTTGTTTAGTAGTTTTGATTTTTAAAGTGTAGATAGTATTTTTACGTTCCCATGAAACAATACCATTATCTGAACCTTTTCTAGAACACCTAAGTTAGTATTCCCTGTTAAGAAATATTTCTGTAGATGACATGAATTCTTCTTGTCCTGTCAGGAATAGTGACTAAACAAGTCCTTGTAGAGTGCTTGCTTTTCTGTTCAGTCAAATATGTCTTTCTGCATATTTGAAGTATATTGAAGTTGCAGTTTTAAGACTCAACTAGTATTCTGGCTAATAAAGTTCTTTGTAAGATCTGAAAGCTGTTTCTGGTAATGAAGTTCTAGCTGAATCAGTTTATCAGGTCAGAAGAGAAAAGCTTTCCTTGTCTGGAAATTCCAGTAATCTTGTGAGAATCCTTGGATATCTTGGTCATACTGCAAGAGAGCTTAGTGCTTCTTCAGTACTATCTCTTTCTTCTCAGAAGGTCAATGATGAAGTGGTATCAGATGCTTTTCCAGTTCTTGATGGTTTATGAGGTATCTTTGAACTACTTTCATGGCTGCTTTCTCAAATTAACATTAACCTCTGTTAAGTGGGGACATGTGACCATGGAAAGAGCATCTGATGTTCAGATCCAGAGTTTTAATATGCAGTTTAGTTCTTGGGATGTGAAGCATGCACTATAGGGAAATCACTTAATCTCTTATGTATCTGTGTGGAATTCTCAGTTCTGTTCACTCTGTAAAGCCGCTGGCTTATGTTTAGTGCAAAAGAAAATCTTTGCTTGATGGGGTAGTAACTTTTACGCTATTAGACTGAAAACTGGGTTAACAAGTGAGAAGAAGCTGAGGTGTAAGGAATTTGTACAAAATACTGATAAGACATACCAAATACAGTATTTTTTTTAAAGGTGTTATAAATACATTCCAAATGTTTTAAAAAATTAAGACTATGGTTAGTAATTCTGATTACAAACATCTGAAGGAGTGGATGTTTTTTCTTTACAGATTCATTTTATATATATGCATGTACATTAAACTGCAAAAATAAACAAAACAATTTTTTCTATAAGGCCAACATCATCATAAATCATGTATTTTAAAGTTTTCACTGAGTAGGCAGAAGAGTTTTTAAGATTATGATTATGGTTTGCACTATATTCTTTATTCTTCTTGTTTCTGTTTTTTCTTACACACACTTTCATAGGACAGTTTTTGTTGCCATGTCTGCTCCATTTGAAAGCACTCTTGGGTCAACTAATTCTGGTTCTGTGATAAGTCAGAATTTGAATATTTTTGTCTGTAATATCTGTTTCCAACACAAATTCTTGTTTATCATTGTTTAGTAAACAGAATTGTATGTTGTACACACACACACCCCACACCCCCCATAATAGAAAACTGAAAGATGTAGTGTAGCAACCTGAATTACTTAATTTAATTGGTGATGGTTTTCTCTCTCTTGTATCAGGAACTACATGATAGTGATTTTTGTCTTATAGATAACCTTAGATGCCAAGCATATAAAGGCCAAAGCACAAATTACAGAGATAGACAGTTTGTGAAGTAACACTTGATACGTTCTAGGTATCGTTCATTTTTTTTTTAAGAGAGGGATTGTAGAAAGCTTCCATTTAACTAACTTTATTGAGAAATTTAAATAAATCATTTTGGTCCAGTGATACTCAGCTGTGTGGTTTGCTGATGATGTTGAAACAGTTGAAGCCACGTCAACCCTTCCCATCACCACCAGGGATAAAGACTGCCTTAGTGTTAGAAAAGAACCTTCTAAAACACATTTAAGGCTTAAAAGCTGTATGCTCTAATTAACAAAATACAGTGAACATTTAAGCTGTTAATAGCCGCAACATCTCTGATGCATAGACCTTCAGTATGCTAACACTGCATAACAGTTCTCTATTGTGAATCTCTTCAACAAGGGTAACTGTGTCACATCTTTTCTTGCTTAGCTACCTGCTGTGTATGGAAATTGTGTACACTATTAAGTACTTGTTTTCAACTTTTAAAGTCCATGCATATTACATAGAAGCATTACATCTTGCATTAGGGTAAGGGCAGCTTTAACAGATCTGTCTTCCTTGTAATTTCTTAAATGCAACTTTTCTTCTTTAAAAGCATGCATCAGCAGGGATTTTGCTCTAAATTTGCATTTCTTGACTGGGGATTTGTTTCTGTTTTTCTTAGGTGTCTCACACCACTTGTTATTGTGTGGCAAATATCTGTCCAGAAATCAGTTTCTTTATAGAGAGATGTAAAGACCAGACAACATGCATCACAATTAAGGCAGACAGTGGTTTACATGAACTTAGGATTTCTTAATACTGTTCTTAGTAGCAGGCAGTATGGTCAACTTTAACTTGACTACTTAAATTTTTAACTAAAGTGCTTTTTATTTTATCCATCCCCATCTTTGATGAATGTGTCTTTCTAATAAAAGCCTAAATAGTTTGTTACATTTTAACGCTTAAAGTTAAATGCTACTAACATTAAATAAAGAATTAATAGATAGTTTTGAGGTGAAAGGAAAAGATCACCAGAATGCATGATAATGACATTTTAAAAAATTAAAAAGAATGTATTGTTCTTTGCTCTTTCTTCCAGCTCAGGGAGATTATTAACGACTTAAAACTGAATCCACAATGTACGATTCATATACTGTAGTAATAGCCTTTCTTACAACTTCATCTTAGGAAATTACTGAAATTATCAAGTGTTAAGACTTTGCTGTATATTTGAATTTGAACTCATCAGTTCAGACCTTGGGATATTTGCCGTCCAGATTAGAGTATGAATTGGCCAAGGTGTTCCTGCTTCCCAGCAGCAATTGCACTGCCTGCATGTAAGTAGTGTCCCAGTTCACTGCTAGGCTCTGGACATCATCCTTCCTTCAGTCTTTTGTGGCTTGAACCAGTAAGGGAGCTTTCCACAAAACTCAGAAAAGGCACCCCAGCAATACATTTAAAACAGATTAGACGTCTTTCCCTCCAACATCTGAAGATGATGAAACAAGTGGTACCTGTATTTGGGAACTCTGCCTGGGCCTTGTTTGGAAAATTTCTTCATGGATGCTTTAAAGGAAGCTTTGTAAGCTTTTTACGTGGTCATAAAGTAGATCAGAGCTTTTAATTTTCTTGTTTCTGGCAGAATTCCTGAAAAGCTGTAACTTTACAAGTTTCACTTAAGTTGTATGATTTATTTTGTAAATACAGGTAACTTTTAATGAATTTAAAAACAAGGACTTCACTAAAATGTCATCAGAAGCACACAAAAAAGACAGAACTTATTCCCAATGTGCAAGAGTAGCCTGTGATTTGGCTCTCACCTAAGATATGGAAGACCTCACCCTGATCTGCTGGTTGGAGCTTTGGGTGTCCATGATGAGAACTACTTTTTATAGACTGTAAGTTCAAGAGTCATCTTCAGTGATTAATTCACAAAGATATTCTTGAAGTTTAATGTTTAGTTTTGCAAGTCAGCCTGCTAGAATGCAAACTGGAGAAATTTAATTTGAAATAATACAGTATCTCTGAACTATGAGTGAACTACAATATACTTTTTTATTTAATAGTATATACAAAATTGAACTAATCAGGGGAATCAGTAGAAAGCTGGCTATTCCAGGTGGGCTCGAACTGCTAGTACTTCTGATTTCTTTCCTGTAAAGCTCCTTCTAGCCTGTTTTGTTTTCTGGGGTTTTTTTTTCCAACTGAGAAACATTATTTGTAAGAACGGTTGCTTATCATAGTAAAGCAATAGAGTGTTGCTATAACTAAATTATTCTAGGAGGAATCAGATTATTTCATTTGTTCAGGTGTCTTCTTTCTTTTTCTAAATGCAGGTAAACTAAACTGCATCTTTTATTTGAAAGTTTATTGTTTAAAACCCATGCTGTAGTATTGTTTTAACTAACTGATTTTTTAGCACATTTTTTAATCTGAGGATTTTGAAGTTCCTTTAGAGTGCTTGAAAGCTCTGTGCTGTAGAAATCTTTATATTTAAATGCCTTGCAGGTAATAATAATAATCCCAGCCACTTCTGTGTGCAGAAGCAAAAGATTTGCCTACATATGCTTTGAATGAGTTCTAGAAAGTATGTTCTCTAAATCTGTGTGACAATAAAAAGTGGTTTGCAAGATCTACTGCATGTAATTCAGACTTTTTTTCCACATTGTTTGAGATAAGCACACTGTTTATCATTTCCTAGGTTTGAAGAATGTCATGACCACACTGAAGTCTCTGTTGACTGATAGTAGCAATATCAGTCTGTTTTTATGGAATCATAGAATGTGAACTATGTTATGAACTATGTTCTTCTCCCCAGCCACCACTACTTTCTGCCATTTAATGATTTTCCTACTTTCAGTTATAAGGAGAAACTGCAAAGTGTAAAACAAGATATTTGTTTCCCCTTCTCTTTAACTGCGTGTTATTTACCCAGACAACATTTACAAAGCTAAGACATACTGTTACAGGAAAAAAAACCCAAAAACATTATTAATAAATAAATAATAATTTTGCCTTGCTCCTTGATTCCTTCTTGGCAGAAAAACTATACTGAGCGTGAAATATCTGTCTGTGCTGAAAGTAGGACTTACGTGTTTTGAATATTTCATTTTAAATTTCTAAAATGTTGTTTACCTGTCTATCAAGAATGCAGGCTGAATGCTAGAGTTTTTTTGCATGTTTGTCAAGAAAAATGCCTCTCTGTATAGAGACCTGTCATGGGCGCTGAACAGCGTCAAATCGGAGATATTATTTTTAGTATTGAGGTTTAAAATAACAAAAGCACAACTCAGCAGCTTTTGCCATAACTTTGGCCATCAACAACTTTTATAAATACAATCTTACTATGTCTTTTGCAGGACACAAATGTGAACACAAAATTGGGGAATGTAATAGCAGACTATAATTGTTTTAAGATGTGAAAGAATGACTGGTGGTGGGGAAGTTTTCTGCTTACTAGTGTGAAGTCATGTTCCAATTTGACAAAAGCACCTGGGATTTTTAGAAGTCAAATCCATTATTCCTGTTTACTCTGTACTCATGTTCGCTCTGAATAAATCCACATGACTGTGGTTTAATGGGGGAGGGTGTGTGTGTGTAATGTGTATTATGCCATTATGCTTGTTAGTATGTTATACAAGCAGCATGGAATAATGTTGGGCATACAGAATAATGGGAAAGTGGAGTGAGCCTTTGTGCAGTGGAATGACAGGGAAGTTCTCAAGGAGGTTTTGGAAGAACAGCAAATGCTTAGCTACCATTGCTGTTAGAGTAGTATCTCCTCAGCTATAAAATGGAAGCAGATTAATAGAGTTTGTTGAAGATAGCAGCTCTTGAAAGTGTTGGACTGCTTTGGATGCTCACACCTCCCTTTGCATAATGGTAGTTAGTGGGCTCAAAAGTAGTTTTATAATGGACTTAGGTTGATTCCAGTAATGTGACAATTTCTGCTTCTTCTACACCCATGTTTCAGCATATCCTTTTCTCCACATCCAGTTTCTCTTTTGTGTCTTTTACAAAACTACCTATGGAAAGAGATTTTCTTTAAATAGAAGCTTTCATGCAGTCATTATTATTGAGTCCTGTTTACAATGTTCAGTTTTCTTTATGAAAATGCAGCTCTTTTACTGCTTTTCTCAACTTCTTCAGTAAGTGTTCTGCAGGATGGCTAGATGGGAGAACACATTATGGGTAACACCATGTTGTTCACAGATTACTGTGATAATGCAAAATGATTGTGAAGCCTGAAAAAAACCCCTGTATTTTGTGTTATACAGAGTTTCCTAAGGGCAAAAATGCTTTTTCCTCTTATGTCTGTAGCTCTTAGATAAATGTTGTCTGTCCATGTTTAGTTTATTCTGCTCCATTTTTCCACTTACAATTTGCATCCTAGATTCTGTTCTCTCACATTTGTTTCAAAAATACTGTTTAAGTGTAGAGATGTAGATGTTCTTACCCTGACTTACAGCCTAAGCAGCTAAGCATGTTAAATAAAAAGCTGTCACAGCAGCTATTTAGTGGGTATTATGCAAGATGTCCTGATACAACAACTCCTAAAGAAAGCTTATAGCAACATGAATTTATAGCAAAACTTTATGCAATTAGTCTGATAAAACATGTTGGGGATGGAGAAGAGAACAGGCTTTTGTAAACTCCTGTGAAGTACAGAAAACTTCTACTTTCCCTCCTCTCTAAGAAGTGTAAACTATTGAGGTTAAGTAGGTGGGGCAACCGGAAGTAATTACTAAGGCCAGTGGCATTTTTGCGGTGTAATAAAGGCAGAAGCTAATTATTCAGTTTTTATTTAAGTGAAATGATGCCAAAAAGGAGGTTCCTGCAGAGCAGCTGCACTCCTTCAGTGTTACTCTAATTTACCACAGACACAACTGTCACAAACAGAACTTTTAAACTTGATATATAGCCACGAAAGTAAGGAGCCCTTTGTCTGGAGTGCATGCAGAAGAACGCCTTTATACAAATCAACCAGCAGATGACGGACAATGATGAAAATTTGATTCTTTGAAGTCATAATGGTCATTGAAATGTGTGAAATTCTGGTATTGAAAAGAGAATGGCTAGCAAGACTTTAAGTCCTGGGTGGTTGCTGGAAGCTTGCTGGGAGGTTTTTCTGTGTTTTGACACCAACTTCCCATTGCTTGTTCCCTATTTCCTTTATTTAAAAAAAAAAAAAGAGGGGGGAAGGGGTGCTAAGTGGTAGATAGTTGATAATGGTTATGTACAGTTTTTGTCTATGTGTGGACAGAAATGTCATAGGAGTTATGTGACACCTTTATGAATACCTGACCCATCTATTCAGAAACACTTGTTTTCAGAGATACTTTTAAGCATTTTGTCTCTTCCCCTTGAGTTGCATTTCTCATCCCCAAATTGGAATTTGTGCTATTAGTGAAGTATTTAAAAGATGGAAATTCTTGTTTCCTTTAAAAGGACATTGCCTCTATGAAACAGTTTTTCTCCCTGCTGTATAGCACATTTATCATTTCTTATTGCTCTTCCCAGAACAGCTTCACCAGGCTTTCCACCATGACAAGTATTCTTAAATAGTGCAGGTTATAATAAAGACAAAACTTTCTCTTTATTTTTAAGCAATTTAATGTGATTTCTGCTGTTTAAAAACAGTGAGTGTTTTGTCCCATTTCACTTATTCCAAGAAGCAGCAAAATAGCTCAAAATGAGGTGTTTGTTGTTTTTTTTTCTTCTTTTTATTATTACAAAAAAGGTAAAAGGTTGCTCTTACCCGCCACGCCATATATACTGAGGAAAACAATGTCAGAACACACCTTTTATATGATAGCCTGTGTTAAAAATGTGAAGCAAGGTTGTTAATTTAGTAAAGTAAAGCTTATCTTTTATGTTGTCACCTTATTATTTAGAAATTTTAATGCTGAACACTAATATTTTAATATGCTAGTATAGCAAAATTCAGTAAGGAACACTTGAAAAAAACCCCAAAAACACAACAACAAAAAAAACAATAAACCAAACCAAACAAAAAACCAGAGATAGTAATGTGAAACTAGCTGTCAAAAACATCTTTGTTTTGGAAAGCTGGTTCACAGGTAGTTTCAGTGAGAACTTGAACTCAGAACAAAGCACTGAAGACACAGTGAAGAGTTCAACTCAGTGCAGCATAGTTCTTTTCAAGTATTGTATTGTTTTAATGGCATCTTGGAGCGGGAGCTTTAGCCCATTGAAATGTCGCTTAAAGGACAGGTTCTTCTGTCAGTAGCTGGAGCTCTGTGGATGAAATGATCACAATAGAGTGTTGTAATGCATTTTAAAAGTGTGAGAAATCAGTTTGTCTAGACTAAGAGTGCGCCTACAGGGAATAGGAATTTTAGAGCTTCTGTGCTCTTTAAGTGTCAAGTATGTGATAGATGCCAAGCCTTTTTATTCCATATCTTTGGCAACAGCTCCGCTATGCTACAGTACCTTACATGTCTACAGCAAGCAAAAACAGTGATTTTATGTCAGGACAACTTGGGCTTCAGAAACGAGAAACTCATTGTCCCAACAACTGTCTGTTCAATTGCCAGCTTTAAAATGGGGAGGATATCAATAAGCAGTTGCTAGATTCCCAGAAGGTATGGAAATTTTAGCTGTAATGAATCAAAGTATGAAGAATTAGCAACACTATATATTTTAGTTTCAGAAAGTAGGCAGGTTTTAGTTTTCATCTTAAAAGGATTTATATAGGATGAATCCTATATTTTTAGTGAAATAACTTCGATTTGGAGTGAATTGGATGCCCAGAAAAACATGTCTTGAAGGCTCTTATGGTTTCTCTGGATTTTGGGTTTATTTTCCTACAGACGAAGAAGTCTAGGCATTTCTTTACTACAGGTACCTCATAAATACAACATTTGCTGTGTTTTAATACTCTTAAAATTGTATTCTGTATGCACTACTGTGTAGTATTTTTATGATTCTCTGGTGTGAAGAGGAAATTGTATATGTCCATGATGTTATTTAACATAGTATCTTATTTTAATAATTACAGATAATTCTGTACAGTAAAAAAGCCCTTAAATCTGAAGCTGAAAATTAGTAATGGACAGATGGACTTGCTAAGCATAAGATATAGTTCAACAAATTTCATATATTTGAGCTATTTTGAACCTTGCCTATTTGAAGGTATTTGATGATAACAAATCTGCACGTAGCAGATTATTTTAGAGGAGTAAAAGGACTTTTTTGTGAATATTCTTACATTTTCTTGATAGGCATGTTAAATACAGAAACAAAGGCTAATATAGTAACATTAATCTAAACAGACAAAATGAAACATACTTTACTTCGGGTAAAACCCCCTTTTTGTTAAACAAAGCACTTGGACAATTCAAATGAGAAAACTTTAACATGTTTTGTTGTAAAACCGCGGTTTAAACTTTATCAGTCAGAATTGCCAGTCTGTCAGGAGGTGCTTTACATGCATGTTGCAACATTCTAGTGACCGGTAATGTTTCATATCACTGCAAAACTCACATTAAAAATAAACATTACATAGTCCTAATGAAAGCATTTATAATGGAATTGTTAAGATATTTTGACAGTTTCTTTTGGTAGTCTGGGTAGAATTGTCAGAAGTTGGAAAATTAGTGTTCATACTTGTTTGTTTCCCCTGCTGTTTTAATTGCAAATACAAGTCAAACACTTTAAACTTGCTCCCTTGTGTAGTTTTGAGGGACTGATCTCCCAAAATTTGTTTTCTGAACTAAATCAAAAAATGAGACTTGCCTCACTTCACAGGATGATCTGGTGACAGCACCAAGAGCTTTTAATTTTGCCACAAAACAAAATCCCATAAAGTGAGTAATGACAGACTTGTAAAGCCACAGTGTTTTATTTAAACTTCCTTGCCTTTTAAATTCAAGTCATGGCAGTACTGGCAAGATGAGTTCAATATGCCCAAGGTTTTGCTGCAGTTTTTCACTTTCATGAGTTTACTGTTTGCTTCTGGAGAGAGGAAGGGAGGGGAGGCCAGGAAAGGAGACCAAAAAGTCCCAACTGGCCTTTTAAGTGTGTAGGGAACAGGAGTAGTATAGCATCCTTAGAGATGGATTTGATGTTTGATTTCAATCTTTACTGGGGTGAACTGACAGGTTAATTTTATGTAATTGCTGTTTAGTTTTTAGCAAGAAAGTTCACTTTGATTATATCAGATGCTGCTGAGGGGAATTTTTCACTAAAATCTTGTGCAGTTTTCTGTATCTTATTCTTTGTTAAAAGTCAGTGAATATTTTATTGCCTAGTTTTGTGGTGCTTCAGTTTTCATCATTGTTAGGGTTATTTGTTGAGGTCTTACAAGCCAACCGTAGTAGAGGAGGGCATCCTACTACTGAAAACACACAAGCCTGTTTGGTTTGGGTTGTTTTTTTAAGGTTGGAATGTCCTGAATCCTTTTGTCCTTCAAGAAAATACTGAAGAACGTTACCAGTATCGAATGTTCCTCTCTTGATCTTGAATATCATCAAAAGAATTGACTCTCAAAAGCTGATACTCATAGCTTGAAACAAGACAAGGATGTCAACTTTATATAATAACTAATGGACAGAGAAGAAAGAGAGCTGAAATTTAGTACCTCCTCTGCAGTCTCAGTCAATACATTCCAGTGTGAAAGATAACCTCCTGCCTCTTTCTTCATGCTAAGCATAGCTCCTTGAGTCAGTGTAGATGTTGGTGCCTCTTAATTAAATACAGACTGAAGCCCAAGTGAAAGCACTTTACACTGTAGCACATAGTTGGCTGCCTAGGATTTTGGTGAATAATCCTGTTCACATGAAGCTTAGGTTCCTAATGGTAATGTAAAATTTAGGGATTTGTCAATGTTTCAGTCTGCGCTCTAATACTTTCTTCAAGGAAAAAAAAGGAGTTTATAGATTTCTGTATGTGCTTTAGCTGGTGCAGGTTGGAGCATTCCTGACTTTGCAGCTGTGGTCAGAGGATGGGAGGGAATACCCTGTCCCTTCTCTGGCACTACCAATCCTGTAACTGAGAGATGAGCAGATTCAAGTAATTGATCCATGCAAAATCTAATTCAGCTAGAGGAAGCAGTATGATAGAAGCCCCAATGTGTATCAGCTCCACTTTTATACAACTGGACTCATAACATACTTTCCTGTGGTTTATTTTTCTTTTTTGTAACGTAAAAATAAAAACCAAGTATGAAATAATGTAAAAAGCATAAACAGCATTATTTTACAAGCCTTTTATGTGAACCTTTTTTTAACAAGTTCCATTGCATTTTTTCATAGGATATCACTGCTTTAACTGGTGTTCCAGATGAGCACATCAAAACCAGAAAAGTTCACATTTTTGTTCCAGCACGTAATGCAATGCAAGCAGGAGTTAACAATACAAAGAAATGGAAGATGGAATTTGATAATAGGGAGCGCTGGGAGAACCCTTTAATGGGCTGGGCATCTACGTGAGTATTACTGAATTTGAAAATACTTTTCTTGTATATTTGGCTCTTACTAGTCCTGTAAATTTCAAGTTTGAAATATTTACCTGTAAATCTGTTTTTTTCTAACACTTCTTACAGTAAGCAGTTGGGTTTGTTAGTCATATGATTAAATGATCTGTTAGGGTTTAAAAGCAGATTTTAACTCACAACATTGATCTGAAAGAGTTTGAAAAAAGTGTTGACAACCAGAAATTTCAACGATTACATTTGTGGTGGTGTTACTGTATGGCTGCATCAGGTAAAGAAGGTTGTTGGTTGCCTGAAGCAGTAAATCCTTCTTAGCTTTCAACTGTATCTTTTAAAATTGGGTAGATATAAAATAAGAATACTTAGCTTCTGTTGGGTTTTTTATGGGTTTGGTTTTTTTTTTTCACAAAGTTATATAAATATCCTGAAGATCTGAAATGAGGAGACATAACTAATCTAAAAAAAACCCCAAACCTATTTAAATATTACACTGATTGTTTCAATGTTGCTCATAGTAATAAAACATCAAATATATAGAAAAGTACTGATCTTAGCTAAATATGCTATTATTTGGAAAAGCAAATATAAGTTGGATGCATGTTAGGTTTTTTTTTCTTGATATAGATATGCTACTTATATTTTACTGTGTGGCTAGAATTCCTGTGAACTGTGAGGACTATGCCACCAATTCTCATGACAATACTCTAATTTTGATTTGAAGCTGTCTTATTTGAGACATATACAGAAAAGTTTATTATTCTACATGAACAAAAATCAACCATTATAAATTCTTTTTTCAAACTTCAAAAATGATACAGTATGTTAGCACTTATGATCAAAGAACACAAAATTCTATTAAAAAAAACCCTTAAATACAATATAATTTGAGGACAAATTTTTTGAGATTTATTAGCATTCTAAAACAAGTACCAAGATTCTTTTTATACTTTTTTTTCATTTATATTTACTCGTAAAATAAGTGAATCCAGAAATACTAGTGCAAATAATCCTGCAGTCACGTCTTCCTGTTATGTTGGTTTCTGATAAGAAACTGAAGAAGCTCACAACCTGTAACATCTTGATTATGCTGGTACTGCAAAGCATTACGGAAGCCAAGTTCAGCTGTTGTTAGATGAAGAGAAGTACTGAGTAGTAATTAAAAGCATTATTTGTGTTAAAATAGTCTGTTAAAATATCTGGTTTAGAACTTCAAGCATGTATATAACAATGGCCTTATTTTAAGCACATCCTGGGATTTTTCACCATTTCATCTTAAGCATGTTTAAATCGGTGGAGGATAAGATATCAATGATTTGTAATTTGTAGATCTAAATAAAATGGACCCATAGCTTTTTTTTTTTTTAAATTGGGAGGTTTCATTACAGAAAAGCTTATGGATGGTTCTTAAGTACATCTTTTAATATAAATTTGTAATCAAAAGAAACAAGGGAAATGCATGGTTTCATCTGTACAAGATCTCAGAACAAAATGTTGAATCCCAGTTTGTAGTGCCTGATGAGGCAGTTTAGGCAGGCATGGGAGATCTGGTAATACTGCTGTTGCTGACACAAGGACATCATGCTGGCTATCGTGAACTCCAGTTTGCTCACAGATTATCACAAACTCAAGCCTATGGATAGCTCATTTATGGAAAGAAAGGGAAAAGCTGTGTTTAGATTGAATGAAGGATGATCCCACATGAAAAAAGAACAAATTGTTTCTCCACAGTCCTCATTTCCAAACTGCTGGAAGGTTTTGCCAGACTTGCAGTACTGAACAGGCACCAGTCTCTCACTACACTTCAGGCTTATATTTCTTTGTTTCCCTTCAGTAGTGTTGAGAAGATTTTTTTTCACCCCAATCACGGAAGAGAAGAGCAATAAGCAGAAGTTGTCAAAATTTTGCAACGTATTTGGGTCACTTGATTCTCCAACTGATCATGTCATGGACTAATTTTTAGGTCCTATATCTTCTTACTGCCTTTATAAGAGAAGTCTTTAAATGTTTTTAAGATAGCCCATCTCAGTGGCAGTATAATTTCTTCCTTTAACGTGGGTTTGTTTTTTTTTATTTGGGGGATATATTGGATATATAGTGAACTCCCATTTTTCCATGTGTACATCAGATAAAATTACATTGTTGTCTTTGCTGGAAGCTAGATTCCTCCTCCTCCCCTCCCCCTCTGCCAGTCACAGGCTCCGTCTTTTGTTGTAGAGAGTTCAGTGTACCTTTGGTTGATTTTTCTCTTCATTTACCCTTACAGCTTCAAAGAGAACTGTTCAGAGGCAGCTCCTTCAGTAGCATCTTGCAATTTGGTCTTACCTTCCCAGTTGTCTCCCAGGCTCATGTGCAGTGTTGTTTCAGGGAACTGCTATCAAGTGATATCTCTAGATGCAACTGATACCTCATTTCTGTAAAAGTTTTGTAGATTAATTTTTAGAGCCCTATTTTTTTTTCGATCCTTTGTCATTGTTCTCAAGTGGAACTTTTATAGCAACAAATAAGGCATTTGGATTTTTCTGAGATTTTAGTTTGTTTCAAGAAGTCTTTTGCTGTGTGATTCTCTTTAGAAATGTAGTTGAGGAATAGCTGATCATCTAAACTAACCACTGTGTATTTAATTAGCAAGCATTTTGTGTTTCTGAGCTGTGTTTTTGTTAGTGGCCTGTGATCTGCTTGCTGTATGGAAATAATTTGTGGAAATCATGTGACCTCAGAAAAAGCTGATCTCTTGAATTTTTGACGTACTTTTCAGTCTCGTGTTTAATTCCTGCTCTACTCACTTGTATAAAAAAGAGCAGAATATCAAAGATTATTCTTCCACTGTCTGCTCTACAGACTCCTGGTCTTTTTGAAATGTTCAAAATTACCATAAGCCTCCTAATCTTCAAAAAGAGAAGGACTACACAGCTTTAAAAAATAAAGTTTGTTGCAGAGCATTTATAATAACTTCAGCAGGTAGTTAGACATGTTTGTCTAATGAAAAACTTAAAACATTAATTTCTGCAAGGAGTTGGTTGAGAAGCTTAACAGACTGAAAGAGTGAATCTGCAGAATGTAAGTGTTAATCCTGGAAATAATTAAAAATAAATTGATTTTGAATGGCTTGTGAGGTAGTGTACTACAAGAAGTTGTGTAATACAGCATTTGATTAGCATTTGAGATATAGATATAATTATTGTATATTTCAAATGTGCTTAGAGTTTGTCATCTGATTTCTTACAGAGCTGATCCTTTATCCAACATGGTTCTTACTTTCTCTACTAAAGATGATGCCATTGCCTTTGCTGAAAAAAATGGTATGTATTTTATGTATTGGATATGAGGTATTCAACTTTCTGTAAGCAATCTTGATCTCAAAGTAGTAAGAAAAAAATAAAGGATCTAGTAGTAACAACAGAAAAAATAAAACTACCTTCCCTCTATTTCACAAAATATGTAGACCATTAGTGCTCTAAAAGGAGGAGAAGGAAAATGGGAAGAAATATGTCTGACTGTGCTGAAATTATAGAATCAAGACCATCCACTCCCTGCAAAGGTGTTCCAGCCTCTTAGCATTAGTGTTGCACTGCTTTTTCAAGTATCTGTGTTTTGTATGAGAACTGAGTCTTGCTCATGTCTTGGAGAATAATTGATGTTAATACTTTAAGAGTACCCAAGGTTGGGAGTTCCAGCGACATGGCAGTGGGATTTTTGTCTGAAGGCTTGACATGAGCATGTATATTCTAGTTAAGGAAAGTCTGTCAGAATCCAGAATCCTTGTGAATGTTTGATTATCAGAAAAAAATAAAATAAAATAAAATCACTAGTAAGTAAGTAAGTATGCTGGACTCTAGTTTTGTCCACGTTGCAAAATGGATTTATTGTAGATTCATAGAATATCTCAAGTTGGAAGGGACCCATAAGGATCATCAAGTTCAACTCCCTGCTCCTTACAGGACTTCCTTAAACTAAACTGTATGACTAAGAACATCATCCAGACTCTCCTTGAACTCTCCTAGACTTGGTGCTGTGAACACATCCCTGGGGAGCGTGTTCCAAGGACCAGGCGAAGAACCTTTGGTGAAGAACCTTTTCCTAATGTCCAACCTGAATTTCCTCTGATGCATCTTCATTCCAAGTCCTCACATCCTATCACTGTGACCAGAGAGAGGAGATCAATACCTCTCCCACTGCTGCTTCCCTTAAGGAAGTTTGCTCCTCTTGTTTGCAAACAGAGGAGGACTAGTGGAGAACGTGGCAGTTGGAGGCTGTCTAGGGAATAGTGACCATGAAATTATTAAGTTCTCTGTTCTTAGAGATGTTAGGAAGTGGGGACAGCAAGACTGACACTCTGGACTTTCGAAGAGCAAACTTTGACTTATTTCAGAGGTCACTTGATAGAATCCCTTGGGAGTCAGTTTTGAAAGATGTCCGAGTCCAGGAAAGCTGGATGTATTTTAAGAATATCATCTTAAAGGCACAGGAGCAGGCCATCCCCACATACCGTAAGACAAGTCGTCAACAAAAAAGACTGGCCTGGCTGAATAGGGAGGTTTGTTTTAAAATCGGGGAAAAAGGAGGGTTTATATCCTCTGGAAGAAGGGGTAGATGACTCATAATGAGTATAAGAATGTTGTCAGGTCATGCAGAGAAATAATGAGAAGGTCGAAAGCTGAACTAGAAGTTACTCTGGCTTTAGAGGTGAAGAGCAATAAGAATAATGTCTATAAATACATTACTAATAAAAGAAAGGCCAGGGAGGGCCTCCATCCCCTACTAGATCCAGGAGGAAATACGGTGACAAAAGATGAGGAGAAGGCTGAGGTGCTTAATGCCTTCTTTGCCTCAGTCTTTAGTAATGGAAACCCTTACACCAGGGAAAGTCACTCCCCCAGGCCAAGAGACAGGGGCCAGGAACACAATGCCCCCCCTACAATTCAGGAGGAGAAGGTCCATGACCTGCTGCTCAGCTTCAATGTGCATAAATCTATGGGGCTGGATGGTTACATCCTAGAGTGCTGAGAGAACTGGCAGTGCTGCTCACCAGGCCACTGTCCACCATTCATCAGCAATCCTGTCTGACTGGGGAGCTGTCTGGCTTGGAAGCCAGCCAATATAACACCCATATATAAGAAGGGACAGAAGGATGACCTGGGGAACTACAGGCCTGTCAGTTTGACTTCAGTACCAGGGAAGCTGATGGAGCAAATCATCCTGGTTCCATTATGCAGCACATGAAGGATGAGCAGGTGATCAGGCCCAGTCAGCGTGGGTTTATGAAGGACAGGTCCTGTTTAACAAACCTCATCTCCTTCTATGACAGGGTGGCCTGCTTGTGGGATGAAGGCAAGGCTGTGGATGTTGTCTCTCTTGACTTTAGTAAGGCATTTGACACCATTTCCCACAGTGTTCTGTTAGAGAAATTGTCTGCTCTTGGCTTGGATGGGTGTATGCTTTCCTGGGTGAAAAACTGGTTAGATGGATGAGTCCAAAGAGTTGAACTCCATGAGTTTCCATAAGGCCAAATGCCGGGTCCTGCACTTGGGCCACAACAACCCCAGCTGCACTGCAGGCTTGGGGAGGAGTGGCTGGAGAGTTCCCAGGCAGAGAAGGACGTGGGGGTGTTGATTGACAGCTGCCTGAACATGAGCCAGCAGTGTGCCCAGGTGGCCAAGAAGGCCAATGGCATCCTGGCCTGGATCAGGAATAGCGTGGTCAGCAGGAGCAGGGAGGTGATCATTCCTCTGTACTCGGCTTTGGTGAGGCTGCACTTCGAATACTGTGTCCAGTTTTGGGCCCCTCTCTCCAGGAAGGACACTGGGGTGCTGGAGAGGGTACAGATGTGGGCTACAAAGCTAGTAAGGGGTTTGGAGCATGTCTTTTATGAGGAGAGGCTGAGGGATCTGGGGCTGTTTAGCCTTGAGAAAAGAAGGCTGAGGAGAGACCTTTTTGCCCTCTACAACTATCTGAAGGGAATTTGTAGAGAGGTGGGAGTTGGTCTGTTCTCCCTGTGACAAGTGACAGAACAAGAGGAAACGGACTGAGGTTGATCAGGGGAGGTTCAGGCTGGATATTAGGAAGCATTTCTTTACAAAAAGGGAATGGCCTGCCCAGGGAGGTGGTGGAGTCACCATAACTGGAGGTGTTTAAGAGCCAGGTAGATGTTGTGCTCAGGGACATGGTTTAGTGATTTCTGATGGAGCTAGGAGTAAGGTTGGACTTGATGATCTTGAAGGTCTCTTCCTGCCGAAACTGTTCTATGATTCTAAGAAGTTGTAGATTGAGGAAGTTACACCTAACTCTTCCCTAGTACAATACTTAAGTCTAAACACTTACACTTGATGATTGTTTATATTTGAGGAAAAGATAACAGAAAAACTATTACTTAATATTTTTAGTGCTAACGGTGTACCAGAAGGACTGTATCTGTAAATTTACTTGGTTACTTAGGATTGTATTTTCTCATTGAATTACAGTGCACAAGCACTGTCCATAATCTCATCCTTTTGAATATTCAATGGTCCTTTAACGTGTTGTTGCTTTATTTTATTTTATTTTTATTTTTAAGGGAAAAAGAATAAAAATAGGCTTGATGTTTAATGCTTATGGATGTGAGGAAGACTAATTGCACTGAGTTAAAGCACATAGTGCACATGGAGTGTAAGCTTCTTCAGAAGTCTTCACTGTGGTGTGCAGCTTTCAACTATATTTAGTCTGGAGTAAATATACAGTAAAGTTACTTGGTAAGATTGTTCAGAATTGTTAGATGGCTTATGTTATACACCCAAACAACAGGATAAGTTCATTCACTTACACAATTAAGAAGCTAAACCATTTCATGTGCAATTTATCTGCACTTCTTCAAGGTAAAGGCTATTATTTAATTCCTCTTTCAGTTAGTCTTTTTTTAAAATTAATAATCTTAATGTATTAAAAGATGTTATATTCACTAAGAAATTAATATTGCAATTTTAATAGTATTTTAATTTTTTTTTTAACAAATACAAAATTTTGGAAAATGGTGTTGCTTACTTAGGCTTCTCTATTATTCATGCTATTTCTATTTCTTGGGAAATTCAGCCTATAAGAGAAAAAAATTAATCCTGTCCCATGTATCACTATATTCAGGAGCTATTTATGTTATGTCTTTGCATATGTTGTATTTTGTCGTTTCAAAAATGCAGATAAATACTTGACTTGTTCAATGTAGAAAGTTTACACCTGCTATGAATTAGTAATGAATATCTGTTTTATGGGAAAACTATAAAGAAATTCTACCAACTAAAGTAAGGCTTATTAATAAGTGGTATTAATATTATTGTTATTTCCATATTCACTTAGGTTGCACCCTTAATTTTACCATAATAGTGATGTACCAGACTTTTCTTTAGATACTACCTTGCCTAAATTATTATTCCATTTTTATTTAAGGTGGCTTAGTTTTATGTGCATGTTACGTACATACCATTTCCTGCAGTAATAGCTTCAGAATGAGATGTAGCTGGAAGTATAAATTTTTAAATATTTATTAAGAAAGGAATGAGAAACTTAGGCACACATTTACAATGGAGCTTAGCAGATAAACTGAGGTATTGCTGAAATGCATCTAAGTCTAGGAACACAAGTATTTGCCTCTCGGTCCTTCCTATATAAACCACCCAAGTTCTCCATCGCAAAATTCCTTAAGAACCTCAAGTTTAATTTCTGCAAATCCTAGATTCTGCAGGTATGTTAATATGATTGGGAAACCTAAGAGTTCTTTCTTACCTAAAAATGTCAGGAACCTGAGGCAAGCTGCCTTTCTGCCTGCTCTGTCTGATGTGTTTTCTAATGTAGAAATAACAGCACTGAATACAGTAATGGGAGAGATGTCTGTCCAAAATGTAACAGCTGGGGATGGTCTGAAGTCGATGCAAGGATAGAACACTTTCAATTGGATGAAATTAAAACTTTAGCCTTTTGACCTAAATTATTCTTTGTCGTGTCTAACATCGATGAGGCAGTTGTTTAAAAACACAGCTTTAGTAACACGGATAACCTTTAGTAACACGATAACCTTTAGTCAGGTGATGAGAGTGTTCTTCCAGAGACAATGAAATCTGCTTTATATCCACTTGGCTTGTGTGGCAGAGTTCTGGGAAAGAATAAACTCCCCCAACATTGTGGTATTTTTGTAAAAGTGACCTCTGCTTTCTCTCCTGAACAACTGAAGCTTGACTGTTTCAGAGTGTGAGACCTTATCATATACAGCAGCCTCCTGCAATACGAAGTTAGATGTAACTAACTTCATGGATTTTGTATAGCTATGGCAGCACAAGTCATTGTGCTGGCAGTTGTGAATCCGTTCTGTAGGCACTCAGCTCCTCTCTATCTAGTGTATGAAAAGATGAAGCAATAACTTGGGGCTGTAGATTCTGTTCCAGCAGCCAAGTGCCTCAAAGTTAGGTGTTACAGTGCTGAATGTTGCAATACCAAAGTCTGTCTCTGGACCTAGTTCTGGTTGTTTACTCAAGCTTATATTTTTAATCAGAACAGGAGGCAAAAGCCAGTGCTCTCACAGATGGAAATAATATGGTTTTAAAACCTCTATTCCAGTGTTTTTTACTGAGAATAGTTATTTGGAAATTAACATTGTTTCAACTTCATAAGCATGAAGAAAATGTTTGTGTGACATTTGTGAATACATGAAATTGAGACACAGTGACATGACAACATGTGTATCATACAAAACATGTTTTGATGTGTAGATGTTTCTTGAATGTTTTGTGTGCACATCTTAAATGTTAAAAATAAGATATATCTTAAACTTTTTCAGACATAACAAGTTTTTGTTTCACAACTATAGAAGTATCATCTTTTAAATATCAGTTAAAATTGCAACTTAACCACTTCTAGCTTCAACTTGGGTGTCTCTACTTTGAGTGAAATGTTGTAGTTGAAGAGACCAAACTTTGGAATACTGAGTGCTGCCCTGGCAACTTTCCAGGCTCCTGAAGGCTGCAACCAATTTGCATTTTGATTTACATAAACACTGATGTCTCCACCTCCTCTTTTCTGACATTTTTTAGCATTTCTCTTTCTTAACTATCACATAATTTACTTGTCTTCTATCACTCCATTCCCTTTTCTTTTACTTATTTTTTTTATGTTTTTATAAAAATGTTAACTATTAAACTCCTTTCTAATGCTGAAGTTTTTTTTTTGCTCTTCCTTTCTTTCTCCTTTTTTCTCTAGCTTTCCAAGGTGTCCATTGTCCTGCAGCCTTTGGGATTGATGTTCTCTATGCTGTTTTTTCCCCACTTGTTCTTATCTTTATTCCCATATCCTGTTACAGGATACACAAAGCTTTAGTGCTTCTGTGATGCTATAGAGTTTTGCAGCCATGAACTCGGAGGACAGTCTGTGTTCCCTTTTGAGGTTTTCACTGACGGCTGTCAGGTTTTTTGCAGGAGTAAAGAAAATGGAGGTACATAGTATGGTGAAGTCTGCTTCTGACTGCAGTGGAATACACTAGTGGATGCCTGCATGGAGGAAAAGATACTAAAGTTAAAATAAGTTGCACTTGCTCTATCTTGTATGCTAAGAATATTTAGAATTCTTTTTCTTTATTGTCTCCCCCTCCTTGTATTTATCCATGTAACCTCCAGGCTGGATTTATGACGTTGAAGAGAAGAAGATTCCAAAACCTAAATCCAAGTCTTATGGTGCAAACTTTTCTTGGAACAAAAGAACAAGGGTGTCTACCAAATAGGTTGGCATTGGCTGTCTGACTGTGAATAAAGTCAGCTGTGCTATATTTATAGTCCATGTATAATACATCTCTTAATCTCCTAATAAATCTGACCTTTAAACTACAGATGCATCTTGTGATGTCTATTTAAAATGTTTTTGATGTCTCCATTTGAACCTGTTGCAAACTTCCCTATAAATAGGGGTGATTTGGAGTGTTCATAGTTCAAAAAAATTGCCGTACTAGGAATCTATTAAAAGGAATGTTTGAAATCAGATGCAAATTTAAAGATTATGGTTTATCTTTGATGGTAATTTTATATTAACTATCTTGTTTAAACTTACCAGCCTCGCATATACAAATTCTCTCAGTAGAATTTGGAGTCTTTCTCTTTATAGACAAGGGAGGTTTGTCAATTGAACAGAAAAGTATAATGTATATAAAACTTAACGTTTGAGTAAATCTTAGACTATTGTGTATAAATGTGTATTCACAGAATCATGGAATGTTAGGGATTGGAAGGGACCTTGAAGGATCATCTAGTCCAACCCCCCTGCCAGAGCAGCACCACCGAGAGCAGGTCACATAGGAATGCATCCAGACAGGTTTTGAATGCCTCCAGAGAAGGAGACCCCACAACCTCTCTGGGCAGCCTGTTCCGGTGCTCTGTTATTTTATATAACCTCCATTATGCCCAAAATAATACTGTCATTATTCCAGAAGCACTCATGACTGGAATAGAATGCACTGTTTTTTTGTGTTGGACGTGGGGGGAGGTTTAGTCCAAAAGGTTGAGATTGCAATTGTTTCTCTGTGATGTTCTTCAGAAGTGAAACTAAGCCAGTTCAGTATTCAAAAGTTAAGTCAGAAGGGTGTCAGGATCTTCATGCAGCATCAGCATATACTGATTATATATTTACAACTCTATTTTTGTATTGATAGCTACATGTTTATCTGCATTGTTTCCTATTGCCCAACAAGAGATACCTAACAAGATGATAGCATCTCAGCCATAACATCAGATATGTAGCCTGAACTCAGTTTGTCTTATGTGACATTAAATCCTTAATAATGCACAACATTGTTTGGAATCCTTTGTTACATATCTGTGGCTTTTGATTTATTCACTTCTCCTTTAACTTTCACTTAACAAATTGAGGTATCAACACATGATCAGTGAAATCTATTAGAAACTGGGGGAGGGTACACCTTTTTCATATGCAACTGAGAGTTTTCTCCCAACTGTCACAAAAGAAACAGTTGAGACAGCTCCTCAACATAGATCTAAAGAATGGTGTAAGTGCTATGCACTAGCTAAAAGAAGGTTTAAAACTACCTTGTGTTGCCAATATTTGATTATATTCTTGTTTCAGTTTTAACCAGCTGCTCTATATGCTGGCTAACGTTTGTTTAAGGCATTGTTTTTGACCCAGTTTCAGTGTAGACAACCAGTTGTCTGATGTCACTATTTTGCTATCACAGAGAAGAACTGTTATTCCAGTTCATCTTCCTATTGAATTTTGAATGCTGCATTGTGCAGTGGAGCCTAAAGTCCTCCAGGAACGCCAAAGTGCACCAAACTGGAATTGTAACAGTCCAGAATCTATTACATCTCTTTGTATTCTGGCTAAGCTTAGTATGCTGGTTTTACTAAAGAGACAGTAATAAGAAAATCCATTCATTGTTTTGCTTTGTGGGTTTTTTTTCTTTTGCAACTGAAGAGCAGCAAGATCTTAGTTTAATGGTCTTCAAGCTTTGCAAGATTGTCAACATTAAAACTGAAAAGTGCTTGGATATCTAATGCAGCAGATGCACAGTTTGGCTTTTGAAATTATGCAGTCCAGGGAAATGACTGATAAAGGTTAGATACCTAACATTATCTTTGGACACCTGCCATATGAGATTGCTGTATGTTAATGTGTACTTATAACTAGAATAGTCTTCTCATAGACAACAGTTGTTTTTTCATTTTTGTTTCTCCTGCTAAGATAATGGAAATACTCAAAGGAGGATTCATTAAGTCCCCCTCCCTCACTTCATGAAGAAGAAACTATTTTTTTTTTCTGTAATGCATATATTCATTATGATTTTGCACTGTGCATCCCACTTTCAAGTCTTTTAGTTGTTTGAGACCAGGTGTTCTTTTCCTCCAGTCACATTCCTAGGGCATAGATTTTTTTTCTCCTATTGGATGGCTTCTTAAGAATGAGCATGCTGACAGTGGAAGAGAGTTGATGATTGTTGCTATAGTCTTCAAACCCTTTAAGTGAAATTGAGTACAAGAGCTTGCAGAGGACCAGTGCCATCAGGAATATATTTTGGGAGATCAAAAAATCTAGATACTAAACTTCATTATCCTTTCATTAACTTACCAGAATATTATGGCACTAGTTTGGAACTGAAATTGTACAAGATGATCTGACCGTCTTTGTTAAATAGCTCCACAAGTGAATGTTTCATTGGTGAACTCCAGCTTCTATTTCCTCTGCAGTGTGTTATGATAGGTAAGGTTGCTCCCAAATCTGGAATATGTCAAAACAAAAGGCACAACAGGTAAACTACCATAATTAGTTTTTTTCAGTATCCTCAACCATTGATCTGAAAATGGAAATTTAAAGAAGATTTTGAGGACTCAAGACTAATACAAATGCTGAAAGAGACTAGATATTCATCTTGGTGGTAGAGGTAGCTGTGCTGGATCAAACTAATCAAAGCTTTTCGTGGCATTAGTATTTCAAACCTCTGGAAGTATCAAAATCATTATGGGAAAAGAGGTTTAATAGCTCCCAAACAGATAGAACATCTTCTTTACCCAGTAGTATTTGTATGCATCTGAGGTGACTTACCACTTTACAATAACAACCAGAGGTGAATTTAAGAATTGCAAGACAATTGCATGCCAGCATTGCAGAGGAGCCTTACATAGATGTTACATTCCTTGCAGTGAATTCTGTAATGTTAAATGCATGCCTGTTTATATTAATTCCATGATGAGCCATGGAAAACCAAAGCCCAAACCAACCTTGATTAGCTGTTTTCTGAATGCTCAGAATGGTCATAATCTTTACCTTTTATGGCATTTCTTTTACCGAAGCTGAACTGAAATGCTGGAAATAAATGCTCCCCATTGCTGACTACAGGTAACTATCTACTCTGCAGTAGAGGACAGCCTTCAAAATGTGGGTGCATATATGATATATTTTGTATAGTTCTGTTGTGATAAAATGACATTTGCAGAATACCAAGTTATTTTGAAGATTGGCAGCATTCATACTTCCACTGAGCAATTTTAGTATAACAAGGGCCCAGCAACTCTCACAATCATGATGTTGTAATGGAATCTAAAGACTGTCATAAAACTAAAAGCAGTTTCAGATTTCTAGCAGTGTATTCCTTAAATATGCAGCTTGATGGATAATTTAAAACAAATCAGACTATGATGACAGTGATACTATGAAATGGAAAAAATAATTACCCTTACATAGAATGTTTTGTCATGTGGTAGAAAAGGAGAAGCTAATTTGGACTAACTTCAGCTTTTGCTAAATTTTACACCAGGACCTTGTGTAGTTTGGTTTTACCATAGATAGAGTTATCTGACTTTATGTTTGCTTACTGGCCATGCCAATATATTTTATTATTCAAAAAAAAACAAAAACAAAAAAAAACCACAAAAAAAAAACCAAAAAAAAACCCTCAGAAGTGCAAATAAACCTGAAATAACATAAAAAAAAAATTCTGTAGAGTTGGATGGTCTATCAGTTATGATGTGTCTGGTGAGGTAGCTTGCTTTGGTAAGTCCCTGTTCTTATCCCTACATTTCAAGAGGGATTTATTTTTATTTGGTACTTGATTAATCCTGGAGCATATCACCAACATCACACGATTGCTGAAATAAATGTACCCACATCAACTTAGAACAAAAAAAAAAAAAACCAACAAAAAAAAGGCAAATTATTTTGAAATGGTGTTAAAATATGGATTTTGGTTGGATTTAAAATATTGATTCTTCATATATGCATTTATCATTAGGGAAGATAGGCAGGTCCCTGTCTTGAACGCTTCCTGCACAGAAAATCTGAATAAAAACGTTTTTGGACAAGTTGATTAGAATAAATGCAAAGGTCAGACAGCGTTGTGAGAGTCCTGAAGGTATTAATATTTCAAACAATGTAACTACTATCTGTGGCTTATTTTCTGTAACTGTTATCTCTGGCTTAAACATTTTTTTTAAAACTCTCTCTACTTGAATAACAGGTGACAGGCTTTGGGGTTTTGACTGTTTGGGGTTTGTTGTGGGTTCCCCCCTCCCCACTGCAAAAAAGTCTCTATACCTAGTGATGTAAGCAGATGCGATTTAAAAATGTTGCATCAGTTTGGTTATTTTTTATGTAATTCACATGCCTGTTCTTCAGAGGAGTTGGTGAATATGGAGCCAAGATGATTCAACTAGTCCATTTGGATTTACAGAGAGCTTTCAAAAAGGTTTGATTTATCAAGTTACAGAGCATAAATACACATATACAGCATATTTAAAAACAAGTAGCTTTTGCTTGAGGAGCATATCTGAAGGATTGAATTGGTTCTTCAGTCTACAGGAGAGAGAACTGAGGGTGGGTATGGTAGTAGCCTTAAAATCACAAGTGATGCAAAGAATAGTGTATAGTTATTCACTGTTTTTCATACAGTGGCAGATCAACAAACTCATGAGGATGAAGCTTAAAAATGAGTACATTTTCACACAGCAGATTTTGAAATTCATTCTCAACCTTATGACTACCAGAACTAACTTTAACCCAACTCAAATTCAAACCAGGAAATGCATGCAGTGAAAGTTTGCATTAGACATAAAGTAGTCTACTGTTTAGAAAAAAAACCCTGAACTGCTGACAGATTGGAAAGGGTGTCCTTGGAGTATCCATGTTCTTTCTTTGTCAGTCACTGTCAGCCACTGCCAAAGCTGAGTGTGTTCAGGTGGATATCCTGATTTGGCAAAGACTTGTCTGTTCTTAGTGCTATTTGCTGGTATGGCATTCAAATATTTCCTGCTGTTGTATTTGTCAGTGTTTTGTGATTAATAAATACCTTCTTTGGAGTGAAGAAATGACCACAAACAATTTCCACTTTGAAGCTGATTGAGAGTTGCTACTGACCATCATGATCTTCAGTAATCAGATTTTTTAAAACAACTTACATACCCCTACATGGCTGAATTCCACAGTTTCAAAATTATTGTCTAAGATTGGAGAAATATTTAAATGAGGTTAAATATTTTCATATTGCGCATACAGTTCACCATCCTAAAATACCCTGATAAAACAGGGTAAGTACAATTATTCTTAAAAAGGTACTCCTAAATCAGAAGAAGTGAAGAAATCTTTTTGTTCTGGTATTGTGCCTATAAATATGGGAAGATGTTTTAATTTGTTACTAGGTAGAGAAAATTAGAAAATCCTTAGCATGTCTATCACATAAAGAAGTTGTCTGTTAGCATGCCTTGGTTGTCTGCTAGAGTATGCAAAGTTGTAGCGAGTCTACTGAGATAATTTTTCTAATTAAATGCAAGCTTGTCATTGCTGCCCTCTGCCTTAACCAGCTTAGGGAAGTAAAACATCAAACTGGGAAATATTCTAAATTTAAATTAGAACATACAGCTTATGACAAGCGGTGCCTAATAAATTCTCTGCTTATTACAGCAACTTTTCTGGCCCATTCTTGGTTGTTTCACTGTTTTGGCTTACATGTGATATCTTGTCGCTAAATAGGGTGGGTTTTTTTGTCAAAATTACAAAGCTGCTCAGAATTAAATTTGGGGTTTCTTTCTTCCCCTTTTCCCCACCTGACTACTTTTATTGCTTCATTTGGGATGTCTGCACAGTGCTTGAGAAAGTATTTTTGAGTAACATGTCTGGGGAAATGCTGCAGTTACAGTTCCCTTTATGTTGAAGACTATCTTATACATTGATCCGTTGCATTGATCATTCAAGTTAGTCTTCTTTCTGATGGTGCATTTTTTCTCTCTCTGGCAACCAGTTTATTATTGGGGTACTCATAGCAAAGTTCTTTTACCAGGAATGTAGAACAGATGTAAAATCTCATAACAAATGAAGAAGCCTCACTGAGACACCATAAAGGAACCTGCTAAATTTGCAACTGCTTTTTGCAGCTATATATAAAAGAACTTAGGAGCAAAAGGTGCATTTGCCTCAAAAGGAAGTTCTGAACCACAGCACCGAGAATGTGCAGTAAGTAGATTCCACAAGCTGCACTTGCACAAGTGTAATAACTATGTAAGTAAAACGATTTAAACAAAATTACTTTAAATAGCTAGGCTATAAAAAACCAAAACCTGCCACTGTGAATATAATCCAAATTTAAAAGATAACAGTAAATTGGAAACAACTTTGCTGCAGCCCATCACTTTAACTTTGTGCAAAACTGCAAATGCCAAGTCTTACAGTATCTGCTTTAAAGTGAGGTGATGTGAAAACTACCTGCCTGTCCACAGTGTGGATATGGACACTTAAACTGGATTGCTTTAGTGGCTGGTGGATTTTGATTCACTTAGGTAGTGGAGAAATCCAAAAACGTGAGATGCATTGAGCTTTAGAAGTACCTTTTTGTCTGTTGCCATGGGTGGATGTGAATGCTAAGTATTCATGTCTCTTATGAGAGACTAAACAAACTATTAGTAAAAAAAAATCATTACAAGTTACTAAACACATAGAAGCCACCTCCAGCATAGAAGTCCTTAAAGCATAGGTGTCTGGAGGCTGTGAGAATGCTTGAAGGTATGCATCTTGGCAGGCATCCCTACGGACCTAAACGGCCTAGACACTCACTCCCCTTCAGAATCAGGACCTGGGCTAGACAGAGCCATCATAACCACCTTTATGTTCTTATAACCACTTACATGACTATAAACAGAAACTAGTTAAGCTACTGCCATCTGCACTGTAAACACCTGAAGCTCAATCATCAATACCATTCTTCACATCTGAGAGATAATTAATTACTGATAAGTAAAATATCATCTGAGGGATGATAAAACTATTGATTTTTTATATCTGAACCTCTTTGCTTATGCACAGCTTAAATTGAATTACATATTTTTTTTTTCTTATCTCAAGTTCTTTCAGGTTTGTTTTCTTTCTGCCTCCTTTAAAAATGATGGCTGAAGCATCCACCTCTGCTACAAAGAATGGCTAAGAAATGCTTTTTATTTTTTTTAATTCCAGACTAGTATTTTGGGTCAGTATCAAAGCCCTGCCTATGTCTCAAATGTCTGTATGCTTTTTGAAGGAGGCATAGATGCTACCAGTAAGTGCATTAGAGTTGTGGAGAGAGTTAGGTGTACTCCTGTCAATGTGACCTCAAAAATAGCATCTTCACTTCCGATCAGTGCTTACCTTCAGATTTCAGACTGATTAAGAAGCACACAAGAGAGAAACTGCAGAGTCCATGTTTGAATTTAAGTCTTTGTGTTCCTGAAGAGAGCCAGGAGAAGACCATAGAAGACAATATAGGAATTCCATTTTAGAAAGGGCAGATGCCACTGTATGAAATACTTTGGCAGAAAGAGCTGAGAGAATTTTCAGTTCCTTCCCTGCCTGCTTTCTATCTACTGGAAGGCAGGTTATGAAGAAAAGCAGGTAACAAATACAATTAACACTTCTGCTGATTTTTACATGTTAGAACAAGGTAGAAAATAATCAGCACCTGGCTCCCCCACCCACCAATCACAGAGTGCACCTTAGGAAATTGTCTCAATACCAGGTTTCGCTTCTTGCCTCCTTTTCCCACACGATATGATGGCTTATCTTCAAAGCATTCCCATTTCACTATCTTCAGACAATTCTGTTGTGCAGGTGGAAGGCAGCTTTTTGTTTTTCCTCAACTTTGATCATTACCATATGGTCTTTCATACATGTTCAGGGTCTCTTTCCACGGCCGCAATTCATTTTTCTCTTCCTGGACAATTTTTCTGACCAGGTCTCTATACAAAAAAAACAACTTAAACACAAAGTGATTTGTTTCTTTGGAGTATTTTTGATTACAGACAGAAATAGTTGTTGGATGCCAGGGACATAGATCTGTGGCCTGGCCCGGGGATGAATGCTATCAGGTATGAGGGCTTATCTCAGAGGAATGTTAACCTAAGATGCAAATATCCATAATAGAAAACAAATGGTGTCACAGAAAGAAAAATCCAGTTCTTACTGGCGCCCGTTGGGCCTTTTATTCTTTTCCATAGGCATTGCCTTAAAGATTCATAGTCAGTCTTTGAGTGATGTGGTTATGTGCTCCATCCTGGTGCTACATTTTCTAGAGTTTGGAATTTGTTTTTTGGCCAGTAGATTCAGCATCCCACATTTGTGCACTTAAATGACCTTCACTATTTCCCAAGGGCGTAAAATGGCAGAGCGTAGCCAACTGTCTCATCTGTGATTAGAATTGTTAGTCGTGTCTAGATGCTTAACTTTTTATTTGTGGCGTATCATTAATCTAGTACTAGGCTATCTCAAAAACATTTTCTTTCTATGCTTCATTTTGAATATTATAGTCCTACTGTTTTGAGTTGTCAGCAATGGAAAAAACTCTAAATCTTGACAACTTGGAAATACTCTGCAAAACATGAAGTAAGATTGGAAAATGTTGAGTTGTTGAAATCATTGTGGGAAATTCTGGCTTAAGTAAACATTAGTTTTGAAATATTTTGTGTCCAGGCATAACTTCAGATCAAGACCACTGAACTTGCATGAGAGTAGCCAATAGCAGGAAAGTACAGTATCTGTCAGGGCACAGTTGAGGGACTGGCACCTGCTGCTGCTACATCCTAGGTGAATCGGGCATTTGGAGCCAGAACATCAGTCTGAATCTTACATGTCCTAGGTAGCTGCTGTGACTGTTAGTTCCTCTAGTTTACTTCTCTGTTGCTCTTTTCTGTTTTTCTTTGCAAGGAACTAACTTCAAATGCTCCGGGTTTTATTTCCAGGCAAGGTCCTCAGGGATATTTCTCCACCCACTTCTAGTTTAGAATATCTTCTTTGCCAGGTCACAGACAATGTGTTGCTTCCTTTCCAAATTTTGGCTTAGAATGAAGAGGAAACACGATTTCTAATGCCATCTTGCAGAACAGAAATTGCAAACTTCGGATTTAGGAGCATCAACAGGAATCAGTAAAAGTTGCTTCAATTTTGGAGGAATCCCTGCACAGTAGTAAGCCTGAATCTGAGAATACTTAGTCTTGCACCACTGGGCACGTCCATTTCTCTTGAAGCCTGATTTTGCCTTTGTTATATGCAATAATTTCTCTCCTGGCATCCTGGTTCAGAGGCTAAAACATCCTAGCATTTCTGATGGAAGGATCCTGTTACAGTATATGTAAGGTTGTTCTCACAACCTTTTCATCACCTGCAGTGATGCTGATAAAAAAAAATTTGCAATGTTATGTCAATCCAAGTAAGCTCTTCTTGTTTCCCAGAGACCTGGGAAGTCTATAGTCAAGTATCAACATTTCCTTGTACTTAACTTAGCAGCAATCCATCCATCTTGTTACAGTCTCAAAAAAATTGCTGTATGTATAGTCTGCAGTTCTTGAGACCTTCTTTTCTAGCATCATAAGTGAAAAAAATGGGGACTGGTTTTTGACTCCTTTTTTTTTTTCTTAAATTATCTTTGTGTTAATATTGGACCTTTTATCAGCATTTTAATTATGCTTCTTGAGAATCAATAGAAGTCCACCTTACCTTAATCCCTAAGCAAAATTTCTCCCTAAAGTACTTGTAGTTTTTAATGTCAATCACTTAATTGCTATTTTAAAAGTCCTCATATGCTGTATATGTTAGAACACTTTCTGATGACTTGCATCTTACCAAAATATTCAGTCTGGTTCAGGTGACTGGCTTTGACAAAACAGTAAAAGAATAAAACATTTTGTGAACAGTGGTGCAGATTTTCTCCCAAAATGAATCCACGTGGATTACTAACTCAATTACTCTGTGTTAACAGACAGCTAAATGAGAACCTTCTCCCCAGTCAGATAAAGATTTATTCCATAAAAGCTTCTGCAGCTTCTTTTGGAAATATTCCCATCTTTGGAATATTCACTATGCCACCTGTTTATGCATTTATGAAACACTGCTCCCTGCGGGACAAGTCTGGGTTGTATGCTTATTTGATGAAGTGGTACTTTAATCTTCAGACACTAAGCAATTACCTCCTGCCACTGAAGTCATGTCCAAGAGTAAAATACGTGATACCTTTTCTCTCTCCTTTGAATTATTTCCACAAATTAACTGTTTGTTGTGTTGTATACATGTATTCAGTACTCTGCTGTTAACAAAGGTTTTAACAGATTTATATGTGAGGGAAATGTTTGGGATGACACTGAAGACCATCTAACAGCTCAGGATTAAGTATTCTGAATGCGTACATGTGGCATATGAACAACAGGTGAAGATTTATTGCACAAATAGATTTTATAAAACAGCAACCCTAGAAGAAGCAACAGTCTGGACTCCTTTGAGTAAGTGTTTACGTATTTCACTGTTGGTACCTTGCAAATCCTAATCCAGTGATAGGAAGAGATGCTTATCATCTAGCTAAATAAAGATTGAAATGCTGCTTAATCAAATCAGTTTATGTTCAAATGTTTCCCAAAGGGCATCCAACTGGTTTGATGTCTGCATGCTGTTAACCAGTGCTGGGTGTTCTCTCTACATCCCATCCTATTTTATCCACAGCTGAGCTGTAATTCCAAGTAGATGCTACTCACTCAATAACAAAGAAGAATAACTGGGTGCTATTTGTTTTAAGGGATATTCACAGTTCTGCTTAGTGAAACAGTATCAATTTAGCTCCAGCAGTTCATGGTGATTTTCCAAGACTGATCCTTTCTTGAATAATTCAGTATGTTTAGCAGAGAATTTTTAATACACTGGAAAAGCACTTTTAGTCTTATCCCAAATTTCTTACATTCTAGGAAGAAAAGGGTTTCCTGTTGCTGTGGCAGCACCATTAATACACAGATGAACATGTAGAATGAGCTGGATTAGCAGTAGTTACTGTTCTTCCTCAAAAAATACTCATCGTAAATGTACTTGTAGAACTAGAGGTTGACTTTCAACATCTGGCAGCAATAGAAAAAGTGGCCTATAGTCTCCAAGCATCAAGACTGAGAATAGGAGGTCATGAGCAATATCTTACAAAGATGAGCAAGGTTCTTACTGTAGGTTGCTGAATCTTTTACACTGGTTTCAGAATTGTACAAAAAATAATGATAGGTAAGTTGGAGAGGTGCTCTTTACACCATCTAGCATAGAAATGTATGACTTTAACATCACATCTGCAGCATCACTATCCAAAGACCAAATCTTGCTATGTTACCAACCTGCCTGCATGATGGAGTTAGAATAGAAACCTAGGTGAAGTGACTACTATATTCCTTCATCCCCAGAAGCTAGAACTTACTGCTCTAGCTGATGAACTGGTGAAACAGAGCCTGGGATGTTTGACTACAAGAGAACAAGAGCACCTACATTAAATTTAAAATAAAGTCTCTGTTGTAAACTTCACATTCTCAGTATGTTCAGGTAACAGACATATGGACATTACATACAGTAAACATTTCCTATGTTTAATGTTCTGTAGGGCATTTCAACTAGTCACAGTCTTAGAGATTCAACAACTATTTTGTGAATTTAAATGCTTCGAAATAGGTCTTTGGTGGGATTTAGAATCAATCACAGACAACCACAAATAGATACTCGACAATTGTCTACAAAAATTTCTGTTCCAACTTCCATAAGTATGCAACTATACACTTACCCATGAAGCCTTAAAGCCTTATGTAAAAGTTTCTCATACTCTGTAATTAACCTCAATCATTTGGTATAAAGACAAAAAAATCATTATTGAGGATAATATGCAAGAGTAAAATAGGGAAAACTACATGTCACTGATGTCCCAACCATGGCCTTAGCAATAGCAAGGCATTTATGAATAGAAAATGTCTGGGGCATCCTAGAAAGTGAGCACTGACTAACACTACATAGAAAGGCAGAAAACAGAAAAGACTGCTAACAGACTCTGTCAACACACTGAAGTTTGGGAGGGCAATCCATGTGAATCCAAACCTGACAATGAAGGTTTTCCTAAACAATTGATCAGAGGTAAGAAAGTTTTTATCAGTATCACAAAAATATTAGTAAATTCTGACCAAATATCTTATCGCTTTCTGTGGCCATCGTCTGATGCTTTTAAATAAAGTAACCCTGCCTACATTCATTCCCCAAAAGCCCAATTATGCACTGAGGGCAAATGTAAATCTCTCTTGCCCCTGCAGGTAAACAGCTGGCAGGATTAAAGTATTTAAAATATGGTGCAAAAAGATATATGGAAATGCAGAAGGCTTTCAAGCCTCTGTTACAGATACAAGAAGTTAACCACCCAGAGATACAAATCACAAATTTTAATTTTCAACAGCAGGATCACTCTGCCATCAAATCCCACTTACATACTTATGAGTTGCTAGTATTTGTATTCCTTGTGGTCCCAATTGCATTTCAAAGACCAATCCAGAATGGATTATCTCTGAAATACTGATTTTTTTATTTTTATTTCCAGCCTAGATTTATTTATAAGCAGTTCATTCACCTTTCCACTTTTTCAGCTAATATTCCTTCTCTGGTAAGCACTTTCTGAAGTAAAATAGCTAATCAGATTCCTTTAGAACCTACTAAACTACAGATTACTAACACTGAAAAGAACTGAAGTCTAGATTACTAAACTAAACACATAAAACTCTTTTTTTAAGAAAAATCTCTTGTGCCACTGGCTTGCTCATTTTATCAGCCATTCCTGGATTAAATTAATAATTTTGTAAAATCTGTGGTAAGAGCTTTGGATACTGTTCACTTTCAGAACACTATAATCTTGTAGCACAGTATAGTTGTCTTCAATATTATCAAGACAATATAGTCTACTAGACAGCAAGACAAGCACCACGAATTTGAGCACATACAATTTTAGCCACTGGCACATTTTTCCTTCGACAAGAGTTTTCTCTACAGTTTTGTCCCCAGGCAATGTTAGAAGATAAATGTATCTATAAAACTTTTTTTGTTTGTTTTGTAGGGGCTTGCATTAAGAATGAGCTTCTTTCTATACTCAAAGTATGTTTTAGCATGAAGAAAAAACAGGGAAATCTTACCTGAATTTTTCTGTTCAGCTATCTTCCTTTCATCCATAAATCACACCCATTGCAAAGCCAAAATATTATTCAGAATGGAAATGGGAATAGAAATTGATTTGTTGTCATTAGACCTGATGATGCTCTGGAAATGGAAGGAATGTGTTTCTGCCACACAGTGCATTTAATCCAAACCAGCATTTGATAACATAAATATAAAACATCACAGCCTAAACATTTTCTCAGAAGGAGAAAATGTCTGAAAGTTGGCAGTGACATACAAATCAGATTCTGAACCTGGGCTGTAAGGAATGTGGAATACCAGTCTGGTCAGTCTGTCAAATGGAGACACTGAAAATTTTCAGACAAACACTTGGAACAATAAATTACTATTGTGATTTTTCATGTTGTTTTCAAGGAAATAACTTCTAACTCATTAACAAGTTGCAATCACACATGGAATTGATTAAGCCAGTAGGTTTTTAGCTGCCTTCTGATGGCACTTAAATGCTTTTGCTTTAGCAATTCTATTTCAATATGGGAGACATTTTCATGGACCTAGATTAAACTAAATACTAAACAAGAAATTTATCTTAAAACAGAGAGAAATTTAGAGCATTAGAAGTACTGAGGGTAGACCTCCACTTTCACTTTCTTTGTTGATTTGGGGTTTTTTTCCAAAGAAAATTCTATCATCAGTTTGTCCTCTCTCTAAAAACTTTGTCTTACAAACTTCAAAACAACAAGGAAAAAGTCAGGTGAATATAGTCAACAAATAACAAATGGGAGTTGTTTTCTTACTAGAATGACAGTGCACGTGGTGGTGATTGAACTACTAGTATTTACCTTCCATTTGCAACACAGTTTGCTAATCTGATGATTTCTTGTGTGTAGTCACAAATAAGATGGATGAAAGAGAAAGGGAAGTTATTCATCAAGACTGCAAACTGCAATGTGTCAGTGGTCAATGTATATCAGCATTGCAACTGTTGAAACAAATGCTGATTTACTAAGCCCAAATTGTTTAGAAAAGGAATGTGTTAAGATATTCCTTTGATAGCTTTGCTATTCTGATCCTTATTTAAAGACTGAAGAAAGAAGTGATTATAAAAAGTGTAAACTTTCATTGAAAGCATATTCCCTTAATCATGCAGCTAAACAGACTATAACTTAACCTTAAAGCTAAGAAGAATGCTATAACTAAATTTGTAGGTTTGTATGAAACTAATATTATCAACACAGTTAAATCATCAAACTGCCTGTTTCCAGCAAATCAAGACTTTAGCTTCCCTTCAGAATAGTAACAACAACAGCTTCTTCTAAAAGAAGCAAAGCATGTAAGCAAAGTCAATTTTCATCCAAATCCAAGCAAACTTCACTTTGTCAGGCTGCCAAACAGAGTATGAGCTTTAACTTGAAATTCCAAAGTTCTGTGGCAAAATTTATCCTTTGAACTTGCTGGTTTTCAGTTTTTGGAAACTACCACTCAATCAGATGGTATTAGCAAAACTTTTGGTTTTGTTTGTGTCCATGTTTTCAAAAAATTGTGTGAAGAAATTAAGTCGTTGCTTATCACAGATGTAAGATAGTAAACTTTGTTTTATGATACTGACACTGAAAACTTAGAAAAACAATGAAAAATATATGCATGATGAATTATAGATGCACACAAATGTGATCTATTTTTTAAAAAACTGAAATGCTGTAGCTATTTTTTGCACAACGTGCTGTTTTTTAAGGTGTTCCAGTGAAAACGAAACTACTGGTCCTTGCACAGGAAGAGCTGTTGGAGGGAGATTAATATTCTGAGTTGTCAGAAGTAACATCCTAGGCTGTCATACAAAATTAGTAGCATGCAAACAGTGGAAATAGAAAGATAAGACTAAAATATACCGTGTAAGCCAAACAATTCTCAAGGCCCTGCCAAAGTCACCATTGTCACTAAAAGCAAGCTGAAAGATTCCAGAAGTAAGACAAAGTGTGTACAGTTGAAATCAGCAAAACAGGCTATGACCGGCTGTTCATTGTTAAATGACGAATTTGCTTCTGTGTTTTTTGAACATGGTGCTTTGAAGAGCACCCAGAACTGGTGGACTAGAAAGAGAAAGTGTATTCATCACAGTGTATCCTGTTCTTACATCATCTGCCCAGAAAGCACCTGGCGTAAGCCACCAAGACAGCATTGCCTTTGAAACCAGTGCACCAGCAAGCGTTTCTTTTCTATGCATTTAATTTGTGGTTAAAAATTTAGTTATTACAATGAGCCATGATAACTTCTCAGGAAGCTCCAGACCAGGAAAAATAGAAGACAACTGTCATAAGAAGCACACCCTGTGAGTTCCTTCTCCACAGTAGGGAGCAAGGCATGTCCTTTGAATCCAGCATGGTAAGCCATTAAGGCTCTCACCCCATGACTGCCCAAATTCTCTTATCACAGCAGATATTGTATTTCAAATAAGATCTAGAATTAAAAGCTTTATGTCTAATTTAGAAAACTAAACCAATCCTGAAACAACATATTTTAATTAAAACAAAAAGGGAGTGTTAACTCAGCTGAGCACTGCTTGTCCTGTGTTCCTTTCTACTTGGTGTCTTTTATTGCCAGATGTATCTGAAGCATTTCTGACAAGGTGTGGCAGAAGCTCATGAGGAATGGAGTGATCTTAAACTAACCAAACAAGGATCAGTCTGAATGTGTATAGTTTTTAATGTGAATCTACATACCAGTCAGAATTATTGTTATAGAAGTATCCAACCCGTACACAAGATCAAAAAAAGGTCCATGCCAAAGATAGTTCCCATTAAGAGGAAGAATTCATCAATGGCTATGGGCTCAGTGTACTTTCTATAGTAGTACAGAATCAAGGGTGCCTCTTACCCAGGAAGCAGTGAGGTCTGTTCCGACCACAGGTCTATAAACCTTGCTAAACCTCTGTTGCTGTGTCTGAATGGGGAGGGTGTAATATGGTGGAGCCTGCAAGAACTGAGGAAATATGTAACACGTTTACACAGACCTTTATTTTTAAGGCATAAATGTCTTAGCCTATTTTTGTATGTTGGTGTATCTGTGCAATAGTCCTCTACAGGGATTGCAGTCGCTGTTACAGAGTTTACAGAGATGAGCATGCAGCAACATACATGTCACATAAAAAAGAATTGAAAGTTAATGGACATTTTTCTAGATTCCAGTGTATAAAGACAAATCATTCTCATCCTGATAGTATTATATGTAGAATGAATAATCTATATCATCCTTCTTTTGGTGTTCTTTAAAACCTCCGACACTTCACATCCATATAGACATAGTCTCTCTTGCCAGTCTACTGTAACATTTTCTGTTGAATGCTCTGCCACTGCACAGCACCATTACAAGGAAGACCTTGTCACAGTTTCTGGTATTAAAATCCAGAAATTAATCAACATGCTGCAAAAAAGTTCTCAACAAATATTCTTTGGACTGACTATATGTGAATAACGATTAAAGCAAGCTTGTGTACTGATGAGGAAGCAGGACAGTGCCCAGAACACAAAATAGCTTTGGGAGCAGAGAGGCACATTTCTTTGTCATACTCTGGAAAAAAGTGACATTTAAGGTCATATACAGGTCTGTCATTTTACCTACTATACTACTCCATTACCACTGTACTGTAGATAAGTTACGATTTCTATGTAAACGAGTCATTGAAACTATTGCTGTACATGTAGAATATGAATCCTGTGTGAATTCTTGAACACATCAGATGTCTCCACTACAGAAGGACAGGGAGAATTCCATTTTACCAAGACAGTAATCTCAATACACTCTTCTATTAGAAAATGTATCCAACATGAAAATTGAGGTTTTGGTTTAGCTTCTGGCTTCTGTAATGCAATATATAGCAGTTGCTCTGAAACCCTAGAGGCTGTAGCTGAGTTGTCTTACTTCTATTACTTTGCACAAGCTTTCCTTTAGAACTAGGAGGGGAGGAGAAATGTAAACTTAAAACAAAGTGGTTGATGATACCTGTATGGAAACATCCATTTTCAAACACAAACTTCAGTATTGTCTCCCATTGTTAGACAGATACCAGGCTTTGCTGGGTTTTGGTCATTCTGTGGTTCACAGCTCCTGTTTGCATCACTGTTATAGTGGAATAACAGAAAATGTAACCATTTCTATATTGGGTAAGAAAGGCTATTTTCAAACCTCTAAATAAAATTTAAAAATTTACCAGCAGTAGACATACTGGAGCTAGGAATTCCAAATAGCTCATAGAATATAAAAAATTACAAATATTTTTAAAATCTGTTAATAAAAGGATGCTAAGGTCCAGCTGAATTTATGGTTGAAGAGGTTTAGAAGTCTAGTAGACTTTCTACTACGTTTTCTTACCTCTTTTGGCTTCTTCTCTTCCTGGCTTTGAGATAAGTCTTAATTAACTTTACAAGAATCTATGTGAATCACACAAAGTCCATAAGGTTAATGAAGTAAAATAAACAACCCCACTGTATTCCCCAAAAAGCATCATTGCAGACCAGTATTGTCTAATATTGTCTAATATTAATTGTTCAAAATGCTGAATCTATTTGTAAGTCTTATCTAGATTTTTCTAGCAAAACTACACTGACTTCCCAGAGTCTTATGAGTTACTACCCAAGCAGAGGTAAAAGCTCCTATAGGGTAATTATTTGGTACATTAATTCATGCCACAAAGGCAAAAAAGTATCCTAATTTTTTTCAGTCTTTAAGCATTATAGGTGAGCCTTTCAGAAGAACACACAGGACCTTAATAATTTTGTTACTTGCGTAGGCAAAGTCATGACTTTCATATTTCTGTTTGTCTTTGAGGTTGTAGAATGTACTCAGACCCCTTTTATACTGTGTGTGTATGAAAGTCAGGAATCAAACATCCTTTGAGCTTTTCCACAAAAAACGAAGTGTTCCTGGCCCTAAGAATCACTGTGAGAACATGATAATCCCCAGCAGAAATAAGCATTGATGATGTTCCTAAATATTTTATTCTGACAAAAGTTTACTTATGTTTTACTCATAATGACAAGAAAATAATTGTTGAATTTAATAAATAACTAGATTAGATGATAAACTTACCATCATTTTCACTTATGTTTATCTGTGTGTTGGTCTTGTCCAAGGACTTACTGATTGCAATTATTTAGAACATCAGTTATTTTAGTCATATACATTAGATAGATAATAACTTCACCTTATCAGGAAAATACTTTTTTGAAACTGTTGTTTCAGTGAAGGCTGATGATCATAATTTCTTTCAGGCAACATTAGTTGAAGATTGAGAATAAAGTAGTAATCTGTTTCTTTCCAGGACATTTTTGTGCTTCTGGAAAACATAATGCAGGCTTCAAAAGACTGTTTTGCTAACAACAACATCTTTTTGTTCACAGATTGTAGCTTTAGATTAAATATATATATATATTTTTTTAATTTACACATGTCTGAACAGTGCTGTAAATAGGAAGATTAAAGAAGGTGGAAGAGAAACAGGGTAGGAAGAAAGTAAAATAGAGTCAGGAATGTAATTAACTTTTTTCATGACCTTTGTAATTTCTAGTTATCTTTCATTATGTAACACTGACCCCTATCCAGGAAGAGAAACTGGTGGAAATGGAACACATTACACTTGAGGGAATTGAGCTATTTCAAAGACAGAAACAGCATCTGAGAACAAACACTTATGTGAAGATGGTGTCAAAGGCTCCTCCCCTGTCTTTTTTTTTTTTTTTTTTTATAGGCAGGATTTTGCATGGAAATTTGGAGACAAACTTGGCTACAAAATTAATTATATACTGCTATCCCATAGAATTACCCAGAAGTACCACTGAGGCTGAAAGTCAGGAAGGTCCTGTGGCCTTAACTAGCATAGCCTAGCAGGCACAAACAAAACATCCCAAACTCTGTGTTTAACTTATGCTTGTAAATAAAGACTAAGATGTGGAGAAATACAACTCAAATGACTGAATGGAAAGGCATTGGTTCTTAGCCCTCATGATATATGATGGAATGTCTGAATGGAAATGTAAATGAGAGAGTAGAGCAACTAATAGTACTAAAGTAGTTACAACTATAGAAAGGTGTGAGTAGAGATGCAATAAGGGCTACAGGACAGATCAGTAAACCTTAACTGGGAACACAGAACCAGACAGGCAAAACAAGAAATAAATGTACAATAGGAGGGAAAAAAAGAGTGAGGAAAGGACAGGGGCCATAAAGGCAGAAAGTTGACAGAAAGAGAGAGGTGGGAGAACAGTTTTGTTTTAAAAAGGAGGAAATTGATACCAGTTCATTTTTCAGTCTGGCATGGGGAGTCAGTTTGAAAGGAGGGGGGAGTATGGTGGAGACTGTGCATGAGAAAAGAAACTGCGAGAGAGATATTTAGGGAGACATTTTAAGGTCATTCATTTCTGTATATTGGCAGTAATCCATTGTGGAGAACAGACAGCTACTGTAGTTGTTAGTAAAGATAAATGTCATTGAATTATAGATGAACATAATGGAAAAACTTCATGTCTAGCCATTGTGTAAAATTAGGAGTAGGACATACTGGCTGTGTGGGCTTGGTGAATGCCAGGTGCGTGGGTGAGTAGTGAGATTTGGGAAAGGGTGTCCTATTCAAGTTGCCTATTCAGCTCTTACCCCAGCACTGTAATGTCATTATTTTTTCCTGCTCTGGCTTCTGAGTACAACTGAAGAAAAGTATCATAGACTCATAGAATGGCTTAGGCTGGAAAGGACCTTAGAGATCATCTAATCTAACCTCCCTACCACGGGCAGGGACACCTGTAAATTCTAAGTACATTTGTGACTATCTCAGCACATCCATATGCTTCTGCTCACATGTTCAATGCAATGGCAGAGGGGAAAGTTGTTCCCTTTAACATTACAATCAGTTGTAAGGGCCTGTGTGATCACATGGCTAATGACACCACACCACACCAGTTCACAGTGCACAACAAGCTATCCAGCCCCAACCAGTCACAGATTAAACCTGGTTAGATATTAAACCCTTCATCTCTTCTGATATACAAAATTTTCATTACCTGAAATTCATGGTTTTAGTGTGTGAAAGTTCACTTGCCAGGTGACTCTGGAAGACTTCAGCCATTCAGGAGGAAGTCCTAAGTCTCTAGACCCGTTGGTGCTCTTAGATGTACAGAACTCCCTGTGTCTGATTCTTTCCCCAGAATGACAAGTCTCACTTTTTGTGTCATACTGAAGAGGGGTATTTGACTCTTGCAGACAGCACAGGGACCTTTTACTGTTTTGTGAAGCATGTTCCTCCTTTACTTAGTGTAGCCTGAACAAAGTCATAGTGATGGTGTTTCTCACACTTTTCCTGTACTATACAGCTATTACTTCAAAGTATCCATTTTCTGTCTTTTCTCACCTTGGGCTGTTTCCCCCCCCCCCCCCCCCCCCCAACTATTCTGTACATCACACACTATTTGTCCTTCTGTGTGCACGTTTGATAATGACACAAATGCTTTTCTAATAACCTGCTTCTTCTGTCACAATCATTAAAAGTGTTAATAGCCCTGTCTGAATACAAAATTGACTTTTACACAGACTACCATGCAGGCAGTGCTGTACTGCATCAGGAGAATGACCAATTACAAGCCCTGGCCTACTCAGCCAGTAGACTGATAAAGAGCAGGAGCAGAATGAACTACAGACAGATAGCTATAAAAGGCAGCATACTAGAAAAATTATGAAGGTCTGTTTTCTACAAATATAACCTAAGAACCAATATATATCGAAACAGATTCACTAGTGACATACTTAAGTAGAAACTGAAGAATATATTTTATAATGCAGCTTCTGCATGATGAAATAAAATACATATGGTATAACAGTAGCTAGTAGAGAGAAACAAGGAGTTACCTAGATTGTATGAGTAAAACACTTATTTTCAGTTCCTTTAAAAAAACCCACAAATTCTGCAAACTAAAGCATATCTCTTTCCCTTTTCCTGGTACAGCACACAGAGAATAATAAAAGGTATTTGGAAGACAGACAGCTTACAGGTGAATCACTAAGAACAGTGACCTCTCTAACCATCAAGGTGAGATCTGGTGGACACTCTCAGAGCACATCTACCAGGTTAGGATACAAGAAAACATTCCTGGATATTGACCATTGTCACCCTCTCCTGGTACTCAGTCTCCCTGGGGCTAGAGCAGTCACCTCAGGTGTTGGAGACTTGAGATCATTTTACTTTGCCACCTCTAACCATTGGCTTTGATTCTGCTTCAAAATGAGGATGGGAATCCTATTGTGTGAATTGTGTCAGGGCACACTTCCGTCATAATTCTCACTTTTTGGTTTATGGTAGAAACAACTCCACTGTCCCTATGTCCACAATTGTCAGAAATTCAAATATCACTTGTACTGAGTGAGAATAATAGAGAAAAGTAAACATCACAACTATATTATTACAGAAAAAAAAGGGAGAGTGAAGAGAGACCAATGACACCTCAGTAATACGGAAATTCCTTATCTGCAAATTACTGCAAACTAGAAGACTATCCAAGGAGTTACAACTATACAATGCCTATATGTTTCATATATTCTTCACAAGACATTTGTTGGCAGACACAGCCTAGATGGATCATCTTAAGCTCATATGTTTAGCTTCTCAGACCTGGATTTCTCCTCCATCGTAATTTCATCCCTTTCAAAACCACACCCTCCACAATATCACTGTCAGGATGTAATCCCTAGGAACTGAACGAAAGAGGCCTCTTTCCTTTCAGTGAGACCCATCCCCTCATATCAGAAGAACACAGTCACTTGGCTCCACTTCCAACACGTATTATCACTTTTATCCGTGCCATGTGCATTTCACAATCTGTGCCACTTTCCGGCCACTCAGACATCCTCTGTTTCTATGATTCAAATTCTGAAGGTTAACCACCAGCCTAGACGCCTCCTCTGTTACAGCTACATGATGTGTACTACATGCTATTGAAACTACCCAGGGCAAGAATGAAATATATATATATATATATATATCTGTGCCAAGGTCAAATCCTGGGTCTTGTGTGATGCAGCCAACTCAGCTGTAATTGGTTATTCCTAAATGAACGAAAGGGTAAATGTCTTCCCCTTCTAATCTAGATTATGAAAACACATCTCACTCCCAAACAAGACCAGACTGGGAGAGAATCTGTCTACAGAAGACAAACACGCCTGCTATTTCCTTCCCCCTTGCACAAGCATTCCAAACAGTTCCATCTTGGAAGAAAGCCTTGTCACCCTCTTTTCCAACCATGTAAATGTTGGCCTGCTTCTAAGACAAGGTCCACTCTGGGCTCTATACAGCCTTACGTGCTGCTCCACCTACTAGGGATAATACAAGAGCTGCTCCCACACCAGAACCTGGCATAGCAGGGGTTAATGGGGTGGTGATGGAGAGAGGAGGGTGAGACGAAAGAAAATAGCCCAACACTCTTCCCAGCTTGTTTGATGGAGATGCGACCTGGCAGCACTGAAAAGCTTCAAGATTAATGGAGAAAAGGCGGAATCTGACAGCTTTTCCGCTGGTTTCACTCCTCCTGGGTGGGCCGATTGCTCTTGAATGTCACTTGCTACTTAATCTTGTGTATCTGAAACAGATTGACGTGTTTGGGGAGCCCCGCTTGCTCTGTATAGACATCAATTGGCAAGGCAGATAAAAGGAAACCGCACTGAATTACTCTCTTATGCCTTTTATAGAGCACTTTCTGACTACAAAATAATTAGTAGCCCCATCCAACAAAACCCTTTGTGGTCAGGGTACTCTTTAAACACCAAAAGTGAGGAGGAGTGAGTATCCCTTACTCTCTTCCAGCTGCTTCCCAGATCTACTACAAAACCAAGACATGTTTATACTCAAATGGAAACATCTCTAGATAATATTGTCATTTAATATCACCTCACTGTCTATGAGACACTTGCATTCTTTTTTTTCCTTTTTTTCTGAATGATTGATTTCTGTTTGCAAGTTGAAGATCTGCTGCAGTTACCAGTTCATGTGTTATAAGTCTCCTTACTGAGCAGAAAAATATTTATGTATTCTTTAAAAATGCAATACATCTCCCACTCAGCAAGCATGATGAATTTTCCCTTGTAGTACATAAAAGGAGACATGAGAGTCTAAAACTTGAGGGGTTTTTTCTCCATCTGCAGTGAAATCAGGTGGTGACTGTCTTTCAAAAGACATCTGATTCTTTTTCTAATCCCAGAATTTCAAGACAAGTTCTTCCTTATCTTTCACCAATGTCATACCATTCATGGCAACCTAGAAATAGCAGCAAATGAAAATAGCAGTCCCCAATAGTTAATAAAATTTTCTTTATATACCAAAGTGATACTAGTGGTATAAATCTGAGTTTCCCTCTTTTTGTTGATAAAAATTGATTTGGACCAGTACTAGTGGAGTAGCACAGAACTGACATAACTGCTCAGTCTACAATCAGCAACACAAGCAAAACTCTAACAGTATGTAAACTGGAAGTTAACATTTGAACTTTTGAAGCATCTGAAAATTTAAGTGTGCTTTGTTGCCACACAAATTAGATTCTACCTTGTGTTACACAATTGTCTAAAAAAGATTGCACCGAGACAAATTGACATGGGATGTATCGTAAAGAATTTTTTTTTTCTTTTTCGAATGACAACAATAATCACAGTAAAGTTTGAAAAGTTTAACACCGGCTTCTAGGTGAGGAAAAGTATCCTAGACTAAACACCAACACTGTGACTGTATTTCAACTGGCACCTAAAAAACAGTTAGTAGGAGATGATTGTGCCTTCACCAATAATGAAGACTTATTCAGTTGGGGGAAAAAAATTGCTCTGTTCTGTTCAGTTTTTTTACAGCATTTTTCCTCGGATCTAAGTGGCACTTTATAGGAAGAAAATGTGATTTTACACAAAGACTTGTAACAAGCTAGGGGAATAGCAGCCACTTCACTGGGTTTTTTTCAGCAGACTAATTTCTATGCCTTTGGAAGAAGACAGAAGATATAAACTGAATGATGAATCACTTCAATGAAAGTGTCACAAAGCTCTGTTATTTCATTTATTTATTACTATTTTTAATAAGGAAATTCTCAGACCCTTTACTGTTTTTAAATGAGCAGCTGTTATTTTCTGATTGGTTTTGTTTCAGCAAAGCTGCAGGGAAGTGCTAACATCTTAATCTCACTCTAAGTGTACAATATCTTACAATGTTTTAAAAAAAGAATTTAATGAATTTATAAAAATATAAGAAGTTATTTAAAAACTATAAAGTAGTAAAAACTTCATAATGCCCAACTGTTTATTTTTTTTTAGTGTTAGGCTAATGATTGTGTTTTAATAAATGAAGTGTAATAACATGTAGAGATACCAAAACATACAAAGATGAATTTTCTTGAAGTTCAGATTGTATTTCCAATTTATCTTTAAGATTGTTTCATATATTTCTCAGAATTAGTCCTTTAACAAACTTCAGAGAAAGGTAAAGGGAGCAACCAAGCCTGGTTATGATGAATTATAGGAAGTGGATTAATTTATCAAGTATATATTCAGTTTATATGGATTCGGGAATCAACAAAGAAACAGTAATGAAAAAGAGGCTGTTAGGAGATTTTTGCAATTATATTATGAAAAACAGTCTTATTATGAAAAACAAACAGCATGATATACTAGAAACTAAATGGTCTTCACATCATCTCCTTTCCCCCTTCCCCAGAAGGATGTCATCTGCATTGTTAAAAAATACCTAGGGCTTTAAAGACACTTACTAAGTTTTGTGAAGGATCTTGAAATTCTTTCTATTGGTGAAGTCCTGCCAATTTTATGTTGTACTTGTCAGAATAAATCTTAATCTTTCTATATTTCACTTTGTTTGTTAAACTTGCTTGAGGATTTAAGAGGACTGGTCAGATTCTACCACATATTTAACTTCATCTTTTAAGTTCCTGAGACTTGGCAGAAATGGTGAGATTGTTCACAAGTGGTTGTAAGACACAGATCTTAAAAGTAAAACAGCCTGAAATGTGCTACAGCTTCTGTTCTTTTTAAGGATTATGACTAGGCAATCACTGTTAACTAAATGCATATCCTTTCCCTGGAATATTTGTCATTTGTTAACATCATACCAATGTTTTATCAAAGTAAGAGTAGGACGTGAAGCCAAACCTTAGGTAATTCATACAAAACAGCTCTACAGTTTGCTGTCATATTTGGCCACAGAAGGGTCTTTCTTATGTGGGGATTCTTAATGCAACATACTGCAACAAGTCTTTGATATGCAGCTGAGTCTGAAGTACTTGAAATGATGGGTGACTAACAGAATACACTGCTTCATTCTCTGTGAGTCCACTTTCCTGATATTTAGATGCAGTTTGTTCTTACTTCCTAGAGTGATCCAGGTGCAGACTCATAAGGAGGAGATAATATCCAGCTAATAGCCATCAATGTGTGAAAACACACACACAAATGCATGTGCATAAAAATAGAGAGAGTTTAATTTCTACTGGCGGAAAAGCTGCTGTTTTCCATATGAAGATGCAATCATAAACCAAGAAAGTTTAGATGAACAACACTGGTGGTAAGTTTTAAGGGCAGACAAAACAAAGTCTCATCTCTTTAGACTTTTAGACTACTACAGAAACACTGTTAGAGAAAAACAAGAGACTTTCACGGTTAAGTTGGACTTCACAGCTAAAGAGCCAAAGGCAACAGAGTTGTTGGCTGGAATTGTGTTGTCAAAGGGGAAAGAGTGTCCATGTGAATCTCACAGCCCCTGTGCAACCTCAGCCCCCTGCCCAGCAGATGCGTGATACCCTGACAAGAGGTATTTACTTACTGCACAAACAAACAGAGTATTTTTTTTACAGCCACACAGTTCTATTTTGAAACCCATGTGTTAAAAGCTGATTTCAAACTCTTAAAGGCTGACAAATCTAAAGGTAAAGCTTGTACTGTTGCAAACACCTTCTGGTCTTATTCTGAGCTTAAAGCAGTGGAACTGAGATGAAACTCAGGATCCTTTCCTGTCCCTTAAATTCCAATTTCATTACATCATAATGAAATGAGGATAGAAAGTGATTGTGGTGCAAGAATGACTTTTTTTTTCCCCTAAAATGAACATGCAGTTATGAGGACAAAGGGCCTATTCACAGCACGGTGCTTCACAAAGCTAAGATAATGTAGCAGTCAATAGTAATTTCTTTCTCAGAATTGTTTCATTGCAAGAATTCTACAAGAGGAAGTATTCCCTTTGCAAAATGGGACTAAATTCCACTTTTCCAACCTGTACACTTTTTTTCTTGACACCAAGGTGTTCTTTTCCATTGTTCTACAACCTCACAAAAACTAATATTGATTTCAACTAAGTATTTTAAAATGTATTAGCTGTTTTCAACTAGTTTCCAAAGCAAAGTGCTGTTCCTTAATATAAAAATTAAAGCTAAAAAGACTAGAATGAAGCCATGGCTGAGGCTGTATGTTGAACCTAAGACATGGCATCTCATAGACCCAGGTGAAAAGCAGAATCTCAGATAGGAGCTGAAGCCAAGGAAACTCAAGTGATGTCCTCTAGGTCTCCACAGGTACCCTGTATGAGAGAAGGCAGTACACTGCAAATGCTGGAAGGGAACCAGTGGCCATGGGAAAGTTTTTGCACATTTGACCCTCATTCAGCGGGAAAGAAGGTGACAGTAATGTGACATCTCGTGTCTCCCAAGCAGGGAACTGGCAGTTCTACCTAGCAGGAGATCCAGGAGTGGGGCAGTCACACTGGAGGTGATAGGGTGAGAGGAGAACAGTTGCTGTGGCCCATTTGTGTAGTTACTAAGGTGGAGGATGGGAAAATGTGGGCTTGTCAGAGGACACAGTAAAAATTTGGAGTGGAGGGGTCTTAGACAGATCTGGAGGCTGTGCAGTAGCAGACAGCCCTTGAGTTTTTTGCAAAAATATAATCTGACTCCATATACATGGGAGAGCTCTGAGACAATTAACAGGTTTCCACACCCACAAACATTAAAAAAAATAAAGAAAAATTAAACAGACATTAAAAAATAAAGAAACCCAAAGTAATTGTCCTAAAACATAATATTTAGTGTCAAGATTTGGGAGAAAGGGGAAGAGGACTGATGTTTGTTTTAGGACTTGGCAACACTTGATTTAAAAAAACAAAACACCATCCTGCCCCATATATTCCCAAGGGTGGGAATTTTTCTATCATACTTTCAAAGGACCCTAGTCTATACCCCACATCTCAGCTCTCACAATGTTGTCTTGGAAACCTAATTTAAACCTCCTTTCTCATGGATGCCAGGGAAGCAAGGCTCTTGCAGCCAGCTTCAGGAGACCTTGCCCAGCTTCTAACGGCAGCTCTGCTCTTGGTGAGGCCCAGCATGTCATCCAATATGCTTGGCTCTCCGCTCCCTGGCCACAGGCTGGACTTAGATGGTTGCTTTCCAACCCCCCTGCTGCCTGGCTCCATGGAGAAGCAATGGGAGCATGCGTTGTAATCCAATTACCTCCTCCCTGTGGGGAAATGAGAGGAGGCAAGAGGCAAGTCAGAAGACAGAAAACAAAAGGTTGAGCAACCACCTGCAGCAAAATAGGGAATTCCATGAGGGAATGCTGAATTTGGTGGCATCTTGATAAGATGCCAAATTATGGAGCTATGCCTCTCTTAGAACAGGGGCCCTGAGCCTGGGGGACCAGGATTAAGATTAATTGGATCAGTTCACACTATTTAGAGACACAGTTTCTCTTTGGAGTCAAGCATGTGACAAAGCAATGAATTACAACATGTATTTTTTAAGTTATTCTTCAAAACTAGAAGGGTTGGTTGTTTGTTTTCCCCTCGGAACAAAATTGTAAATTCCATTGCTATGAAATACACAGAGCTCTTTTAGCAAATTGTTGCTGCACATAAACTATTCCCACTCTTTTGAATGGATTATTGATGGTACAGTATAACACACTTAATTAGGCTGGCCACTTTACTGAGGCCATCTGCCAGTGAATCATATCTTGCCTAATTTTAAAATCCTTAACTCAGTAACCTCTTTCTTCTCCTCTCTCTCTCTGCATGTATATAATATATGTATAGTATATAAATTTACTATACCCATGTATCTCTTTAGCATTAGATGAACTTTACTTATAGATCAGACCATGATCCAGATGGATCCCATGTCAGTGCTTCTTATACTGGACCAGAAATCCTCCACACTGCAAGGATGTGATGCAGTGGAAACTCACACTGCTGGGTCCAATTTGTGTAAAGGGTGTTACTGTGTTAATGCTGTAACCACAGGCTTTGTGCCGCATGAGTTATAGTCCCTTCTGCAGATAGTTTGAAGCCAGCATGAATTTCACATTGTGTGGCATGACTAATGCGACAGAAATGTTCTGATCCACATCAAATTATGTGGATGAGCCAACGATGTACCTGTTCTTACTTAAATGGCTACTATGACAAGCTGCTGCAACTGCTGTGGGTTCCTAGATAACCCTGTGAGAAGTTGTTACTTTCCTGTCTAACCCAGTGGAAAAGAGCTTTCTTCTCCTTACTGTGTTTCTGGTAATTTGCCAAAGCCTGTGGTTATCAGGTTTCAGAAAACAGTGAAAATCATGGTTGTTTGCACCAAATCTTACAGCAACTTCCAGAGTTTATTAATGTAAGGTAGTTGCCTAAATTTGAGTCCTGCTTTTATCTTTAACCTAATTACTATTCAGTATCTTAAAAGGTGTTGTGAAAAGACACTATTCCTCCTTCCATACCTTTCTATCTTCTCCCACTGATGCTCACATTTTGTCTGTCCCACCTTCCATTGTTTCAACAGCCCCAAAATTAGTTTTTATTGTATAACTAGAGAAAATTTTTACTCCCAGATATATGTTTACAGACAAGTTCTAAGTGCATGAAAAGGTGGTCTGTAATGGCTTTTCTGGCAAAGGCATAACTTTAATTAGTCCTGACAAGATATTCAATTACTATTATGTTTACCTATTTTCTGTCTCAAGTATTTGGAAAAACATCAGGTCTTGCAGAATGCAACTTTTTATCTTTCCCCATTTCCTGAGTTTCCAGCACAGCCTGGAAGAGCAACTGCAACTGCTGGTGTATTACAAGCATGGTGCATGCTCAGTTGGCTCTATGGCAGAATCTACTGGGCAAAGGCTCATAGAAGCAGCAGCATGGCATAGAAAGTATGGATGAGCACTGTAATGAAATAACAGAGAGACGGTATCTCCTATGCCTGAAGTATGGTTTTCTTACAAAGCCTTTGGTCCATTTGTCTCCAGTTCTCTTGCTGATATGCTTCCTGTGCTCCCATCTTTCCTCTTTTGTTTCTTTAATTCCCACCTCACCATTCCCTTTTTGTCTTTTTTCCACACCTTGTGTCCCTCCCTGCATCCTCAGAGGATGTCTCAGACCCTAAGTCCCTTTTCTGTATCTCCTCATTACCCTGTGTGTGTAGCAACAAATATTTGAATTTCACATGCAGGCCCCCACTCCAAGCATCTGGTGCCAAAGTAAATGTCTAGTTAAAGAGCTGAGCTGGCTTTGGAGTGGTGAGTACTAACAGACTACACCATGGATTAAGAGCTGCTGGATGTTCAGGGCTTGTAAGCAGCAACTAGGACACCTGTGTCCAACCCAGTCTGACATGGGTTCCCCCTTTATTACTTACGTCACACTGAGAGGCCAGTTCTTACCTTTCAGCCTGGGGATAGGGAGAAGTGCTAGTTTCTCTTCCTGCGGTCTGGGCTTTTACAGGGCACCTTTGATTAATTGTTTGATACAGTTATTTTGTCCAGATATTGCCAATGTTTTTCTGATTATTTTTTATCCTGCCAAGCAGAAAAACTGCTCAGAAGGTAAAATAATAACAGTTTATACACATTCTTCACCCCTTCTGCAAGACTACTCAGTTTTTCAGACTACTTCAATTTTCAAAATTATTACTAAAAATAGATGAATTATCTGATAATCACAGCACAGTTTCTAGGACTTTTAACTATACAAAATATCTCTCAATGTCCCTCTATGGGACTATTTCACAGGCTGATCAGAAAGCATGGTCTGCTCTTCAGACTGTTTTTTTCTTAATTAGACACGGATCAGACAAATAAAATCAATGAGATGAAGACTGACACACTGATTTATTTCCAGGAGCAAGGTCTTGCTTTGTAATACTGTTTAAGGGGACTCTGTATTCCTCCAGTTTTATTTGCTGAGTTTCAGACAGAGGTCATACAAAAATAGCCACATATATAAACATAAGTTTTTTCTTCAGACCATTATTCTTAATTACACATGTCCTTGAACCATCCTTTTTCTTCTTAGTATTTACACCAGTCTAATGTTTGTGCATTGTTATCATCTCTCATAACAGTCTCGAAGCCCAGCTCCACATGACTAGCTCCGCTAATCTTTGTGGCAGGGTGGAGTGGTGGAGATTGCAGCTGTGTATCCACTGGCAGCCTGACAGATGAAACAATGCCCACACAACACTCTGCTATCAGTCACCTCCTCACATTACCTAATAGGAAACCTGCTGGCTCTGAGAGGTTGCTCGATGTATGAGAAAGTCTTCTGTGGCAGCTCCACATGGACCCAGGTTGGATTCCTCTGCTCCCTGCCTTCCCTTATGCTCCCTGTTCAGCAGTTTTACAGCTAACTAATTTTACAACTGTCTTGCACGTATTGCACACATGTATTTGCATACTGAGATAGGCAGGGAACCCATCTGGCTGAAAACTAACGTGGAAAAAGGACACTGGTGCAAAGGTGGGAAAGAAAGGCAAAGTGTCCAGCATCATAAGCTGGAGAAAAATCCCTTCTGGCCAGAGGCACTCAGCATCTACTTAAAGCCACCTTACATCATCCTGCCCCCCTCCTTCTGCGAGCAATGTTCCCCAGTGTCAGCCCCTGCGAATGGGACAGATTTCCCCATCCATTTACTGACTTCTAAATTGGAAGGAGAATGGCACTTTCACAACAGACTATGTAATAACTCTTTAATTTCATGATATATGTAGCTTGGGTAACACTGCTTACACTACAGGAACAGTAGAGATGTGGCCCACAGAGAAGCCACACAGCTCTTTTCCATGGACCAAGCATTCTGTGTGGCTCTTGGTCTATAGAAAGCAGATATCCACCTGTTTAGAGAGGGGATACTTAGGAGTTTTCATTCACTTATAGCAGGACAGCCCTCACAACAGCGCATCTGATCTGGATGTTCCTCTCAAAAGAACTGTCTTGGACAAAAGTCTCTGCCACTCCTCTCCACATCTCAACAGGAGAGGGACTTTCTTCAAATAGTGAATGAGATCTGTCCCAGTTTTGCCAGAATGAGTCTGTTGTGGCTACGAGGTCAGATCCCCAAAAGCCCCCATTTCTCCAGGTTATGTAACAGCTACTAAAAACACTAGTTAAATTTCTAACATCTCAAAGTGAGCATGTATCGAGACCATTAATAATACAAGGATGTCCAAGAAAATCTGGGAGAAAACCATTACAAAAAAACCTCTGCAACCTCCCAAGGAATCATGATAGGGTGAGAAAAGAATGTAGTTGTGGATTGATGGATGATGTGCAGATATTTTTTGCTAGAGAATTATGAAACAAGTAGAAAGTCCAGATGTTTGAGAGACACTAAATAGTTCAATATTTCTGAAACAGGTGTTTTCAGGGGAGACAGTTAACACTGAGATGCCCAGATAGGAGATGTCTTACACTTGGCTTTACTAGTTGGTTTAGTTGTTTTCTTCTATGAAGAAAAGCATTTTGAGTTTCAGCAGAACAACTCTTTTCAGTTTATTTCGACTAACCACATCAGGTTTCCAGCTGTAACACAACTGAATCTAAGTGTAGAACATGATTGTTGTTCCATGTGACCAGGGAATCAGTGCATAACAGGGTGATTGCTGGCTGGCTGGCTGATGTAATCTTCAGTCCAGTTGTGTCAATACTGGAGAAACCTAGAAACTAGAAACTGGACATCTCACTCAAAGGCATTGAAATTGCTCTACAGTCACACATTTCTATCTTCTCCCTGCCCCCCCCCCCCCCGTAACTAGTAAATTCAACGTGTTCTGCACTGTTTCTGTTGTTATATATCTTCAACCTAGAAGAGTTCTAGAAGATCACTCACCCAGTGCCTGCTTTAAGTATGTTAGTGATCTTGAGCCACTTAAAAGACAAAGTAAAAAAAGAAATCCTTTCATTTGTGATTTGCTTTGCTAATACTTAAATCAATAATAGTTCTTCATCACTGCAACAACACCTAAGCCAGCCACAGCTTTGCACTGGATCTGCCTTGACATTTTGGTGAATTTTAAAAGCCCAGTGGCTTCCCTAGTAGCAGTACATCTGGCAGAGTCTTCTGTAGTCTGCAGAAAGTTTTCTCCATCACTGCTGGGGCTTGGCTGATGGTTCACTATTCCTCTCAGCAGGCTCTCCTTGAGCAATGGTCTTACCTCTTGGTGCCAGGATTTTCATCTGCAGTCTCTGGATTGTCCTACTACCAGCTCCACAGGGATGGAGGAACAACTCTGCCTTCCAGAAAGAACTCTGTGTCCTTCACAGATGTTCGTAAAGATCTTTTAAAAACTTTCTACCAGTTAATCTCTGGTAACTTCTTTTATTCCTGATGAGCATTGGGTATTTTCATTTTTTGTCCTTTGTGAAAGAAATGTTTTCTGACCCAACAATTCCTACAAACTTTCATAACCTTCCTTCATAACTGCATGAGTTAAAGCTTGCCCAATGGAAGATGCATATATATTCCTTCCCCTGAAAAAATAAGTGAGTTATTCCTCCATCACTTTTACAGGCTTTGTGCTCTTACAGCTGGTGCTTTACCAGCACCCACCTCTAGAGGCTGTTCCCTCATTTTACTGCAGCATTTTCCCTATTCACGTTCACATCCCACTGAATCACAATTGCTTGAAGACATTGTATACTGCAAGTCTAATGATATAATACTTCCCTCCTAGTAACTGCCTTTCTCGAAAGGATCTTAAGTCATTTATGAAGACAAAGCAACCCATTCTCACACCAGCAGAGGCAGGCTGGCAGGTTTTGTAGCTTCTTGTCCTTTTTACAGGTAAAGTTTGCTCAGAAATAGAATAGCATTAAATTTTAGGATTTCTAACTGGTTTACAATATATTATAGTATTTCCTGATGGCAATTCTGAAAAAAATATTGTACCATATATGATATTTTCCTTGGATCCAAGGGAGGATGAATGCATAATGTATACGTATGCGTGTGCAGAGACAGAGACACACCTCTTTCTTTGTATACAATGTTATTCCTCATCACCTGAGTGTACCCATAGCATTAGTAATATAGAGAGTAGAACAAAGAAAAAAATATATGGTTTCTAAGTATGACCAGTGTACGCAAGATGCAATCATTGTTGGGACCACTAAAATTTGCATGGCTAGCAATGATTTATTAGTAGTGCAGAATCCAGGGGAATACTCACATCTAAATTATTACTTCTCTGGCTCTAAGCATTCAGTAAATTCCCAGATTGAGGCAGGGAATTAATTTTCTCCTTTTCCCTATATTTGTCTGTGGTTCGCAATATCATTCACTAAATGTATTTAAACATAGCATTGTTTTTCTTGATCTGCAGATTTGAAAGCTTTTGTGACTCCCCATTTGACCTTTCAGGAATTTCAGAAATAAACCAGTAACTAGCACACATAATTAATTGTTCTCTTTTTCTTTCTGTTACATAATAGTTACATACTTTTTAAATAAGAAGGGCAGAGTAACAATATGATCTAACTTCACTAGGTTGAAAGCCTTGAAATGTGTCATTTTTGTTTACACTGCACAATTTCTCCCTGTCTTTTAGAAAATAACTAAAAGTATAATGGATAATTTGCCATTGTGGTAGCTTAATGGTAGATCAGAATTACGTCTTAGGAATCTCTATTATTTTGTCTGAAAACCCACCACACTCCTGCCACTAATTGTTCTTATTAACAACCTACATGCTTTATGGAAGTCTCTTTTTGTTCTAATTCCTGCAATTATCAGGGAAAAAAAAAAAAAAACCAGGAGGAAGTATTTGTTATCAAGTACAAAAAAGAACAAATGAAGTTACTTGGGTCTGAAATGAGCCAGATCAAAACTTATCTCATGTTGTCTAAGCAATAATTACATGCACAAGCTGATAATCCATCGGTGCCAAGGTTAGTTAAAATCAAGTTTGTCTTGACTGTGAACTTGCTGAAGATGTTATCAAATACAGCAGGGCTTGGGGAATCTGCTGTTTGCTACTTTGAGAAGAAAAGGGGGCACGTTCATCTTTCAGAGATTCAGTCCACACAGCTAACCAACCACTGGTGTTTTGTGGGGGCTTTTGTGGTATTTATGGTTATTGAGAGAAAGAGAGATGTGCCCCACTATTGATGTAAAACCAATTAAAGAAAAGAAATGGCACACGAAGTGTAATTTATGAAACTGAGTGAATTTGTGTTTCACTGCAAAAGGCAAAAAAGGAAAGAGATACCATGGCATGCTGGGTCTAGAGAAGCATAGTTTTTGCTACCAAAGGAGAAGGAAAAAGCAGAAAAGCTCTGCCAGACCCTAAGGTAGGACAGGCCATCTAAAATAACAGATGAAAATATATTATTTGAGCCAAGAAATAAGTAATTGGGCCTTCTGATTTTATTTTTAACTTTCAGCCATGCTGGTCTGGGCATTCTTCGCTTTGTAGCCGTGACAAGGCTGGTGCTTGACTCTTACTCTTCTTTTTTTTTTTTTTCCCCCTAAGATGCTAGACAAGTTGATTTTTGAAAATTAGCAGATGTGACTAAATACGCAATGATAAAAGCACTTATATTATTTCCATAAATTCCCCAGACAGTCATTTGAATGCAAATTGAGCAGAAAGAACCCTGTTTAAATGAAAAGGAAAGATGTGAGGGGGATGGGTGTGTGTATATGTGTGTGTGTGTGTGTGTGTGTGTGTGTGTGTGTGAAACAGGAATGAATACAGACAGAGCAGATACAACCTCTATTAATAGAGTTGGTTCATATTCAATATAATTAAAGAAGTCATTTTTAACACCATTATTTTGGGTCAGAGACCTCTTCACATGGCTTACCCAGCTTAAGTGCACTGAAACAGTCAAGATAGCAAAACAGGCTTTATCTATTTCAATATTGCAAACCAGGGACTGCCTATTATGTGTTGCTTTCTTTCCATTTGTCTCCATGAACAAAAGAAAGAGCAATCGCTTAATTGAAAAGGTAACAACATAAAATTGAAATGATACAGCACAAAATTTATTTTATATGTTTAGAATGTGCAGCAAACATATCTCCTTCTCGTGAGACTCTGTGATTATGCTTGCTGCCTTGGTGTGTACAGGCTGTAGAAATTAGATGACTGTTAGAACACTTAAAAAAGCTACACTTAATCAGCCAACCAGTTTATTTCAGCTTGAAAACTGAAGTAAGACAAAAGTTTATAAAACTTCAGTGTGTAGTAGTTCTTTTAGATTGTGCTTCTCTGAGAAATGGATACAATGACCACTGAAAATATTGCTTCCCAGTACCATTCCTCTACCTTGCTCTATTGAAAACTGAGGCTATGCCATTGGTGTTAACTCTAAAGTCTAAAGATGAAGAGCAAAGAGAAGGGCAGAAATACACTTCTCACCATAAACGATGTGGGTCCTGAAGTTTCACCTAGGTACCAAAGCATTGTATTGGAACGGATTAGGACAGGGAAAATAAGAAGGATGGAAATCACTTTCTATGAAATAGTATGGAGAAATCAACTCCAGAAGGAAACTAGAAAGAAACTAGGTATATACACTTAACCACATGTTCTTAAATCAAGTATCTGCTGCAATACATCTGTATGCAATCCTTTCAGATCACAAAGGCCAGTAAGTAGATACAGACCTAATGAAAAAACAAGTACGGTTTTCAAGAAGTGGCACTGGTGATTCACTGTGTGGTATTAGCACTGTTCAATTGCTATTGAGCTCTGGTGAGTCAGGGGTGATTGTACAGATGGATATCTCATGTTCAGAGGACATAAAAATTATGGCACATCTTATTTGTACATATATTTTAATTTATAAATAAATTACTTAATCTTATATAACTTACTTTTAAAGAAAATTTACCATTGAAATGGTAAATAAATTAAACACAGTTCAAAATATTTGAGGCTAAAAATAGTCACATGAACCCATTTTGTTTAAATAGAACCAGTATGAACTTTAAGAACCACAAGACACAGTACCATAACTCATCTTATATGCAAATCTGAACATCATATTGTCTGAAAATTAGAAACTAATTGATTTGAATGATAGTAAAGAAATGAATAATATATTTAAATAACAACATGAATTGTCCATAAATCTGACACAGTTGGTAGTATAATTTAATCCAATAGTGAGGTTTGAAATATGTAATAGAATAAATTCTAACCTCTGAACAAATACCTTTTCTTTGTGGCTGACATGGATTGAGGTCACATTGATCAAAAGATACATATGAATGTTTAGCTACAGATGAAAGAGATGAACTACATCCAAAATATCCTTTCTTGTATAGAACACATCAAGAAGACAAACCTAGAATCTATGAACTGCTTAGACAAAAGACTTTTCAAAATTTGTCTTTCATGAAACCCATCATTCAATCATCTTAATATGAGCCAAGACGTAAGCATATGGGTACTGTATCAGGTGAAATTTCACTATTGTACACACATTGCCTCCATAAAACCATAGCACCACAATGCAAAACTTGGCTTTTATCCTAAAGAACTCTCTGACAAAGCTAAATTCCAAGCCACCACCTTGGAACACCACCTTGTCTCCTCTGAAACACCTACAGAAGACAGTCATAACTGTTCGCAAGGAATCACAAAATCACAGAATGTTAAGGGTTGGAAGGAGCCTTGAAAATCATCTAGTCCAACCCCTGTGCCAGAGCAGGACCACTGACAGCAGGTCACATAGGAATGCATCCAGGCAGGTTTTAAATGTCTCCAGAGAAGGAGATTCCACAATCTCTCTGGGCAGCCTGTTCCAGAGCTCCATGACCCCCACAGTGAAAAAGTTTTTCCTTATGTTTCTGTGGAACCTCTTATGCTCCAACTTGCACCTGTTGCCCCTTGCCCTATCATTGAACATCACAGAGAAGAGCCTGGATCCATCCTCCTGACATTGACCCTTTACATATTTACAAACATTAATGAGGTCACCCCTCAGTCTCCTCCAAGCTAAACAGACCCAGCTCCCTCATCCTTTCCTCATAAGGAAGATGTTCCACTCCCTTAATCATCTTTGTGGCTCTGCTCTGGACTCTTTCAAGTAGTTCCCTGTCCTTCTTGAACTGAGGGGCCTAGAACAGGACACAATATTTCAGATGAGGTCTCACCAGGGCAAAGTAGAGTGGGAGGAGAACCTCCCTCGACCTACTAACCACACCCCTTCTAATAAACCCCAGGATGCCATTGGCCTTCTTGGACACGAGGGCATGTTGATGGCTCATGGTCATCCTGCTGTCCACCAGGACTCCCAGGTCCTTTTTCCCCATGTTACTTTCTAACAAGTCAATGCCCAACCTATACCAGTACATGGGGTTGTTCTTTTCCCAGATGCAAGACTCTACACTCGCCCTTGTTATAGTTCATTAAATTTCTCCCTGTCCATCTCTCCATCCTGCCCAGGTCTCGCTGGATGGCAGCACAGCGTGCTGGTGTGTCAGCCACTCCTCTCAGTTTTGTGTCATCAGCAAACTTGCTGACAGTGCACTCTGTTCCCCCATCTAGGTCACTGGTGAATATATTGAATAGTACTGGCCCCAGTACCAACCCCTGAGGGAATCCACTAGATACAGGCCTCCAACTAGACTCTGCCCCATTGACCACAACTCTCTGACTTCTTTCCTTGAACCAGTTCACAATTCACCTCACCACCTGATCATCCAGACCACGCTTTCTCAGTTTAGCTGCAAGGATGCTGTGGGAGATGGTGTCAAGTGCCTTACTGAAATCAATATAAACCACATCCACTGCACCACCATCATCTGTCCACCTGGTTATTTCTTCATAGAAGGCTATCAGGTTGGTCAAACATGACTTCCCCTTGGTAAAACCAAGTTGACTGCTCTTGATGACCCGCTTGTCCTTGATATGCCTACAGACAGCGCCAAGGATAAGTTGTTCCATCACCTTTCTGAGGATGGAGGTGAGGCTGACTGGTCTGTAGTTACCCAGATCCTCCTTCTCGCCCTTTTTGAAGACTGGAGTGACATTGGTTTACTTCCAGTCCTCAGGCACCTCTCCTCGATGACTTACTACAGATGATGGAAAGTGGTCTAGCAATGACTTCTGCCTGCTCCCTCAGCACTCACGGGTGCATCCCATTGGGGCCCATAGACTTATGTACATCCAGATTGCTCAGTTGATCCCTAACCCAGCCCTCATCAACCAAGGAAGTCTCCTCCCCTATGCTGGCTTCCTCTGGGGCATCAGTGGTCTTGGGCTCCTGAGGACAGTCTTCAGCAGTATAGACAGAGGCAAAGAAGGCATTCAGTAACTCCACCTTCTCGGTATCCTCTGTCACCAGTGCACTGCCTCATTCACAAGTGGGCCTACATTGCCCCTAGTGTTAGTTTTGTCTACAGTGTATTCAAAGAAGCCCTTTCTGTTGTCCTTGATCTCCCTTGCAAGGTTTAACTCCAAGGAGGCCTTAGTTTTCCTAGTTGCCTCCCTACATCCTCGGACTACAGCCTTATATTCATCCCAAGTGGCCAGGCCCTCCTTCCATGATCACAGGAGTACATGGTTGCTGTGATTAATAAAATCAAGACCCTTGATACAGGAAAAAATTGACTGGGTTACCAAAGTGGAAGTGCCTTGGGAAGCTTCACATAAAAGGATTACAACCTTTCTTTGCTGGTTTCATCTTTGGAGGGCCTTACCTGAATAGGGAAAGCACTACAGTGAGAACCTGTGTTCAAACACTAGCTTGGCTTCAGAGTCTAGATGATCTTCAAGTCAAAATCACTCTTCATTTGATCTCCCTTTCTGCAAAATGGAAGGAAAAAGGTCATCACGTTTTAAAAGGATGTTGGGAGGCTTAATTCTGTAGATTTGTAAAGCTATTTGGATTGCAAAGAGAAAAGAGCCATAGGAGAATATTGATGATAAGTCAGGATGTTCCAACAATACAAACTACGGCATTGATTAAATATTGATCTGAGGAGAAGTGATAGAAATAGATTAATTACCATTACATCAAATGGTATACACAAACCCACTTCCCTAGAGAGCTAACAGCTAGCACTGCCCAGACAGCCATTCAAGCACACTCCATAAAACCTACTTAAAATTGAGGAAGTATTGACACAGCTTCATATATTGCAACTGTTCTGTCTGGGTGGCAAGATAATTTAGTTACAGGTCACATAGCAGTCGTTGTCTAAAACCTGCCTTCCTTAGGGAAAGGAGGCAAGCAGAGTGATCTATCCAGTCAGGTACAAGAGATTCACCTCTTGTACCTGAGCTCCATACCTGAGCCCAGGATACCAAAACCAAGGATCAGGGTTTGGTTTTCTTTTTTTGCAGCTGCTGAAACAAGAAACTAATTCTCTGTTTCTGAAATACACTTGGCCTAAGCAAGGGAAGGTGATACCCATCATCCCCCTAGCCAGTTTTAGATTTGCCCAATTCACCTTGCACTCTGTCACTGCTGTGGAAATGCTCCCTTGCTCCAAGTATTTCTGCTCTGTACTTTCATCCATTGAAAACTTCTTTTCCACTGGAAACTCACTCCATGCTGTGTAAATGCTGCGAACATGAAAAGAATTCACAGGTGGAGGGGAAAAGGTATAATCTTAATGTTTTGTGAGACTACCAGTGCCATGGTCCCCATTGCTCTGAAAAACAAGAGCTGCAAGTCCCCATAAGAGGGCTGATCAACTGCTTTAACATGAAGGTGGGCCAGTTATGCCCTAATTTTAACATTGGGGGTAACTGCAGAAGGAGAGAGAATTTTACTAAGAATGAAGCTGAGACCATGTACTCTTTGGAATGATGTATTACAAAGGCAGATAGAGAAATGAGGATAGATGACAATGTTTCTAAACAAAGTCAATTATAGGTAAGTATAGTAAATTGAAAACTTCTATTGAATAGTACTGGCCCCAGTGCCGACCCCTGAGGGACTCCACTAGATACAGGCCTCCAATTAGACTCAAATGTCAGACTCCAATTAGACTCAAAAATCAATTATAGGTTAGTATGCTAAAGTAATTCTGATAACAGAATCTTACATTTACATCCTTTGGAACACCAATGTGGTATTTTTTATTGTTTTTCCACACAACATTTTCTCCAAGTGCCATTTTGAGCATGCACATCAATTTTCCCTAGAGTACTCTTTAACCAAGTTACTCTGAATTTCCTCTACTTTTTAGTTCAAGAGGCTAAATCTGATATACTATGGAGTTAAAGTAACCACAGAATACAGACATCCAGATCAGACACAGCTCAGTAAGAACAAGTCATTTCAATAGATGAGGAAAAACCCCAGCAATTCTGAAGGAAAAATAGATATTGCAAGATTTTATGTATCTACAGCTATAATACTGCATTAAAGATTAAATGAGATTATTTTTTTAAAATGTGTATAGAGAAGATTTTTCCTTTGTTCTGAAACGACAGATAAGCTAAACTTTCCTCACAGGAGACTTTAAAATGGGGAAAAATTGATGGCATTTACCTTACCATATGCACGTCTACATACCTCAGTACAGCGCTGGTATGCAACATGCTTATCTGCACTCCCACTTGACTCTGCATCTGCCTTGCTACCCAGGAGAACAATGCATCTAGAGAGAGGTCAACATGGTTTTTCCTCTTGTATCTCTTTTCATTAAATAAAAACATATTGTATGTTATTTGAACATCCTAAGATCTGTTCTTTTTTTTCCCTAGGAATGCAGAAGCATATTTGAAAGCGTTTGCTTTTGAGATCTTTGTATGAAGGGGAATGTTTGAGGGGGCATAATATGAGGTTTAGCACTGAGCAACAGATGTAGACGAAAGGAAAAAACAGGTTTCTGATGGAACAGATCATAGCAGGAAATGCTTTCTGAGCAAGTTTGCACAGTTGCAATAAAAAAAAAAATAGTATCTTTGCTATTTATGGGAGTGATCCATGATATCCTGTGACAGAACACATGGGAATGGTTCAAAGCTGCATGAGGGTAGGTTCAGACTGGAGATTAGGAAACATTTGTTTACTGAGAGGGTGGTCAAACACTGGAGCACACTTCCTAGAGAGCTGGTCAATGCCCCAAGCTTGTCAATGTTTAAGAGGCATTTGGGCAATGCTTTTAATAACATGCTTTAACTTCTGGTCAGATGCACCAGATGATCATTATCAGTCCCTTCCAAATGAAGTACAGTACTCTGCTTGATCTATGAAAAAATCCATATCAGGGCAAAATTAGCATTGAATAAAGCAAGTAAAAATTTTTAGAATATTGATTTATTTATTCTTTACTGTGAGGGTGGTGAGACGGGTTGCCTGGAGAAGCTGTGGATGCCTCATCACTGGAAAGTGTTTAAGACCAGGCTGGAGGAGGCTCTGAGCAACCTGGTCTATCAGGAGGTGTCCCTGCCCATGGCAGGGTCATTGGAACTAGATGATCTTTAAGGTCCCTTCCAACTCAAGAAATTCTATGATGAAAAGGAAAAAAAAAAAAAAAAAAAAAAGAGAGAGATTAATATTTCTGTAATATTTAAAGACCAAATACCATAAGGAAAAAATATTCACAAACATCAATGACTTTCAGAAGCCTGAGCTATTTTCTTTATTACTAGATTACTAACCCATGTCAGCAGTACAGCTTTGGTTATTTGTTTTGAAAAGTCAACAAAAAATACAACATTAGAGAAATTTGATTACCTGCACTGTGACTAAGACCACTTGACGATGTCCTTCAAACCTTAATAACTATAGTTTAATAACTGTAAGAACTGAATAGAACTTTGGAAATCAGTGAGTACACCAGGACTTCTAGAGCAGGATATTTTATGTGCTAAGTGGTTTCTCTTCATTGCCTGGAAGAGTTAGCTTTCCTGTCTCACTATCCTTTCAATTTTTTCCTCAAACTTATATAGCATAGTGTAAAAAAGGAAATTATTTCTTCTGCAGCTCTGGAGGAAGATATCCAAGTAAATAGCTGGTAATCCTGTATTTGAATGCCCAGACAGTAACTTTGATATCATTTATTAAACTATGGAAATAAACGAGTATTTCTGGATGAATCTTGAACCATGACCGAAAGACAGAACAGTTGTCATGGTTAAGCAGTAGATACTTGGCAATTGCCATGATTCTGGTAGCTCATATCAGTAGCTCTAATCAGCTACTCTTTTACATGTGAAACAGGTTTGTCATGGAAACATGTTCAAAATGTTAAGGAGGTGATCCAGTGTCACCTGCATGTTCTAATTTAGGATGTCTGCTACACTTATTACTGTTAAAGACTTTTTAAAAAAAGTAGTATGTACCTTCAAGCAGGCAGGCTTTTGTCAGTTTAACTTTAATCAACAAGGTAACATACCTTTATTGGTTTTGAAACCCTAGAGTAGTAAATGTAAAATCAGGAAAGGAACTCGTTTCTTGCCCTATAATATAGCTGAAAATGCTGACTCCAGTGAAGTGGTGTATCTTCACTTCCTCTTATAAAAGTAACTGTAAAACCAATGGGTTTTTTTTTTGTTAAAAGAGAAACAGACTGCATTTTTTTTACAGCTATAGGAATTCAAAGCATCTCATTTAGCACTAAATGACATTACTTAAAGTACAACAGCATCCTTCCTTAATTAAACAGCTTGTTCCAGGGCTGTCAGTGAGGACACCCTGATGATCCAAAGGTTCACGTGCAAGTAATGTATTTTGCAGATATATTATTCAGCTATTAGTGACACCAGAAAGTTAATTTATACATCAATTACTAACTACTGGTCTTGCTAAGCTGAAACTAATCCAAACCTGAAAAAGGGGTAAATTTTCAACACTTAAACTAAATAATAAATTTTCCCAAATTTGACAGATTGAAGTGGCAAAACTTCTACTTTCTATATTATCCAGCAGTTTCTCTTTTAAAGAGGCAGTGGTGGAATACCCAAGGTACTTAGAAATTTCTCCTTACGTCTCTGGGTGCAAGGTGGCCAGCACAAAACTTATAGGCTGTGCCTTTACAAGCCGGTAAAGGCATGAAGCCTTTAGACATCAGAAAATCCCACACCCTGGTGTACTGCAGCACTTCACAGAAGTTAATGCACATCCAAAGTCTCACATCTATGTTCCTATCAGCAGCAAATCAGTGTTATGTCCATGGAGAGGCTCAGAGTCAAGGAAGCAAGGTCTGGAGATAGGACTAAAATTTAAGAATTCATAGTTCCTATCTGTGTTTCCCCACTTTATCATGCTCACTTTAGAAGTCAAGAGGCTGGATTGCTTCAGGATACTGGTGAGCCCAGATGCTGCTGTAGGTTACAATGCATGAGTTCTGAGCTCATTAAGTCCCCAGAGAGGTCCACGCGCTTCTGTTTCCTTCACAATGCTGATCTTCATGGGGGAACACTTTGTTTAGCAGTGACTTAGAGGCAAAAAACTCAGTCCCAAAGAAAAAACAAAGATATTTCCTCTTTTTGATAGTGTTTTTTGAGTGAGAAACACCCTTACCCTCTTCCTAAAAACTCAAGGAAACACAACCACAGCAGGAGTCTGGGACATTGCAAATGGCTTCCCATGCCCAAAAGCCAACTCTGATGCCACTTAGAACAGATTTGAAACCTACTGTCTGCCTCACCTTCCTCTTCTGAACTATAAATACCTGCACTGATGACATGCTGCCTGTCCCAGGTGGGCTGGGACATGCAGCAGAGCCCTGCTGCAGCTGCCCAGGAGCCTAGCTCACTGGCTCCACAGGGAACACTGCCATGCTCAACCACGGGTGCTCCTGCTACTGAGACAAGCTGGTATTCCCGACAGCGTGGGGTGGTATGGCTGCCACTGCACAGGGATACTTGTCCAAGAGAAGCAGTAAGGAGGTCTGAGTGGTGCTGGGGGAAAAGTCCTTGCCTGGGGAAGGGGAGTCCTTCCACATCTTCTCTGGCTGACTGAGGAATAGGCTTTGATCTGCCCAGGATGACAATGCACCAAACTGCCTCTCATTCAAACAAATCTGCCAGAGAGTTGTAAGTCATTCCACAAAGGGTCACCAGCAAGGGCTGCAAAGGAGGGCTGGTCTGGCCCATGCTACTTTATAATGTCTCCTCAACACCTCATCTGTCTACTGAGCAGGCCTGCTGTGATTTCCTCCCACATCCAGGCTCAATTTGCATGCAAATCCTCCCTCATTTGTTCTTGCTCCCTTCAGAAAGGACAAATTTAGTATAACAACTGTAATTGCTTTAATAACATGAAAAAAAGACACCTTTATGGGACCAACAATCAAAGACTGAAATTGTAACACAGCATGACAGGTGTGGAGGCATGCCACCATTACTGATTTTCCCATTTCAGTATTTCTTTCATTGTCTTCAAAAAACGCTTATCTCAGTAAGCCAGGTACAGCTGGCTTGTGGCTCTTGAACTCCATACAGTTTGTAACAAGTTCGGTGGGACTCCACAGTACAGGCATCTCGCTGGTGAGCAGTGGGCTCTGCCGGGACAGCAGCTGTTGGGCATTTGAACCCCCCTATAGAGGAAGTTGGTATGGCCTGGAGAGATAGAGCTGCTATCAATATCTCCTCAAACTGTCACATCCCTTCATCTCCCTGGCAGACATAATAAATATCTTATGGTCTACAGGTCACGGGTTCAGGCAGATGGCTATCCCTGCTTCCCATCAGAGAGATGGAGGTCTAAGTGTCACTTGCAGTGGTGGCTTGTATCTCCAATTACACTGGGCTAACCTTCTGCACCCCTCTTGCTAAACTGGACAATGTCTATTATTGGAAAGTTTTTCTGGTTCAAATAGGAGATTAGCTAACAAGAGTAATTTTCACCATCAGTCACCTGGATGAGGACACATTTGATCTTGGCTTTTAGATGTATTCAAACCCATTGACTAACAGTTACATTTTCTAGTTACTATTTGCATTGTAACCTGTAATTTTAATCATAAAACAGAACCTCAGAGCTAGTCTTCCTGCAATCGCCCCTACTTTACTGAAAGGTAAACCTCTCAACAAAGCTAAGTTATTTTATGAACTGGGGTTCCCATTCAAAATACAGGAATATGGAAATTTAAAAGATCATGAAAAATGTGTCTTCGTGCACACTCTGGTGGACAGGGGCAACAATACTATGTTTCATCTGGAAACAACTGGGAATGAACTCATCTGTTTGAGTGAGAGAGGAACTCCAGACTTGCCTCAACAACCACTCTGAGGACACACTTGCATGATGCAAGAGAGATACATGTAAACAGGTATGAACACCAAGAGGGATTTTTAACCCTCTGGCAGGCAGGAATTAAAAGGATCAAAATCAGTAACTGGAAACATAAAATTAGTAGTCCCCACCTTCCTCAAGCCTTAATCTGATTAGATGTGAAGTGGTTCTCATAGACAAGTCCTTGAGAATGTGCTCGTCACCAGTATCCAGGTATTATAAAATGCCAAACTAAAAAGAAGAAACAGTTTCTCTTTCATTTAACTTGATCCAAATCTAAAGGCACAAGTGTCTGCTGAATTTCTCACAAGCAACCAGAACAAGATTCACCATCCAGTTTTATGGAAGATTTCTCCTATTGAGAATGGAAAAAGGAGCAAGAGACTTCTCTGCAAACACTATGTATTTTCTTTAACATCTAGGTCATCAATACATCTGCATATGAAACCACCATGCAATATTTGACCTTATATTAAAATTCTTTGGACATGAAAAGCAAGTGCTAAAAATAGGTAAGATATTTATATAGCTCATAATAGTACACTTTTATATTACTGGCATGTCTCAGTGGAGACAGATGTGAACCAAAACCTCATGTTTTCACATCATACCAAGAAAACAAATAAACAAAATAGACTGCACTCTCAGAGGGTTAACAAGAGTTTCTGGTTCTGCTAAAGACTTTGGTGCTTGAGTATTTGGTACTCTTCATGCTACAGTTAAAAAAAAAAAAAAAAAGAGAGAGAGGGGGAAAAAAAAAAAAAAAAAAAAGGAAAAAAGAAAAAAAGGAAGAAACACAGCTCTTTATTCTGACAGTGAGCACTGAATGTCACATTGCCACAGCAGTGAAATGAGAGAACCCCATGGAACAAGATCTCAGCAACATAATGCTATCTTAGGATAAACATTTGTTTGCAATATCTTTTAAAAATAATACTGTTAACTTCAGTGATTGCCGATTTCACCCCATTTATCACTGACAACTAGAATTATTTTTTCAGCTGGGGATCATGTTAATTGTGGAAGCGAATAGGGAGGAATGTGAGGTAAATGATCTCAATACCTTTAGTATATGTGATGACTTTACCAGACTTAAGTACTGTATTTACTGTAACCAAAAGGTCATGCTTTATATTTTAAAGGTAAACAGTGAACTTTTCTGCATCAGTCACACTCCTGCAAATCATGTATAAAAAATATTTTTGAAAAGGCAGTTAGCTTGTTTTTTTTCTTTTAAGAAAAAATGAACCTTAGTTTCAGATACTTGAAGGAAGGCTTTTAACTTAAATGCATGTAAACAGGATTACAACTATCTCATTGGCAAACAAAGCAATTTAGTAAAGACGGACTAAGGCTGTTATAATTTACAGTATTGGCAATGAGTGCTCATTTCTTCTCTGTAGCAAGGTAAATATTGAGGCAATGATGAGATTGCATTGTTCGTTCCATGGTTAAATAAAAAAAAAAAAACTTCCCACATACTGCAGTTTAATCAGTGTTAATTTTAAATGGTACAAACCCATTCACATCTTGCATCTCTGTCTTATAAAGACACAATACATGGGAAAGCGATAATAAAATAATTTTGGTCTAGTTTTGCAAATAGACGTTTGTTGTCATAAGAATTAAAAACACACAATTTTGATACCAGTAGAAATGGGGTCTTTGAAAGGCATTGAATAATACTGCAATTTGGATTTATAAGCTTCTCTGAGGTTATGCTATTGAACATGCACACAAAGCCTACTATGAGATGTACGTGAGGCTTCTGTTTCAAAAAACAGCAAGGTGTGTATTAGTGGAAAATGGGTATATGTTTTCAAGTAAATGATTAAGATGACACAGGACAGAAAATGCTATTTTAGCATGTGCTAACAGAATGCAGAATAGATTAATTTCTACGAAGAAATTTTTAGAGTGCTAACCTTAACAAACAGCAAGAATTGTCGCTTTAAAGGAACTGTATCAAAGTTGACAGGCCCAAAATGTAACCTACCGTAAAATTAAACTTTTTACAAAATGGCTTTTTGATCCTGAAAAATATATCCACCTATCAAATCCAAGATTGTCACATTGTTAAAATACCAAATTCTTGGTGTGTGGATTGGCCATTAAACTTAGTTTGTTTTTGCAACATATATATGCAAGTCATGATTTTGCTTTCTCCTCCACACTGTCTGGGACTACGCATTTAAACAGAACTAGATCTTTTGTTTGTGATTTCTGTGATTTAGCATTTCAGTTAGCAGTAACTTAAAAAAAAAGCTATATTGCGAGACTTCTGTACTCCAACAGTAAATGTCTCCTTAGGAAGAGGACAGTTCTTCATATATGTAAATTGCCAAACCAGAAAAGGATTTATTTTTGTCTTGTTTTACTTAATAAATGCAGATAATTTCCAGTACACGCTGAAATGCAATAACTTGTAGTTACATGGCACAATAAAAATACAAAACAGCATTTTGCTATTTCAAGGTGTCAGGTGAAAAAGAAATGCTGTGATTGCTGGTTTTCTTTTTTTTTTTTGTCATTTTAGCTCACAATCTAAAATTGAGAATTGAAAAAAAATATCTGTGAATGCTTTCCTTATATTGTACATAAGGATAGTAAGTTCAATTCATACCTATTACTAGTACATGGGCAGGTTTTCAAATGAATGTATGGATTTTTCACACGTGACATACTGTATGCTTAGAAATTAACTGTTCAACAGATTTTCATTACAAGTATGGTTTTTGCCAAACCCAAGCTATTTCCAGACAATGAGTTCCTCTATTTCCACAATAGTCGTATGGTTGTTTGTGGATTATGTTATTCCTCCTCTTCACACCCTCAACTCCTGATTTTTCATAATCATTGCAAACCAGCTCAGGATCTTTTTCTACACACTTTTGTTGGGTTTACTGTAAACCTGACAATCAGGTGATAAAAATATCTTTTTTCCATTCTACCCATCTTATTGCCAGAGATAAGGAGCTGCACAGACTACTGTTAGCACCAGTGGTCTCATTTGAATATTTGCCTTTTCTAGACAGTTTCAGTGATTAAAATAATTAAGGCATATTTAAGACATCACAAATGGAATTGCCGAACATGTTTGAGTCAAAAACAAGGCTGTCCTGAATAAATTCCATCAAAACCTACCAAAATACCATGTATTGCATTCTCCTATGAGATCAGGTGAATGAACAAGCAATACATACACCATACTTTGGCTTCGCTAAATGTTTCTGTGATAAGCAGATAGCATTAAGCAATGTCCAAAACTAGTTAAGTTAGACCTGATCTTCAGTACAACGCACATATGGAAGTTAGTCCCGTGAGGGCTAAGGATTGAGAAGGGTAATGATCTTTTTCAATCTCTTCACCTAACAGAATTCATCAGCCCTACTTGATTTCAGGGATCCTTTTCAACTGCAGATACTGGAAAAGGTAAAGTTTTTACTTTCATGTAGGATATGGGACTCTCCCATATCCTTGTCTTAACCTACGCCCGGGATGACTAAACCTACATCTGACTCAAACAGATGTTTTTATTTGTTTGAACTATTAGGTCAAAGGGCTAATGAGCTAATGAAAATTCTTTCAAGCACTATCAAGCAAGGCATGATTAGAAGATTTTCAGTTCCTATTTATATGAAACGAAAGAATTACAAAAATAGAATTCTGAGTTTACAAATCTTTCATTTCCATTCTAGCCTTAGTAAGAAGCAGATTTAAAAATAATACAAAGAAAAAAGCATACCTCAGTAGCTGAATCACCAACTCCAGTCTGTCTCAGCCGTGCTGTACTTCCATCAGCTGTTAAAACTTGTGTTGTAGAATCTCTTCTAGTCAGTATTTCATAGGGTAACAATGAGTTGTCTCAGCAAGCTTTTATTTTTCCTATATCTGCCTTTGCTCAATTTCTGTAGCTCTTTCAGTCTGCCATGTCACTTTATTTAAAAATAATGTCTAGTCATATAAGCATGTCCCCCAGTTTAACATTATGGAATAATTGTATAAACATTTTATCAATATCTGTTTCATCAATAAACCTGTAAAATCTTTCAGATATATTTCCAGAGTAACAACAACGTGTTGTGGAAATATGTCAGTCTATTTTTGGATTTTTCTAATATATGTGTGTGTATATGTGTAACTATGTATATTTTAGCAATGACTACACAGTAATAGTTGTTTTCATCTAGGAGTAAATAATATCTCTTTAAGAGTCTAAATCAAGGTAATATGCCATACTCCCAAACTGGCTGCTACTCAAGAAACTCAAAATTAGCAACTCAATTCTACACAGTGTTTTTCTTCTTTTTCTTCTTTTCTTTCCTTTCTTTTTTCCTTTTCCATTTCCTTTTCCGTTTCCTTTCCTTCCCCTTTTTTCTTTTCCATTTCCTTTCCTTTCTTTCCTTTTCCTTTCCTTTTTCCTTCCCTTTCCCCTTCTTTCCCCTCCCTCCCTCCCTCCCTCCCTCCCTCCCTCCCTCCCTCCCTCCCTCCCTCCCTC